>CM055127.1:152564792-153149792 GCA_029206835.1 Rana muscosa | reverse complement strand
CTCTATCTATCTATCTATCTATCTATCTATCTATCTATCTATCTATCTATCTATATCTCTTTATCTATCTCTATCTCTCTATCTATCTATCTATCTATCTATCTATCTCTATCTCTCTATCTCTCTATCTATCTATCTATCTATCTATCTTATCTGTCTATCTATCTATCTATCTCTCTATCTGTAGCGACCCCACCACCCTCCTTCTCCACTCTTTGGCTCGTTCACTGGAGAGGAAGGAGCGCGGGGTCTCTTCCATGCCCGTACCCCCTGGGTTGCAGAGGTCAGGCACACTTAGTTTCCTTCTGGTCTTTGCAGCGATCCCCTCAGTGTTGGTTTCTGTCCCTAGTGTGTAAGGACAAAAGTCTCTATGCCCCAAGTAACTCCAAGGTCCACACCAGTATATCACTCCAACGTAGAGCTTTATTTTCTTATGCATGAAAGGAGAAAGGTGTTAGGAAGATAGATGGAATTCAGGCACTCTTGATCCCAAGTGGGTACAGCTCACCCGGATAGTCACCCAATGGCACTAGCAGCCGGAGTGTAGCTCGACCAGTCAATATAGTTCCCTAATGGATGCGTCTAGGAGATCCTCTGCCACAGGATCTATGGTACCCCAAACCTCCTGATGGTCCAGATGTTAGGCCCCTGTTTTCGGATGGATGACATCCCTCTGGAGAGTTACTGGGCCCCTTCCTTCACAGTGATTTTCTCACCAGTCCTTCGGAACGGTCCTCCCTCAGCCTCCTCTTCCAGAAACAGGTCCCCTCGCAAGGCGGCACCCTGGAATTCTTCCTCCCGAAGTGGGCTCCAGCTAAAGGTGCTGGGCCCAGGGCTGAAGTTGCAGTCCCAGAACTAAAGGTGCCTGGGACTGAGGCGCACGTGGCCCCATTGCCTGGAGGGCCATGCACTCGAACTGGACTCCACAAAGATCACCTTCCTCCGGGCATGGGCCCCGGAAATTGCTCCCTCTCCAATTGCGTCTGCCCCTTTTGTATCCCCTCCCGGCATGCACAGCAGGTCCACCACACCCACTGTACGGCTGCCGAGAGGAGACACCAAATCGCTGCCCCATCACCTGGGGTAAAAGAATCTCCGGGAATAGAGTTCAGCACAGCAGTTCAAGGCATTGTCTTTTAAAAGTAGTAACAAAAAAAAACACAAGTCCCACTTTAAAGGTAAAAATGTGGGTCAGGTAGAGTCAAAGACTTCCAGTCCTTGTCCAAAGTTTCAATGAAATAGGTCGCATCATCCTTGTCTTTACTGCAGATCACGACTCGATCTGCATGTATATGGCGACCAAGAGACCAGTCTTTTCGGCAGCCCTTATATCGTCCAGTCATCACTGCCATACAAAGTCACTATACCATCGCTCCCGAGAGGCCTCGATTTCGAACAATAAGTCCTTTGGGACATATGGGTACTCCCATTCATAGTCCGCAGCAACCTTCTGGTTCAACAGCCGCTGTAGTCGAGCCAAAGGCGGCATGGTCGCCCGATCTCCAGTACCTGGTAGGAAGATGGCGTCCGGAGATCTCCTGGGGCGTACAGGCTACAGCTGTGGCATGGGAGGCCTCAGCGGTGAACGGGCCTCCGGTGCAGCAGGCACAGAAGACACTAAAGCGTGCAGAGCAGGCATGGGTACAATTTCTCCAGCATTAACAGGGGTTTCCACCCGGGGTGTAGTATCCCTACAGTTCATGGGCGATCCCTTTGCATTACGAGGAGAAGTTAAAGAAATTTTGTCCCATCCTTTGCTGACAAACAGTTCGTCAATCTCTGCATTATCTCCCATATCCGAGGAAGAATCCACATCCGAAGAGTCCCACATCTCTGCTGGCAGGCACACTCTAGTGGACACAGGATCATCCTTTAACAGTTCCCTTGGGTCAGGCACCCAGGCGTCCCCAATAGAATAGACACTGACCTTGGTTCCTTTCCCCGGCCGACCTCTAACTGTCAGAGAAACTTCTTCGGCTGGACAATTCGAGTCAGGCGGGTGCTGGGGTGGGCCTCTACCGCGGCTGCGGGAAGCTTTTCCGAGTCCTACCTTCCTTTTAGCATGCAGAAGGAAAGGCTCCGTAGAGACTGATGCAGCATCCGCTGGGTTCTCCGCCTCGAATTCCTCAATGGTCGGAGCTTCAGTCTTTACGATTGCCTCCTCTGCGGGACTGCGCTTGGGGATGGCGGTGATAGCACACACCTCCTCCTCAGGAGTAACAGCACCTGAGATCCAGTTTACGCGGTAGACTTTTGGCTTCTCTGTCGGCTGCTCTACCTCGAACAGGAATTCCCCACAGCGGGTACATCTCCCGAAAGGCCGAAGATGTACGATCAGTCCCTGACACTTTACACAGATCATGCCCAGGGCCTCTGCATCTCGACATGCATAAAGGGCAAAGCGGCCCCTGGGCTTCAGCCAGATTCCTGTGTCAGTCAATGAGGCGGCAATAGGGGTCACATCCATGGTTGGACCGGGCAATAGAGCACAAGATCCCGGTGAAGCAGGTTTCCAAGAAGGAGCGGACATTACGCTTCATCAACAGTTCATCAGATAATGTCCCCTTTTCTCGCCAAACGTACCACGAGGAGCTCACACTTTCCAGGCTCCTCCCCTTTCTTGTTCCTTTGCTGCAATTACTTTGCAGGCTTTTCCAGACTTGACATGCCCACGAACTACGCAGCCAAAAATTGCCAGGCCTGAATCCTTTCTCTTACTTGTGACGCAGGTTGAATTTCACACAAACATGGCCGACCTCCATGGCCGACTTCTCCCGGGGCATGCACCCCAAAAATCCCCGGACCACGAGCCCCCACGTGTAGTGACCCCACTACCCTCCTTCTCCACTCTTTGGGATCGTTCACTGGAGAGGAAGGAGCGTGTGGTCTCTTCCATGCCCGTACCCCCTGGGTTGCAGAGGTCTGGCACACTTAGTTTCCTTACGGGTCTTTGCAGCGATCCCCTCAGTGTTGGTTTCTGTCCCTAATATGTAAGGACAAAAGTCTCTATGCCCCCAAGCAACTCCAAGGTCCACACCAGTATATCACTCCAACGTAGAGCTTTATTTTCTTATGCATGAAAGGAGAAAGGTGTTAGGAAGATAGATGGAATTCAGGCACTCTTGGCTTCGTCGCCACTTGATCCCAAGTGGGTGCAGCTCACCCGGATAGTCACCCAATGGCACTAGCAGCCGGTGTGTAGCTCGAACAGTCAATATAGTTCCCTAATGGATGCGTCTAGGAGATCCTCTGCCACAGGATCTATGGTACCCCAAACCTCCTGATGGTCCAGATGTTGGGCCCCTGGTTTCCGGATGGATGACATCCCTCTGGAGAGTTACTGGGCCCCTTCCTTCACTGTGATTTTCTCACCAGTCCTTCGGAACGGTCCTCCCCCAGCCTCCCCTTCCAGAAACGGGTCCCCTCGCACGGCGGCACCCTGGGATTCTTCCTCCCGGAGTGGGCTCCAGCTAAAGGTGCTGGGCCCAGGGTCGAAGTTGCAGTCCCAGGACTAAAGGTGCCTGGGACTGAGGCGCACGTGGCCCCATGGCCTGGAGGGCCATGCACTCGAACTGGACTCCACAAAGATCACCTTCCTCCGGGGCATGGGCCCCAGGAATTGCTCCCTCTTCAATGGCGTCTGCCCCTTTTGTACCCCCTCCCGGGATGCACAGCAGGTCCACCACACCCACTGTACGGCTGCCGAGAGGAGACACCAAATCGCTGCCCCATCACCTGTAGTTCAACCCCGAGTATAGATGACAGCGCCACCCAAACTTCTTAGGGGAACTGCACACCAGGTGAAATAGCAACAAGACAGAGTCCAGCAATTGAAAGGATTTGAGTCAACTACCACTCAAATCACCCCTAAATTTGGTATAGCAGTCCCTAAATTTGGAACCCCCGCTACATATCTATCTATCTCTCTATCTATCGATCTATTTATCTATCTATCTACCTGCCTCTCTATCTATCTAGTCATGTACCGCCGGCGACCCACTCTCACTGTGATTGGATACAGCGGGAGCCAATTAGCGGGTCCAGCGAACCAGATGTCTGCCGGGACCCGCCGATTGTTCCCGAGGCAGACAGAACGGCAGTCTGCCTATGTAAACAAGGCAGATCGCCACTCTGTCAGAGGGGAAGATGGAGATCTTGTGTTTCAAATAAGCAGGAACACAGATCTCTGTCTTCACCCCAGTCAAAGCACCTCCCCACACAGTTAGCAAGCACTCCCTAGGAACACATTTAATCCTTCGATCACTGTATTGTGTCACTTTTCCCCAAAAAGTATCACTTAGTGTCCGATTTGTCCACCGCAATGTCGCAGCCCCACTAAAAATCGCTGATCGCCGCTATTACTAGTAAAAACAATAAATAAATAAAAAATCCATGAATCTATCCCATAGTTTGTAGACGCTACAACATTTGCGCAAACTAATCAATATACGCTTATTGGGATTTTTTTTTTTTTTTTACCAAAAACATGTAGCAGAATACATATTGGCCTAAACTGATGAAGACATTTTGTTATTGGATATGTTTTATGGCAGAAAGTAAAAAATGTTGTTGTTTTTTTTACAAAACTGTCCCTCTTTTTTGTTTATAGCACAAAAAATAAAATCTGCAGAGGTGATCAAATACCACCAAAAGAAAGCTCTATTTGTGGGGGGGGGGGACTTTTTTTTTGTTTGGGTACAGCGCCGCATGACCGCGCAATTGTCAGTTACTGTAAAGTAACGCAGTTCCGTATCTCAAAAAATATCCTGGTCATGAAGGGGAGTAAGCCTTCCGGGGCTGAAGAGGTTAAATAAATAAATAAAAACTTTTAAAAAGTGTGATGTAAGCTCCTCCTCCTCATTCCCAAATGAAGTGGATATTTTCCAGATCAACCGCCTACAATATTACTTCTATTAATAGCAATTTATATTTATATTTTTGCATTTACAAGCACATCCAGGAAACATTTACTGAGCTGAAACAAAGTTTTTATTTATTTCCAAAGAACAATGCCTTGTTATATGCAACTATTATGAGGTCATCTTAGAGCACCTGCCACTTGCAAAACTGGCATATTACTCAGCTGCTATCCTTGCTGACCCAGACCAGGATCACATGGAAAAAAAAAAGATTCCAGCTACTGCAATAAGTATTGCCTAAGGAAAAAAAATAAAAAAATGTCTCTTATATGAAAAATGTCCCCTGCCCCCCTGTTATTATTTCCTCAATCCACTTTGAGAGGATGATTACCTCCTGTCCTTCAATTTCTGCCCACTGCACCACATGATGCCATGCCAGCCTGCCCTCTGCCACTGTTCCTGTCTAGAAATAAAGTCTCCAGCTGCCAGCGCTGAGATCAAAGTGCGCCCTCTGCCGCCCTCTAGCGGATCATTTAAAAAAATGCAGCTACTGTTCCAGCCTTGGCAACTAATCGATTTTTATATACAGATGACTGATAAAAAAAAAACTGCTCGACCAATGCAAAAAAATCTGAGCAGCCACTAATGTCAGGCATTTATTTTATGCTACATAACTGCTTAATCTCACATGGAAAAGGGCATGAAAGCCAGCTGACTGCTGAAGGCAGACAAAATTCTAAGAGCTAGAGAGTAATCAGCTTCTGGAGGATCCGGGGCTTTGCAATGAAGGCAGAAAATAAGATCTTTTCAATGCAGATCAATAAAACGAGCTGTGAGATAGAGAGGTAATTAAGGGCCATTTGGTGTTGGATAATATCTGTCTATTAAATATTAACAACATCAGTCCCAGAAAATGCAAGACGAAAAGCCACTTTACACAATGGGTTTTGTCATAGGTGTGCACAGCCTATTGCATTAGGGTGTGCACCCCACAGCTAAAACACATATGTGTATATATATGGTGTAAGTAGAGCCGTGGACGGTGTCAGTAGTTTGTATTTTTTATTATTTTATTTTTTACAATTAATTTTTTTTCATTATTTTTTTACTATTTTTTTAGGAACCTCGTTAGGCTGCTTTGGTGAATTATCAGCAGGGCCGGTGCTACCACTAGGAAAACTAGGCAGCCACTGGTGTTCCTACTCTCTTCTCTCTGCAGAAAGCAACTAAGGCCCCTTTCACACTGGGGCGGGAGGTGCAGTGGCGGTATAGCGCCACTATTTTTAGCGGCGATATACCGTCGGAATTGCCGCCGAATTGCCGGCAGTATTCGGCCGCTAGCGGTGCGGTGCGCTAGCGGCCAAAAAAGGGTTAATACCGCCGGCAATGCGCCTCTGCAGAGGCGCATTGCCGGCTGTATTACCGCGGTTTCCCATTGCTTTCACTGGGAAGGAGCGGTGTAGGAGCGGTAAACACCGCTCCTCTCACCGCTCCAAAAGGACTTTTGGAGGGGTCCTGCTAGCGCATCGCCTCAGTGTGAAAGCCCTCGGGCTTTCACATTGAGACTGCAGGGCAGGAGTTTTTCAGGCGGTATTTAGGCGCTATTTTTAGCGCTAAAACGCCTGAAAAACTCCTCAGTGTGAACGGGGTCTAAGTCTCAGCGTCAGCAGGCATCCGCCGCTCTGTTTGCACATAGTGTCAGAGGTGCAGCGGTGGCAGAGGACTGTGTCTGTGTCCTGACTCCTGAATTAATGGAAGCAAGCAAACATTAATCGATGGACACTGGTATGCTGCATTGATGGGCCCTGGTGAGGCTGCATTTGATGGGCGCTGGTGAGGCTGCATTTGATGGGCGCTGGTGAGGCTGCATTTGATGGGCGCTGGTGAGGTTGCATTTGATGGGCACTGGTAAGGCTGCATTTGATGGGCGCTTTATTAAAAAGGTGGGGAATACATGGGCAGGGCAGAGGGGGTGGAGTCAGAGGTGGAGCCAAGGGGGGCACGGCAAAATTAGGTTTTTAAATCCTTGCACCAGCCCTGAATATCAGCAGGGGGAATCTGCACCACACCCCCTGCACATGCCTATGGTGAGACTTCCCCTCTGGGCAGGAGCTTCTTGTAATAAAGATCCGGTCACTGCTGCCCACTCTCCTTGTGTAGGGTGAGCGGTCTTGTCTCCGCCCCTCCTGTCATTTTCTTCAGGCAGCCTGTAGTGGGTGGAGCCTGCTGGGTCCCTCCCACAGCACAGGTTATGCACAGCACATTGCTGATGTCACCACTACTTTTACAAGCTAATATCCAGGTGCTCGGGCGCTGTGATTGGCCGGAGCGGCGAAGACGTGACTCTGTGCATGCGCGCGGGAGCCGTCAAATCCGGCTAAGCCTGGTTTGTGAATGGGATTAACCCTATGAATGCGCCGTTGTCTACGGCGCGCATGCGCCGTAGACACCGACGCATGTCATTTTTAGCAAATATCTCCTAAACCGTGTAGGTTTTTTCTTGCACCTACAGGTAAGCCTTAATCTAGGCTTACCTGTAGGTGCAAGTTGCAAAAGTGGGTTTACAACCACTTTAAGCATCAGAGTAAAATTTTCACAGACCTGTCAAAACGTTAAAATGCAAAGCCTGACCCCCCAGAGCTGACAGTTGATTCTTTGGTGGCATGTGCATCTGCAGGAATAAAGCCTCAAATACCTACTGTATTCTGCAAATCTGTTGCAGCAAAGAGACCTCTCTGCAATCTCCTGGGCTGTTGTAATGATCAGTCAATCAATCAATCAATCAATCACAATCTAAATACTATGCAAATTATCAGGAGAAGGACATAAATTCTTTATTTTTATTTATATATTCTCTTTTTATTGTTATGCATTCTTAAAAACAGATCCAAACAGTTACAAAGCAGCTAATCAAACCCAAGCTTCAATTCACATCATTTCATATATATATGTATATAAGAATATATCAATTCTAAAGACCTATTGTATTATCCACTGTCTAGCCCAGGGGTCTCCAAACATTCTATGCAAAAAAAAAACAGCAGCTACACATACTGCAGCTGCTGGCTTTTAATAAATGGAGACTTACCTGTCCTGCAGTCCCTCGATGTTGGCACCGCAGCTGATGTTTCCCATCAGTTGTCGGGTGCTTCCATCGCCATTGCGGGTAAGGGAACCCGGCAGTGGGAGGAGGAGGAGGAGGGAGCCCCGCTATGATGTCACGCCGCGTCACGGCTGCGGTCAGACTCCAGGAAGTGGGAAAGGATACCTGTGTTTGACAGGTATCCTGTCCCCCCTCCCCCCCCCCCCGAAAGGCGCCAATTGTGGTACCGGAGCGGAGGAGGAATGCGATGAGTGGAAGTTCCACTTTTGGGTGAAACTCCGCTTTAAGAAGGGGGGGTGATGACTGTGGCCAGAAGGAGTAAATAATGCCCCATCTTTAGCATAAGGGGAAGAACTAGTGCCCCATTGTTGGTGTCAGTGGGAGGAATAGTGCCCCATCATTGGTGTCAGTGGGAGGAATAGTGCCCCATCATTGGTGTCAGTGGGAGGAATAGTACCCCATCATTGGTGTCAGTGGGGGGAATAGTGCCCCAGCATTGGTGTCAGTGGGGGGAATAGTGCCCCATCATTGGTGTCAGTGGGAGGAATAGTGCCCCAGCATTGGTGTCAGTGGGGGGAATAGTGCCCCAGCATTGGTGTCAGTGGGGGGAATAGTGCCCCATCATTGGTGTCAGTGGGAGGAATAGTGCCCCAGCATTGGTGTCAGTGGGGGGAATAGTGCCCCATCATTGGTGTCAGTGGGAGGAATAGTGCCCAATCATTGGTGTCAGTGGGAGGAATAGTGCCCCATCATTGGTGTCAGTGGGAGGAATAGTGCCCCATCATTGGTGTCAGTGGGAGGAATAGTGCCCCAGCATTGGTGTCAGTGGGGGGAATAGTGCCCCATCATTGGTGTCAGTGGGAGGAATAGTGCCCCCGCATTGGTGTCAGTGGGGGGAATAGTGCCCCAGCATTGGTGTCAGTGGGAGGAATAGTGCCCCAGCATTGGTGTCAGTGGGGGGAATAGTGCCCCATCATTGGTGTCAGTGGGAGGAATAGTGCCCCATCATTGGTGTCAGTGGGGGGAATAGTGCCCCAGCATTGGTGTCAGTGGGAGGAATAGTGCCCCATCATTGGTGTCAGTGGGAGAAATAGTGCCCCAGCATTGGTGTCAGTGGGAGGAATAGTGCCCCATCATTGGTGTCAGTGGGAGGAATAGTGCCCCAGCATTGGTGTCAGTGGGGGGAATAGTGCCCCAGCATTGGTGTCAGTGGGAGGAATAGTGCCCCATCATTGGTGTCAGTGGGAGAAATAGTGCCCCAGCATTGGTGTCAGTGGGAGGAATAGTGCCCCAGCATTGGTGTCAGTGGGGGGGAATAGTGCCCCATCATTGGTGTCAGTGGGAGGAATAGTGCCCCAGCATTGGTGTCAGTGGGGGGAATAGTGCCCCATCATTGGTGTCAGTGGGAGGAATAGTGCCCCATCATTGGTGTCAGTGGGGGGAATAGTGCCCCGGCATTGGTGTCAGTGGGAGGAATAGTGCCCAATCATTGGTGTCAGTGGGAGGAATAGTGCCCCATCATTGGTGTCAGTGGGAGGAATAGTGCCCCAGCATTGGTGTCAGTGGGAGGAATAGTGCCCCATCATTGGTGTCAGTGGGGGGAATAGTGCCCCGGCATTGGTGTCAGTGGGAGGAATAGTGCCCCATCATTGGTGTCAGTGGGAGGAATAGTGCCCCAGCATTGGTGTCAGTGGGGGGAATAGTGCCCCATCATTGATGTCAGTGGGAGGAATAGTGCCCCATCATTGGTGTCAGTGGGGGGAATAGTGCCCCGGCATTGGTGTCAGTGGGAGGAATAGTGCCCAATCATTGGTGTCAGTGGGAGGAATAGTGCCCCAGCATTGGTGTCAGTGGGAGGAATAGTGCCCCATCATTGGTGTCAGTGGGAGGAATAGTGCCCCAGTATTGGTGTCAGTGGGAGGAATAGTGCCCCAGTATTGGTGTCAGTGGGAGGAATAGTGCCCCAGCATTGGTGTCAGTGGGGGGAATAGTGCCCCATCATTGGTGACAGTGGGAGGAATAGTGCCCCATCATTGGTGTCAGTGGGAGGAATAGTGCCCCAGCATTGGTGTCAGTGGGGGGAATAGTGCCCCAGCATTGGTGTCAGTGGGAGGAATAGTGCCCCATCATTGGTGTCAGTGGGAGGAATAGTGCCCCAGCATTGGTGTCAGTGGGGGGAATAGTGCCCCAGCATTGGTGTCAGTGGGAGGAATAGTGCCCCAGCATTGGTGTCAATTAGAGGAATGATGCCCAATTGTTGGTGTCAGTGGCTGGAATTATACCCCATTGTTGGTGTCAGTGGCAGGAATAATGGCTCAGGGGCCAGACAAAAGCAAGCAAAGGGCCACATCCAGCAGTCTGCGGACCACTGGTCTAGCTTATTCCATTGCTAACTGACTGCTTGTCTTTATTTCATATGGTCTTAGCACAGGGTTTCTTATATCTATACTGTATATATTATTGTTGGTTGTACATAAATGTCCCTTATCCTTGCTTAGTGTGCTATACAGTGTTATTTAGACCAGCACTCAACCAATGTCTAAGCTTCCTCTGGATTCACCTGTACTTATAGAAAACTCGACATGACACATATCTATAGTCCATCATTAGTTACCCTTGTAGAATACAATGGAATATCCTGCAGCTATTGTCTGTTAAATGCACAGACACCTACACATGTCCTACCTACCAAGGCTAACAGATAACTGCAGTTGACACTACAGGAAAATAAACTGATGTGGACCAAAAAAAAAAACAATGATTTAGTGCAGTGTATGTAGTATTTAGTTCCATATGTATTATTATTATTATTATTTCAGGTACTTATATAGTGCCGTCAATTTATGCAGCGCTTTTACATATATATTATACATTTACATCAGTCATGTATAAGAACTCTCTCTGGTTGGGTGAAGTCTCTCTACATGATATGGAAATAATTATCTACAGTACTTACATAATCTTGTACAATGTATATAAAACTATTGCATGCTCTACAAGCACAAAGAATACAAGACAGAATGTAGATGCAAAGATCTAATGCCGCGTACACACGATCATTATTCATGGCGGTTAAAAAACCGCCGTGAATAATGACATTTTAAACGAGGGAACAGCTTGTTCCCCACACACGGTCATTTTTCTCGTCATTTTTTAAAATGACGAGAAAACTATCGTCTATGGGCTCCGCGGCAGTGTTTCCCTATGGGAAACACTGCCGCGGAAGAAATGTCAGGAAAAACGACGAGAAAAATTAGAACATGTTCTAATTTTTCTCGTCGTTTTTAATGCCGTTTTTCACGTCGTGAAAAATGACAAAAAGACCACACACGGTCGTTTTTCTTGTTGAAAACAAAAAATGTCATTTTTCACGACGTGAAAAATGATCGTGTGTACGCGGCATAAGGCTAATGCCCCATACACACGATCGTTTTTCATGCTGTTAAAAATGCCATTTTCAAAAATGGGCATTAAAACCGATCGTGTGTGGGCTCCAGAGCATTTTTAACGACGTGAAAAACGGCCATTAAAAATTTCGAACATGCTCTATTTTTTCACGTCGTTTTTCATGTCGTTTTTTTTAACGACATGAAAAACGATAGTGTGTATGCTTTTACGAGGTGAAAAAAAACGCGTATGCTCAGAATCAAGTATGAGACGGGAGCGCTCGTTCTGGTAAAACTAGCGTTCGTAATGGAGATAGCACATTCGTCACGCTGTAACAGACTGAAAAGCACGAGGCTGAAAAGCGCAAATCGTCGCTCAACAAACTTTACTAACATGAAGGGTGGCGCCATCCGAATGGAACTTCCCCTTTATAGTGCCGTCGTACGTGTTGTACGTCACTGCGCTTTGCTTGAACGTTTTTTAAAATGATCGTGTGTACGCAAGACAGGCTTGAGAGGAAACATGAAAAAAAACGACAAGAAAAACTTTGGTTTAAAAAATGGCATGAAAAACGATCATGTGTACGCCGCATAAGATCCTTGATACAATGTATATGATCCTCAATACTGTGGATGCAATGACCTATAATAAGGAAGAATTTCTGCTACATTGTGTGTGATATAACATAATGTGATGCTGTAAGACTGGGGTGTCAGGTAGGGGGTGTATGGTGCACAGATGCCTTGATGTAGAGATCTAGTGCCCTTGTGCTGATAAGAATATGTTATATTGGTGCTGTATTGAAAGAAAGTCTAATCTCAGACTTGCATAAGCAATGGCTGCTATAATCCTCTCAGCACAGACAGGTAATTGCAGGTATACAGGACTTTGCTACCTGTGTAGAGAGAAGAAATCATAGCAGTTTTGATCTCCTTCAGCTAGATAGGAACTCAGGGATGTAGCATGCATAGGCTGTGGACATAGGCGTGCGCACAGGGTGTGCCAGGTGTGCCTGGGCACACCCTAATCACCCTGTGCTGCGCAGATTCCCCCTGCTGCTTGGCTGCAGGGAAAGAGACTGGGGAATCTTTGTCCACAGTCCGTTTCTCTACGTCAAAAGTGAGACATCAGGGGTCTGTTTAGATCCTAAAAAATAAAACATAAATTCAAATAAATTATTGTAAAAAAATATTGTACAAAAGAATAAATAAACAAATAAAGAATAATAAAAAAATAATAATTGTAAAAGAGTAAAAATAAACAAATTATTAAAATAAACTACTGACACCAATCTCTGCCCTACTGACATTGTCCCCTGCTCTACTGACACTGTATATATATAAATATTTACAGACCTATGTGAGTTTGAGCTTTGGGGTGCACACCCTTATGCAATAGGCTGCGCACACCTATGGCTGTGGAGGTGTTGTGAGTCCTCCTGGAGAAGTACACAGTATAGAGGTGCCATGATCTCCCCTGTACAGCCCTGACAGTAGATCTACAAGCACTGTCAGGCTAATGCCGCGTACACACAACCGTTTTTCATGACGAGAAAAATTCAATTTTTTAAATTGGTCATTAAAAACGATCGTGTGTGGGCTCCAGAGCATTTTTCGCGACGTGAAAAATGGCCATGAAAAATTTGGAACATGCTCTATTTTTTCTCGCCGTTTTTCACGTCGTCGTTTTTCTCGTCATGAAAAATGGCCGTGTGTACGCTTTAACGACATGAAAAAAATGTGCATGCTCAGAAGCAAGTTATGAGACGGGAGCGGGGAAAGGGAGCCGCTCAGGTGTAGATATCCTCCAAATTACCTCCTCCCAGCAACCATGGGTGCAAGCAATACAAATATGAGCAAGGCAGGAGAAAGAAGATCTTCTGGACAGCAGCACTCCAAATAAACGCCTTTATTTCATAAAATCAATCATATGAATAAGCACTAGTACAGTGTGAAACGCGTCAGCCAGTTTGACCAGTGTGCTGTGATCTGCAGTATGTGTTTTGGATTCCTGGATTTTATGAAATAAAGGCTTTTATTTGGAGTGCTGCTGTCCAGAAGATCTTCTTTCTCCTGCCTTGCTCATATGAGACGGGAGCGCTCGTTCTGGTAAAAGTAGCGTTCGTAATGGAGATAGCACATTCGTCACGCTGTAACGGACTGAAGAGCACGAAGCTGAAAAGCGCGAATCGTCTCTCACCAAACTTTACTAACACGAGGATCAGCAAAAGCAGCCCAAAGGGTGGCGCCATCCGAATGGAACTTCATAGTGCCATCGTACATGTTGTACATCACCGCGCTTTGCTCGAGCATTTTTTCCCACGATCGTGTGTAGGCAAGGCAGGCTTGAGAAGAATCACGTCGAGAAAAACATCGTTTTTTTCAATGACATTAAAAACGTCCGTGTGTACGCGGCATAAGACTGTTCTATAGTGGATTTGGCACCCAGCAGATGGATAGGAGATACAATATCACACAGTCTGTATGTCTTGTGGCTGCTGGGATCATTGAAAGAGGACAGAATTCCAAGTCCAATGTGTATTGGATCTTCAGTATACTCCTTTATGAAGTGTCTGGCAGTGTATGTTGTACAGTAGCTGGGAGCCTCAGCCTAGGACAAGTACTGCTTGTGTTCTGCAGCAGCTGTTATCCTCATGTGAACATGAACAGAATCCCAGGTTCCCTGCCTAATATTACAGCTCTTAGCTCAGTCTGTTATGTGGACCTTGTACTGTGCTCTGTGACTGCCAGGCAGTGTATTCTCCCTGCAGAAGCTGAGATCTGCACAAGGAGAAATACAAGGCACAGTCTATAGAAGGATGTAGTGGTGCTGTCATCTGCAGGTATATAGAATACCAGGCACAGTGTAAATTATAATGTATGAGCTTGGTGACCTGCAGATATATACAATCCCATGCACAGTGTATAATATAATGTATGGGATCCCATGCACAGTGTATAATATAATGTATAGAATCCCATGCACAGTGTATAATATAATGTATGGGATCCCATGCACAGTGTATAATATAATGTATGGGATCTCATGCACAGTGTATAATATAATGTATGGGATCCCATGCACAGTGTATAATATAATGTATGGAATCCCATGCACAGTGTATAATATAATGTATGGGATCCCATGCACAGTGTATAATATAATGTATGGGATCCCATGCACAGTGTATAATATAATGTATGGGATCTCATGCACAGTGTATAATATAATGTATGGGATCCCATGCACAGTGTATAATATAATGTATGGGATCCCATGCACAGTGTATAATATAATGTATGGGATCCCATGCACAGTGTATAATATAATGTATGGGATCCCATGCACAGTGTATAATATAATGTATGGGATCTCATGCACAGTGTATAATATAATGTATGGGATCCCATGCACAGTGTATAATATAATGTATGGAATCCCATGCACAGTGTATAATATAATGTATGGGATCCCATGCACAGTGTATAATATAATGTATGGGATCCCATGCACAGTGTATAATATAATGTATGGGATCCCATGCACAGTGTATAATATAATGTGTGGGATCTCATGCACAGTGTATAATATAATGTATGGGATCCCATGCACAGTGTATAATATAATGTATGGGATCCCATGCACAGTGTATAATATAATGTATGGGATCTCATGCACAGTGTATAATATAATGTATGGGATCCCATGCACAGTGTATAATATAATGTATGGGATCCCATGCACAGTGTATAATATAATGTATGGGATCCCATGCACAGTGTATAATATAATGTATGGGATCCCATGCACAGTGTATAATATAATGTATGGGATCCCATGCACAGTGTATAATATAATGTATGGGATCTCATGCACAGTGTATAATATAATGTATGGAATCCCATGCACAGTGTATAATATAATGTATGGGATCTCATGCACAGTGTATAATATAATGTATGGAATCCTATGCACAGTGTATAATATAATGTATAGAATCCCATGCACAGTGTATAATATAATGTATGGGATCCCATGCACAGTGTATAATATAATGTATGGGATCCCATGCACAGTGTATAATATAATGTAGAGAATCCCATGCACAGTGTATAATATAATGTATGGGATCCCATGCACAGTGTATAATATAATGTATGGAATCCCATGCACAGTGTATAATATAATGTATGGGATCTCATGCACAGTGTATAAGATAATGTATGGAATCCCATGCACAGTGTATAATATAATGTATGGGATCCCATGCACAGTGTATAATATAATGTATGGAATCCCATGCACAGTGTATAATATAATGTATGGGATCTCATGCACAGTGTATAATATAATGTATGGAATCCCATGCACAGTGTATAATATAATGTATGGGATCCCATGCACAGTGTATAATATAATGTATGGGATCCCATGCACAGTGTATAATATAATGTATGGGATCCCATGCACAGTGTATAATGTATGGGATCCCATGCACAGTGTATAATATAATGTATGGAATCCCATGCACAGTGTATAATATAATGTATAGGATCTCATGCACAGTGTATAATATAATGTATGGAATCCCATGCACAGTGTATAATATAATGTATGGGATCCCATGCACAGTGTATAATATAATGTATGGGATCCCATGCACAGTGTATAATATAATGTATGGGATCCCATGCACAGTGTATAATATAATGTATGGGATCCCATGCACAGTGTATAATATAATGTATGGGATCTCATGCACAGTGTATAATATAATGTATGGAATCCCATGCACAGTGTATAATATAATGTATGGGATCTCATGCACAGTGTATAATATAATGTATGGAATCCCATGCACAGTGTATAATATAATGTATAGGATCCCATGCACAGTGTATAATATAATGTATGGAATCCCATGCACAGTGTATAAGATAATGTATGGAATCCCATGCACAGTGTATAATATAATGTATAGGATCCCATGCACAGTGTATAATATAATGTATGGGATCCCATGCACAGTGTATAATATAATGTATGGAATCCCATGCACAGTGTATAATATAATGTATGGAATCCCATGCACAGTGTATAATATAATGTATGGGATCCCATGCACAGTGTATAATATAATGTATGGGATCTCATGCACAGTGTATAATATAATGTATGGGATCCCATGCACAGTGTATAATATAATGTATGGAATCCCATGCACAGTGTATAATATAATGTATGGAATCCCATGCACAGTGTATAATATAATGTATGGAATCCCATGCACAGTGTATAATATAATGTATGGGATCCCATGCACAGTGTATAATATAATGTATGGGATCCCATGCACAGTGTATAATATAATGTATAGAATCCCATGCACAGTGTATAATATAATGTATGGGATCCCATGCACAGTGTATAATATAATGTATGGAATCCCATGCACAGTGTATAATATAATGTATGGGATCTCATGCACAGTGTATAATATAATGTATGGGCTCTGTGATCTGTAGATGTATGGGATCCCATGCACAGTGTATAATATAATGTATGGGATCCCATGCACAGTGTATAATATAATGTATGGGATCCCATGCACAGTGTATAATATAATGTATGGGATCCCATGCACAGTGTATAATATAATGTATGGAATCCCATGCACAGTGTATAATATAATGTATGGGATCTCATGCACAGTGTATAAGATAATGTATGGAATCCCATGCACAGTGTATAATATAATGTATGGGATCCCATGCACAGTGTATAATATAATGTATGGAATCCCATGCACAGTGTATAATATAATGTATGGGATCCCATGCACAGTGTATAATATAATGTATGGGATCCCATGCACAGTGTATAATATAATGTATGGGATCCCATGCACAGTGTATAATATAATGTATGGGATCTCATGCACAGTGTATAATATAATGTATGGGATCCCATGCACAGTGTATAATATAATGTATAGAATCCCATGCACAGTGTATAATATAATGTATGGAATCCCATGCACAGTGTATAAGATAATGTATGGAATCCCATGCACAGTGTATAATATAATGTATAGGATCCCATGCACAGTGTATAATATAATGTATGGAATCCCATGCACAGTGTATAATATAATGTATGGAATCCCATGCACAGTGTATAATATAATGTATGGGATCCCATGCACAGTGTATAATATAATGTATGGGATCCCATGCACAGTGTATAATATAATGTATAGAATCCCATGCACAGTGTATAATATAATGTATGGGATCCCATGCACAGTGTATAATATAATGTATGGAATCCCATGCACAGTGTATAATATAATGTATGGGATCCCATGCACAGTGTATAATATAATGTATGGGATCCCATGCACAGTGTATAATATAATGTATGGGATCCCATGCACAGTGTATAATATAATGTATGGGATCTCATGCACAGTGTATAATATAATGTATGGGATCCCATGCACAGTGTATAATATAATGTATAGAATCCCATGCACAGTGTATAATATAATGTATGGAATCCCATGCACAGTGTATAAGATAATGTATGGAATCCCATGCACAGTGTATAATATAATGTATAGGATCCCATGCACAGTGTATAATATAATGTATAGAATCCCATGCACAGTGTATAATATAATGTATGGAATCCCATGCACAGTGTATAATATAATGTATGGGATCCCATGCACAGTGTATAATATAATGTATGGGATCTCATGCACAGTGTATAAGATAATGTATGGAATCCCATGCACAGTGTATAATATAATGTATGGGATCCCATGCACAGTGTATAATATAATGTATGGGATCCCATGCACAGTGTATAATATAATGTATGGAATCCCATGCACAGTGTATAATATAATGTATGGGATCTCATGCACAGTGTATAAGATAATGTATGGAATCCCATGCACAGTGTATAATATAATGTATGGGATCCCATGCACAGTGTATAATATAATGTATGGAATCCCATGCACAGTGTATAATATAATGTATGGGATCCCATGCACAGTGTATAATATAATGTATGGGATCCCATGCACAGTGTATAATATAATGTATGGGATCCCATGCACAGTGTATAATATAATGTATGGGATCTCATGCACAGTGTATAATATAATGTATGGGATCCCATGCACAGTGTATAATATAATGTATAGAATCCCATGCACAGTGTATAATATAATGTATGGGATCCCATGCACAGTGTATAATATAATGTATGGGATCCCATGCACAGTGTATAATATAATGTATGGGATCCCATGCACAGTGTATAATATAATGTATGGGATCTCATGCACAGTGTATAATATAATGTATGGAATCCCATGCACAGTGTATAATATAATGTAGAGAATCCCATGCACAGTGTATAATATAATGTATGGGATCTCATGCACAGTGTATAATATAATGTATGGGATCCCATGCACAGTGTATAATATAATGTATAGGATCCCATGCACAGTGTATAATATAATGTATGGGATCCCATGCACAGTGTATAATATAATGTATGGGATCCCATGCACAGTGTATAATATAATGTATGGGATCCCATGCACAGTGTATAATATAATGTATGGGATCTCATGCACAGTGTATAATATAATGTATGGAATCCCATGCACAGTGTATAATATAATGTATAGGATCCCATGCACAGTGTATAATATAATGTATGGGATCTCATGCACAGTGTATAATATAATGTATGGAATCCCATGCACAGTGTATAATATAATGTATAGGATCCCATGCACAGTGTATAATATAATGTATGGGATCCCATGCACAGTGTATAATATAATGTATGGGATCCCATGCACAGTGTATAATATAATGTATGGGATCCCATGCACAGTGTATAATATAATGTATGGAATCCCATGCACAGTGTATAATATAATGTATGGGATCCCATGCACAGTGTATAATATAATGTATGGGATCCCATGCACAGTGTATAATATAATGTATGGAATCCCATGCACAGTGTATAATATAATGTATGGGATCCCATGCACAGTGTATAATATAATGTATGGAATCCCATGCACAGTGTATAATATAATGTATGGGATCCCATGCACAGTGTATAATATAATGTATGGAATCCCATGCACAGTGTATAATATAATGTATGGAATCCCATGCACAGTGTATAATATAATGTATGGGATCCCATGCACAGTGTATAATATAATGTATGGGATCCCATGCACAGTGTATAATATAATGTATGGGATCCCATGCACAGTGTATAATATAATGTATGGGATCCCATGCACAGTGTATAATATAATGTATGGGATCTCATGCACAGTGTATAAGATACTGTATGGAATCCCATGCACAGTGTATAATATAATGTATGGGATCCCATGCACAGTGTATAATATAATGTATGGGATCCCATGCACAGTGTATAATATAATGTATGGAATCCCATGCACAGTGTATAATATAATGTATTGGTTTTATTGTAAGAAAGTCTAATCTCAGAGAAACTTTGCAGCCAATGGCTGTTATAATCCTCTGAGTGCAGACAGCAGTTCGGATACACAAGACTCTGCTACCAGTGTAGAGAGAGAGAAGCAAAGCAGCTCTGATCTTCAGCCACCAAAGAATTTGTTACCAATGTGATGTCGCATGCATAGGCTGTAGAGGTGCTGTGACCTCCTGCGCACATACACAGTATAGTATCCCATGCGCAGCATATAATGTAATGTATGGGCTCTGCGATCTGTAAATGTATAGAATGCACTGTGTATAATATAATGTATCGGATCTGTTATCTTCTGATGTGTGGGATCCCATGTACTGTGTATAATATAATTTGTTGGATCTGTGATGTGTGGAATCCTATGCACAGAGTAACAATGTATCAGGTGTGTGGATGTATGGGATCCCATGCACAGAGTAACAATGTATCAGGTGTGTGGATGTATGGGATCCTATGCACAGAGCATGTTACAATGTATCAGGTGTGTGGATGTATGGGATCCTATGCACAGAGCATGTTACAATGTATCAGGTGTGTGGATGTATGGGATCCTATGCACAGAGCATGTTACAATGTATCAGGTGTGGGGATATATGGGATCCCATGTACAGAGCATGTTACAATGTATCAGGTGTGTGGATGTATGAGATCCCATGCACAGGGCATGTTACAATGTATCAGGTGTGTGGATGTATGAGATCCTATGCACAGAGCATGTTACAATGTATCAGGTGTGTGGATGTATGGGATCCTATGCACAGAGCATGTTACAATGTATCAGGTGTGGGGATGTATGGGATCCTATGCACAGAGCATGTTACAATGTATCAGGTGTGGGGATGTATGGGATCCCATGCACAGGGCATGTTACAATGTATCAGGTGTGTGGATGTATGAGATCCTATGCACAGAGCATGTTACAATGTATCAGGTGTGTGGATGTATGGGATCCTATGCACAGAGCATGTTACAATGTATCAGGTGTGGGGATGTATGGGATCCTATGCACAGAGCATGTTACAATGTATCAGGTGTGGGGATGTATGGGATCCCATGCACAGGGCATGTTACAATGTATCAGGTGTGTGGATGTATGGGATCCTATGCACAGAGCATGTTACAATGTATCAGGTGTGTGGATGTATGGGATCCTATGCACAGAGCATGTTACAATGTATCAGGTGTGTGGATGTATGGGATCCTATGCACAGAGCATGTTACAATGTATCAGGTGTGGGGATGTATGGGATCCTATGCACAGAGCATGTTACAATGTATCAGGTGTGTGGATGTATGGGATCCCATGCACAGAGCATGTTACAATGTATCAGGTGTGGGGATGTATGGGATCCTATGCACAGAGCATGTTACAATGTATCAGGTGTGTGGATGTATGGGATCCCATGCACAGAGCATGTTACAATGTATCAGGTGTGGGGATGTATGGGATCCTATGCACAGAGCATGTTACAATGTATCAGGTGTGTGGATGTATGGGATCCTATGCACAGAGCATGTTACAATGTATCAGGTGTGTGGATGTATGGGATCCCATGCACAGAGCATGTTACAATGTATCAGGTGTGGGGATGTATGGGATCCTATGCACAGAGTATGTTACGATGTATCAGGTGTGTGGATGTATATAATCCTATGCAGAGAGTATGATGTCATAATGTCAGGTATTGAGAATAGTCATGTATGTGACATGCAGAGTCCAGGATCCAGGTAGATGAGCTGATGAGTGGCTCTCAGCGATCTCTCACATCCACACAACTGTCACTTCTCAGCAGCTCCTCTGCTCAGCACTTCTGCCAGAAATCTGTGCTGTGCCTGGACAGTGACGTAGCCCAGTGGGCGTGTCCGATCTCTCCATAAAAGTCGGGGCTGTCTCTGCCTGCAGCCAGAAGAGCTCTTGTAGATTTGCAGGATTGTTCTCTATGCAGCTCAGTCACAGCACTACCCGCACAGTCAGAGGAAAGCTGACAGCTATGATCAAGAAGATGTGCCCCAATGAGACCGAGCTGAACATCCCAGCCAAGAACTGCTACCGCATGGTCATCCTTGGCTCCTCCAAGGTGGGCAAGACCTCCATTGTCAGCCGCTTCCTGAGCGGCCGCTTCGAGGAGCAGTACACCCCAACCATAGAGGACTTCCACCGAAAGTTCTACAGCATCAGGGGAGAGGTCTACCAACTGGACATACTGGACACTTCTGGCAACCACCCCTTCCCTGCTATGAGGAGGCTCTCCATCCTTACTGGTAAGTACCTGGCTCCTGGATCACCACCTACCTATTTGCAGTAGATAGTTGGAGAATTGTATGGTTATAGAGAGCATAGGGGTAAAGATTCAACTTTAGCACCTACTTAGAGTCATGCAGCCTCCTAAGATTGCCATAACCCCAATCTTTCTATGGGAAGCCCCTTGTTTGAAGTCTTAGTTGACTTCAACTTTTGCATGAAGTCCTGGTGTAACCTTGCATGAGCACCTAAACCAGCTAGAAAACTGTTGGGTTTGCATACAACTTCGACTTCTAGACTTTCCTGGGCATTGCCTATACAGGATTGTATGTCTTCTCAATGGGGTGAGTGCAATAATAAACCATGAGCTGGCTAGGTCTGTGGAGGTTCTCTTTGATCTGATAGTAGTACTTAGTCACATGCAACTGGACTTGTTTTGCCACCTTGAAGACTTTTCATAGCTTACTAAGCCACTTTTATGTCTGCAAAGGCTCTCTTGTATTAAGATCATGGTAGATAATAATAGTAGCAAATCACATGCAACTGGACTTGTTTTGCAACCTTAAAGACTTTGCATAGCTTACTAAGCCACTTTTTTGTCTGCAAAGCTTTTCCTTTATCCAGATCATGGTAGATAATAGTAGTTAGTCACATTCAAATGGGCTTGTTCGGTAATGCTGAAGATGTTTTAAAGCTTACTTAGTCACTTCTGGAAGAAAGGACTTGCTAAACTATAAAAGGTCTTCAATATTACAGAACAAGTCTAGTTAAATGTGACTACTACTAGTAAGCTGGTAGTAGTACTAATGAGCTGGTTAGTTGAGGAACAGTAACTCCTACACAGCTAGACATAAAAAGCTGTCTTGTGTTGTAATAAGAATAAAAGGTTGGCTTGTATATTAATCTGCTTCTTGTTTCCTTCAGGTGATGTCTTTATCTTGGTCTTTAGTCTGGACAATCGTGATTCCTTTGAGGAGGTCCAGCGCCTAAAGCAGCAGATCTTGGAGACCAAGTCTTGCTTGAAGAACAAGACCAAGGAAAACTTTGAAGTCCCTCTGGTGATTTGTGGCAACAAGGGAGACAGAGACTTCTACAGAGAGGTCCAACCCAAAGAGATTGAACAGTTGGTTGGAACGGACAGTAACTGCTCCTACTTTGAGGTCTCAGCCAAGAAGAACTCTCGACTGGATGAGATGTTCCAAGCTTTGTTCACCATGGCCAAGCTCCCCAGCGAGATGAGTCCAGATCTCCACCGTAAGGTCTCTGTCCAATATTGCGAGATCTTGCACAAAAAGACCCTCAAAGGAAAGAAGGTGAAGGAGGACGGAGATGCCTATGGGGTGGTGGCCCCTTTTGCCCGTAGACCCAGCATCCACAGTGACTTAATGTACATTAGGGAGAAAGCTATCGGAGGTGGACAGAGCAAAGACAAAGAGAGATGCGTTATTAGCTAGGGGTCAACTTGTCTATAGCCGCCGAGGCTTTATAAATATATACATAGTTCGACAACACAAGTTCGAAGGTGTTTTGAAGAAGCCAAGTCGAAGGAAGCATGTCCGTCGTGGTGATCACATGCCCACCATGCCTTCTGCCAAGTAGTCGGGGCACCAAGGCTGTTGTGGAACGCCGAGGTCAGCCTTGGGGGAAATTGATGATTTTTTTATTTTTTTTTCAGACAGCATTACATTCAGTCTGTCTAAACGTAAGAACTGAGAAGGAGCAAACAGCAAGTTGTATGTTGACTTCATGTAAAAAAAAAATTCAAAGTTAAAGATTAAATACTCAGCGGAGTTATAACCGCCCTCCCCTGTGGGTTTACCATCTGGACTGAGCAATGGGGAGACCTGGGACAACATCTGATCTCTGTAGACTTTACGAGGACTGAAAAGTGACTTTGTTTACACAGTGCCCTGGGCACATTTCTCGGAGTATTGTAAATGGAACAACCATTTTTTGTTTATAGTACATCAGACATTTCATTGTCATGTCATAAATCTATATATTTTTTTACCGAATAAAAAAAAGTTAAAATACACTCTCGTATGTCTGCTTCCTCGAGTCCTACAAAGTGTGCTGATGCAAAAAATAAATAAAAATGCAACGGGGTATATGAAGTTTAGGTGACTGTGGCTGTTGCACTAGAAGTCCCAGCATGCATTGGGAGTGCTGGAACTTATAGATCGCAAAAGCTAAACAAGTGGGTTCCGCTTTTAAGCTGGATACACACTATACAACTTTTTGTTGTTCAATTTCCTTTTAAATTCACCTTTTTCCTTGTCAAAAATATTTATTGATTACACAATAATAAGTACATACATTGGTTATTTATGCAAGGATACAGATAATGATGTTTACATAAAGGTTTTTTTTAAAATAAATTTACCTTTCCAACCATGTAGTGCTAGGGTCTGCCTGATTGCATACAAATTCAGGGTCTTTAGGTATGACCTCATATTTTATGGTTTTGGTAAATCTAGAGGGGGGGAAAAATCTACAGAAAATTGTATAGTGTGTGTGTATCTAGCTTCATTGTTCTGTATAGATCGGTGTGATAAGATTTTACACCCACCTGGTAACAAAAAAATACAATAAATATTAATCAATACACAAAGCATATCAACAAATGGCGCACATTAGATATTAAACTTGTTTCTAGATAATACAAAATTCTCTTGAACAAGGGGTAAGCAACGGTTGTGGAACAACAAGTCCCACATAGGCGTGTGCCAGGTGTGCCCAGGCACACCCTAATCGCCCCAAGCGCATTAGTATTATCGCTCTGTGTAGCAGCAGGAACATGTGAAAGATCTCTTTCTTACCGGCTCTGCCATAAGAGAAGTGTTTATGCTCTTCTTTCACTGTGTCGGCAGGGAAATCAATGTGCCGGGGTCATACATATATATACACACACACACACACACACACACACACACACACACACACACACACACGTGTGTTCGAGCTTTAGGGTGCACACCCTAATGCAATAGGCTGCGCACACCTATGAAGTCCCACGAAGCATTACAAGACTGACAGGCACGGGCATAACTTCTAGAGGCAGAGGAATGATGGGACTTGTAGTCTCACCACAGCTGGAGTGTGTATATACACAGTACCAATGGGTATATTTATAAAGCAGTCAATGAGACCTTCACCAATCAATCCCTGCCAGTTAAAAATGCATATGCACCCTTTTATTCACTTGCAGTGAATGTTACTTGCACTGCTTTATAAATCTGCCCTAATCTTTATATGCCAAAACATATTATAAATGTAAAATGCAGCATTAAGGCCGGGTTCACACTATTGCGAATTGGATGCGGGTTCTGTGAGTTTGTGACTGGCTCTCTATGCAGCCGGTTCACATATCTCCGATACGGCTCCAGTGCGAATTTTGCACAGGAGCCCTTTGCGTATTTTGGTCCCAATTCGGACTGAAATCGGACCTGAAACGGTGAACCAGGACCCCTGCTGGGTGCCGCGTAGGTATTAGGTGTGAACCAACCCTGAGTCCCCAACACTTTCCAAAGAACGCACTGGCTGAAAAACACATAACTGTAAATGTGTGCCATAGGAAACTATGTTAAATGGACTGTAGCGCGTTTCTGGAAAACGCACAAAAGCGCATAAGTGTGAACGTAGGGATAAAACCACCAATGCTTCAGTCTGATATCGGCTACAAGCATTCAACGAGCATGCTGCTTCAGGACTCGCATAAGTACAAAATTGTATTGGCCCATGATCATAATTTAACCCCCTGTGAACAAGAGGCTTTTTTGTACCGTGTTGAGCTTCAATCGAGGCAACAAAAGTTCACACTATTGCGAATTGGATGCAGTTTTCACTGCATCCGATATGCACAGTAGGAGATTTTGTGAACCGGCATAGAGAGCCGGTCACATCTCTGTAGCGGCTCCAGTGCGACTTGCACAGAAGTCCTGTGCAACTTTTGGTAAATTTTTCAGGTCCAAATTCAGCCCAAAATTTGGGCTGAAATCGGACCTGAAACGATGAACGAGGATGCACCGGACTCCTGTGAGCTGCTGCATGCTCATATGTGAACCCAGCCTTAATCTTGCACTCATCAGCCATTCATATTTCACATGTTAAACCTGAAAAACTCCTGCAGCCTTCACCTTGTTTAAAACTTGTTGCGACATTGGAACAAGCAACTCATAAAAATGTTAGTGAGAGGTAGCTTGTCATAGGGCGCCACCTGCTGGCCAGATGGTGCAGCAGCCTCCCGTTTACAAAGCTATCAGTGTCTTCGGAGTTTACAGGTTTACAGCAGAGTGGCATGCTGAGGCTTGTAGTTCTCACCTGTTTTTCAAGCATATGATGGTTGATTTTATAGACAGGAAATCCACTCATAATAATTTCAGGAATTACTTTTCTAGATCTGGACAGACAATAAACACTTCATTTGGTTGTCGCTGGATCTTTTACACAGTATAGGTGCTCTAATGCCTCGTACACACGACCGGTTTTTCTGACGGGATAAACTCCGACGGATTTTTCAGACGGAATTGCACTCAAGCTGTCTTGCAAACACACGGACACGCCAAATTCTGACCATCCAAAACACGATGACGTACAACACTACGATGAGCCGGGAAAAATTAAGTTCAATGCTTCCCGAGCATGAGTCAAATTGTTTCCGAGCATGCATGTTTTTTTTCTCCGTCGGAGTTCCATACAGACGAACGGAATTTCTGATAGAAATTTTTTCAATTGGGAAAAAAAGAGAACGTGTTCTCTTTCTAAATCCGTCTGAATTTCCGAAGGAAAAAGTCCGATGGGGCACACACACGTTCGGAATATCCGATGAAAAAAATTCAGTCTGACTTTTTCCATCGGAAATTCCGAACCTGTGTACAAGGCATAACTGTGGCCCTCCAGCTGTTGTAGAACTACAAGTCCCATGAGACATTGCAAAGCTGACTTCCAAAGGCAGAGGCATGATGGGAATTGTAGTTCGGCAAGAGCTGGAGGTCCGCAGGTTGAGCACCCCATGTTTTTACAGTGTTACAGAATAAAGTTATCTCTAACCAGCTGGTTTATGATATTCCAAGGTGGATGAAGTGTTAGAGAAATCATCAGACTGAGAAGTGTTCCTAAGTTTTTATTTTATTTTTTTAGACATTCTAATAAAGAAAAAAAAAAAAAAAAGAGAAATGATCAAGATAGGGCGCCTCCTTTTGGCTGGTGCTCCTCCCAGCAGTGTCTGCGCAGGGATTAGTATCTTTATTTTTGAACCTATAAAAACCTTCAGAAGTATGACAGAGCGCATGATTCTTTAATTGGAACAATTAATGTCAAATGATCCGTGCGGGGGATGGGCTGTTATAACATTTAAAAAAGCATTATTGCTGGGCCATATAAAGTTATGGGATTTGTTGGGATGAAGCTTTGCTGATCCTAACACACCCAGAGTTGTTTCACCCCTTGTAAAAACCTTCTATGTATGCGCACAGAAACGTAAAGATGAATTCCCGGTATGGCATGTTTCAAGCTTGGATCAATGTAACTAAGTATAGATCATACCTGTGGGATCCGTCTAGAACAGGGCTCTCCAAACCTTCTAAATAAAGGGCCAGTGTACTGTCCTTTAGACTTTAGGGGGGCCGGTGGGAGTAGAAAAATGTCTCAGACTTGGTGGTCAGTGGAAGTAGAAAAATGACATAATGTCTGTGATCAGTTGGATGAGAAATAGTGCCCCATCATTGGTTTTAGTGGGAGAATTATTCCCCATCATTGGTGTCGGTGATAGGAATAACGCCCCATCATTGGTGTCAGTGGGAGCAATAGCGCCCCATCATTGGTGTCAGTGGGAGGAATAGTGCCCCATCATTGGTGTCAGTGGGAGGAATAACGCCCCATCATTGGTGTCAGTGGGAGCAATAGCGCCCCATCATTGGTGTCAGTGGGAGGAATAGTGCCCAGTCATTGGTGTAAGTGGGAGCAATAGCGCCCCATCATTGGTGACAGTGGGAGGAATAGTGCTCCATCATTGGTGTCAGTGGGAGGAATAGTGCCCAGTCATTGGTGTAAGTGGGAGCAATAGCGCCCCATCATTGGTGACAGTGGGAGGAATAGTGCTCCATCATTGGTGTAAGTGGGAGCAATAGCGCCCCATCATTGGTGACAGTGGGAGGAATAGTGCTCCATCATTGGTGTCAGTGGGAGGAATAGTGCCCCATCATTGGTGTCAGTGGGAGGAATAGTGCTCCATCATTGGTGTCAGTGGGAGAAATAGCGCCCAGTCATTGGTATCAGTGAAAAGAATAATTTCCCATCATTGGTGTCAGTGGGAGGAATAGCGCCCCATCATTAGTGACAGGAACAGTGCCCCATCATTGGTGTCAGTGAAAATAATTATTCCCCATCATTGTGACAGTGGGAGGAATAGTGCTCCATCATTGGTGTCAGTGGGAGGAATAGTGCCCCATCATTAGTGACAGGAACAGTGCCCCATCATTGGTATCAGTAGGAGGAATAGCGCCCCATCATTAGTGACAGGAACAGTGCCCCATCATTGGTATCAGTGAAAATAATAATTCCCTATCATTGGTGTCAGTGGAAATAATATTTCAATATCATTGGTGTCAGTGGGGGGAATAGTGCCCCATCATTGATATCAGCGAAAGGAATAATTCCCCATCATTGGTGTCAGTGGAAATAATAGATCAATATCATTGGGTGTCAGTGAAAAGAATAATGCCTCACTGTTGGTGTCAGAAAAAAGAATGGTGCCTCATGGTTGGTGTCAGTGAGATGAATAGTACCTCCTATCAGTGGGAAGAATAGAGCCCCAAGGGCCAGATAATGTTAAAGGGGCTGCAACTGTCCCCCCCCCCCCCCCCCCCCGGGCCACAGTTTGCAGAACACTGCTCTAGAATACTACTACTCCAGTGATCTGGTTCCTGCACCAAGCACCTGTCCTCCTGCATTCTAAACACAGGAGGTCGGCCGCTCGGCACGGGTGCCGTTACAAGAATACATTCTCTGATTGGATGAGGTGGAGAGGCAGGTGGTGATGTCATGCTCTCCACCTCATCCATGCAGGAAATGCCTTGCAATTATGCAGAATAGAAGGTCTGTCTTCACTCCGACTTTTTGAACGCTCACTTTAGGTCATTGTTTTAGAATTAGGAGTTAGTGAATGACACGGAGTGGTGATAACATTACTATAGGATTTATAGTTCTGTGGCGCAGAACATACGCCAGTTTGCGGGGGAAACGCTGCATGACCAGCTGTACTTACTGGCTGTGATGTGGCTAAATCTGAACTCTGAAGAAATATAATATACACAAATTGGTGTAGGTCTGTAAATATTACATACAGCATACAAGCAGTTAAGTACCTGAATGTGACCTGGTATCAGCCTCCTGCAGTCCCTGTACAGCAGGGCTGGGTAGTGAGAGGATGAAGCAGTACAAGGAGCCAATCAGTTGTGCTGACCAAAAGCATGCTGATAGGAGGAGAGTAGAGTAGAGATGAGCTAATCCCTGTGCTGCTTCTCCTTTACTGTTCAGTCACAGGCTGGGGGTGGATTGACAACCTGGGCTCAGAGGAAGAGGGTTGAGTGATTCTGTCAATTAAGGATGAGCTCAGGATCTTTGGATCCTAGTCCAAACCCTCCAGGGTCTTGTATGCCTGTGGCTGCAGGGTGGGGAATGCTCTTGCTGAAGATGATTATCAGTACTTCTTGGTGGGATCTCCCACGTAGGTTTGGACTAGGCTTAGAATCAGTGGCTGCCCGTCCATAAGGGGTGCAAGGGCGCAGCCCCCCTAATCCATGCACCCGGCCCCTAATCTACATGCGGGGCACCGGATGCATGGATTTACGTGGGTTTTTTTTTTTTAAGCACATGATTAGAGCCTGATGCTCTAATTGGCTTAAAAAAAGGGTGGGCTCGGGGGGTGCAGAACGCTGCACCCTGAGCCCAACCAGTTGTGTAACAATAGCAAATTATTATTTGCTATTGTCTTCCTGATTCTCCTGACGACCAATCAGGAAGCGGGTCCTGAGACCCGATTGGCCAGGGAGTCTTAGGACTCCCGGCCAGATGGGTCTCAGGACCCACTTACTGTTCAGCCGGGAGGAGAAGCAACAGCCCCAGAGCGAGGAGTAGCAGTGAGGAGCAGCAACCCTACCCCGGATCCTTGTCATCTGCCTCCTAAGGTAAGAAGGCCCCTTGATTGTCCGCGGTGGGGGGGGGTGATCGCCACCTTCCCATCCATCTCCGGCAGGGGGGGAGGTAGCATTGGTTTGCCCCCTTACCCCTGGCCAAAATATTGAGCACCAGCCGCCACTGCTTTGAATACACCTGAGCTCATTCCTACTTGCCATCAAACTGAGGACATCTAGTGGCAGAAAAAAGCCCTGCAGGGCTGTAGTTCTGATTTAATAAAAGTAACCTCCTTCCTTCCTTGGCACTACATTATATACCCACGGCACGGTGTCACCATAAACACTTGTGTTTCCCCCGTTGTGCCCTGCATCACTTGATGAGAGAAAACATTGTGCCGTCTCTATAGAAGACTTGAATGCCGGAGAATTATACCAGACAAAGGTCACATCTGACGCTGGCATTCGCGTACATTCAAACCTGCCAAATGAGATGAGCAATCTTTTTTTTTCTGTTCCATTCAGGACCTTTATAACATTTCACAATGTTCTGTACCTGCGCTCAAGTATGTAATCACTAATTGCGGTCGAGTATGTTTTATTTCATAGCTGAGCTAATTTTATGTCATCTCTTGCTTTCAATAATGAGTATGTAAAATCCTGAAGCTGGCCACAGACCGATCGAAAGTTTGCCCAGTTCAGCAGGAACCGGCTGACTTTCCATCCATCTGTGGGCAGGCTGGTTGTACTGGAGTCGATCTCTTGATCGCAGTGGAGGCCCGTCCATAAGGGCCGCAGGGGCCCCCCTACTCCATGCGCCCAGCCCCTAATCTACATGCAGGGTGCCGGATGCATGGATTTCAATGGGGTTGAGGCTCTAATTGGCTTCAAAAAAGAGTGGCTTTGCTATTGTCTTCCTGATTCTCTTCCGGGCCAATCAGGAAGCGGGTCCTGAGACCCGATTGGCCAGGGAGTCTTAGGACTCCCTGGCCAATCGGGTCTCAGGACACACTTCCTGTTCAGCGGGGAGGAGAAGCAACTGCCTGGGCCGGCTCTTCCTTCCCCCTACCTCCTAAGGTTAGGACGCGTCTGATTACCGCCTTCCCGTCGTCTACCGTGGGGGGGGGGCAGGGGGTCGATCACCGCATTCCCGTCCATCTTCCACAGGGGGGAATGCCACCTTTCCGTCCGTCTGCCGCGTGGGGGGGGGGTTGGGTGTCGTTCGATTGTCACCCCTCCCCCCAAAATATTGAGCACCAGCCGTCACTGCTTGATCTACTCCAATACAACCAGCCTGTGTTGTTTTTTTTTCCCATACGATCACTGCTATTGCTGCCAGCGGTGGTCATTGTATTCTGATGGTGGGGAAACCTCCCAATGTGAGAACACAATAGCGCAGCGGGAAGAATTTAGAACTAAACATCGGCCAGCCATCAGGGTCGCTGATAAGGCAGTACAGCCATCCCCCCTGTACTGGGCCCTGGCATCTGCTGAGCAGGAGGGCCAGCTGTACTGTCTTATTGCAGACCCCAATCCTCTTCTGCCTCGTCCTGCAGAGGTGCTGGCTTCTCGTCCTCTTACCCCCTCCAGCTTCACTGCAGGGGGAACGGTTCTAGCACAAGTGCCCCTTCCATCTGCTGTCCAGAACATCCTGTGTGCCCAGGGATGAGGGCTTTCCTCCTCTCCTGCAAGCAGCTGCTGCAGGCACACAGGGAAATGTTTCAGGATAGAGAGCGGGGGAAGGGGTTGGTAAATATATAATTTATTGGTCCCTTCCTTTTCTGAATGAACACAGTAAATTGTCAGTACCAATCAGTCCTGTGTCCATTCATCACTGAAGCATTGTAAACAGTGTTTACTTTGCTTCCGTTTGTAAATGAGCAGGGAGCCTCAGAGTGCTTCCAATTCATTCCTCTGTATAGCCGAGGCTGCAGAGAATGATAAATATTCCCATCGCACACGTTCCTGGAAAAATGGCTCCTATAAGATGGTGGGTGCTGCAACGATTACCAGATGGGTCCTGGAAACATCAAACAATCAACCATATTCGCCAGCACACCAAGGATCGTTCAATTACGTCCAAAAGATTTTATTAATATAAAAAATTGCATCACAAAAGTGCAAAGTTTCGGAGTCGCGTAGGACCCCTTCATCACTTGCCTGACGACCCCTTTATCACTTGCCTATGCGACTCGGAAACGTAGCACTTTTGTGATGGAATTTTTTTAGTAATAAAATATTTTGGACGCAATTGAACGATCCTTGGTGTGCTGGCGAATATGGTCGGCTGCAGAGAATGAGACTGTTAAATGTCCTCAGTCACTTCTGGCTGGGTGGGTCAGGTAGGGTGTATTGGGCCCCATGATTTCTAACAGCAGCCCTGCCGGCCATACACAGTGCCAATTTTTTTCCTGCAGAAATATGCATGATTTCCCCCATCAACACAGAGAGTTCTGACAGGGGAATCAGACAGTAATTATCGGTAGCGGCTATAGCAGGCGCCAGTGAGAATTGCAAGAGAATCCGACAGGCTGGTTGTACCCAAGTTGATCCTGCCTATTAAAGCAGTAGTAAACCGCGGCAGAGTTTAACTAAAAAAAAAACTGTAAGGCAATCGCATAATGTGCTAGTATGCATCGCTTACTAGCACATTATGAAATACTTACCTTAGAACGCAGCCCTCCAGCTGCGCGTAGTCATTGCTGAGGGGGCTGATATCTTCCCCCGGTCTTTCTTCCGGGTTCGCAGGCTCTGGCGCTGTGAATGGCAGGAGCCACAATGACATCACTCCTGCACATGTGTGAGGGAGCCCTTGGTTCCGGCACAAAGCTCTGAAGGTCTGGCACGGTATGTCGGACCTTCAGACCGCATGCGCCGGTGATATCACCGGCTGCATCCAGAGTGAATATCTCCTAATCAATGCACGTAAAGGAAGTATTCATTTTACATACAGGCTTACCTGTAGGTAAAGATCACAAAGCAGACTTTACTAGCACTTTATTGATCTCAGCTGGTACCTGCTGAACTGGCAGAGATTCGAACCGTGAAATGGCTGGCCATAATTTTCCGTAACATTGGCTGCTGGTTCCACAGGATTAGGCAATGCAATGTCATTCAATAGCGGATCCTCCCAATCACCCCCCTCCCCTAAATTTGAATCCTTTTCACAGCCTATTGGCCTTTGATGTCCTGAGTAAGGACCCATAGTAAAGAAATGGGCAGGCGCAACCAGTAGCGGAGGTAGACATTCTTTCTCCCGGGGCAAAGACTCAGCTTGGCACCCCCACCCCAGAGAGAAGTTCTCCGACCATACACTATCAGCCCCCTGCCCAGAGAGGGAAGCGTAATAAATATGTAGATAAGCCATAGGTAATAATAATAAAAGTTTTGGTAATAGTAATTTCAAGCCTCACTTCTGTAGCGGATTAGAAGGGGCGCCGCCAGGAAAAAAGAAGTGAGCCAAGAAGCTAGTCTTTATTAAGGCTCAATTATTGTGTGCTCTTCTTCTTTCCTGGAAGCGCCCCTCCCAATCCGCTGTGGGGGCGAGGCTTGAGATCTCCACATAAAGTGCTGCTGGTTTCTTCTGGTGTGGTGGCTGGGATTGCCACCTTTTCTTCAAGCCAATCTCAAACACTTTGTTGTATACACTTTAGGATACTAAAATACCCGGAACATCTTTGGGTGCCCCAAGGAGAGCAGCAATGTGGCATACATAGCACACCACAGTGAACAATGGGTGTGGCCCACTTAAATGTTGGAGGGGCTAAAAGGGGCATAGATATATAAGACAAAATCATTCTTGTACCTAACTAACATTACTAATCCAAATGTCTCTGTAAAAATATGAACTTGGCCTACCTTATAAGTTGACAGTGTCACTCAGTAGACAGTGTGTGGACAGTGCCAGTAGGGCAGTGGACTGTGAGTGGACAGTGTAAATATGGCAATGGACAGTGTCAGTAGGGCAGTGGATGGTATCAGTATAGCAGTGGATAATGTCAGTAGAGCAGTTGAAGGGGTCAGTAGGGGAGAAGATGGTGTCAGTGAGGCAGTGGATGGCATCAGTAGATCAGTGGATGGTGTCAGTAGATCAGTGGACGATGTCAGTAGGGCAGAGGTTTGTGTCAGTAGGGCAGTGGACGCTGTCAGTAGAACAGAGGACGGTGTCAGTAGGGCAGAGGTTTGTGTCAGTAGGGCAGTGGACGCTGTCAGTAGGGCAGAGGATGGTGTCAGTAAGGGAGAGTTTGGTGTCAGTAGGGCAGTGGACGGTGTCAGTAGAACAGAGAACGGTGTCAGTAGGGGAGAGGTTGATGTCAGTAGGGCAGTGGACGGTATCAGTAGAGGAGTGGACAGTGTCAGTAGAGGAGTGGACGGTGTCAGTAGGGCAAAGGTTGCTGTCAGTAAGGCAGTAGATTGTTTTAGTCACTAGAGAAGAGGTTGGTGTCAGTAGGGCAGTGGATGGCATCAGTAGAGCAGAGGACGATGTCAGTACAGCAGAGGTCGGTGTCAATAGGGCAGTGGTTGGCGTCAGTAGGGCAGTGGATGGTATCAGTAGGGCAGAGGATGGTATCAGTAGATCAGTGGATGGTGTCAGTAAGGTAGAGTTTGGTGTCAGTAGAGCAGTGGGCTGTGTCAGTAGGGCAGAGGTTGCTGTCAGTAAGGCAGTGGATTTTGTCAGTAGAGCAGAGGACTGTGTCAGTAGTTTTTTATTTTTATTTTTTTAATTTGTTTTTACAATTATTATTTTTTTCTTTTTTTTTAATTTTTTTGGAGCCCATTGGGGAGATTTGGTAAAATATCAGGGGGAATGGGAAGTGTTCTGTGCTTCCCAGTCATTCACAAACTGAACCATAATAAACAACACAGTTTTCTATGCTTCAGTTATTAATAAACAAAGGAGTGATCATTTCAGATAACTCACACTGTTCATTCAAAAGAGGATGGGACCGGTAAATGACATATTTACCAGCCCCTTCTCCCATTCTCCAGCCTGACACATACCGCAGCAGTTGGCAGGAGAAGTGAGGGGGGGGAGCCAGCAGCACTGCGATGGTGGGGGGGAAAGAATAGGGGGGACCCAGGCAACAGAAAGAGAGGAGAGGTGAGGCAGCATTTACTAAAACTGATCGCCATCAGCTATATTTTTCTCCTGCAGGCACTGAATCTGGCTTTCAGTGGCTGCCACCCCTACTATCCAGGTCTGATATCAACCATTCTCGGGGGTCTGGATCATGGCTCCCCTGCGATCAGTGGCAGTGCGGGGTCACAGAGCAACTGGTGGTGTAAGCGCAGCTTAGCAGCTCAGCCGCTTCAATCCACCCCGAACCAACCTCCCAAATCCCAGCTAGTGTCAGCACTGCAGACAATTTGGCACCCCCTCCCCCTCAAATTTCAAGTTGGCACCCGGGGCATGTGTCCCCCCTGCCCCCCCCTAGTTTCGGCCCTGGGCGCAACATGTCTCAACAAATCAACATGCGTTGCAACACACAACAAAGTGTGAACGGGCCCCTAAGGCTCGGTTTACACTGCGGCGACTTGGAATCCGACTTGTCACACCCCAAGTTGCCCGAAGTCACATGACATGTGAAATCACATTGAAGTAATGGAGAGCTGTCTAAATATGCACTACTGAAGTTGCTTCGACTTCAGAAATGCTTTCTGTACTACTTTAAAGGGACTTGGATCTGACTTGGGTCCATAGACTTCAATGGAAGTCACCTCCAGGTCGGATCCTCATCTTAATTGATGTGATTTGGATTTGACATTACAGGAAGATTACACAGGCATTCCCGGAAGTTGCTTCAAAGTTGTGCCAAAGTCGCAGCAGTGTGAACCGAGTCTAAATGTGGTCTCTGCTGCAGCTCCTGCACAGCTATGCTAAATTTAAAAACAAAACAGGATTCTGCTGGGAAGATGTACGTTTGGTTGGGTTTTGTGGATGGTGTATTGTACCATGTTTCATGTTACACCCTTATGCCGCGTACACACGATCATTTTTCCCGTCGAGAAAAATTAAATTTTTTCCTTTGGACGAGAAAAACGATCGTCTGTGGGCTTTTTGTCATTTTTCACGACAGGAAAAACGGCATTAATCACAACGAGAAAAATTAGAGCATGTTCTTTGCATGTTTTTTTCCGCGGCAGTTTTCCCATAGGGAAACACTGCAGCGCAGCCCACACACGGTCGTTTTTCTCGACAAAGAGAAAAATGTCGGGAAAAACGGACGTGTGTAGGGAACCAAGCCGTTCCCTCGTTTTTCACGTCGATTTTCTCGACGGTGTTTTCACCGTCGAGAAAATCGATCGTGTGTACGCGGCATAAGGCCTCTTGCACATGGACGCAAAAAAACACGATGCAATGTTATTTTTTACAGGTCTGAACATGGCTCTAATAATGTAAGCAAAAATATAAGCACGCAATCCAATAATCAGTTGCTAATAATGTGAATAAATAAATAAGTAATACTGCGCCTGTCAACAAGTGCAAAAATAATATAGATATCAAAATTGCTAATAAAGTGAATATTCTAATAAGCTGCTGACATAACAATTGACTAATTGTAAAAAGGATATGTGTGAAATATGTGAGCGCTAAATACGATCCTAATTCCTAGGAAAAGTGCCTATATAGACATATCACAACAAATGTATCCACAGTGTTGTTATGTCTGTGAAAATCACAAAAAATCACAAAAGATTTATTTTATGTATCAATGATGCATGATCAATGATAACAACTAATAAATATGTGTGCACAAATTCTTTACAAATAATGCAATCTTATACTTAATCCGTGTCAAAGTGACCAAAAACAGAAAACAAAATTTAGGTCGCACTCTCAGAAAATACAGGGTATGTGAACCTCTATATGAGTGAGAAAAAAAGCTGTGAGCAATATAAATGGCAACGTTGCTTATCATAAGATGTAAATAGAGGGACAGTCTATAAAGTGCATATCTGACATGAAAACAACAAAAAATAAAGTCTATAACTTGTATCCACACCGTCAGGTATATATCCAGTGTTCCCCAAATAAATGTCAATCACATGGGGGTACTGGGAAACCCTAGATGTGGGTATAATGTCCACTTGGAACTTCCTGGGATGTATTGTGGATAAATCCTATTCCTGCAGGTGTAGAAACACCAGTAGTGGGAAGGAAGAAAGTACTTCAAAGTTTTCAGCTGATACACGGTGATAACATCATCATCATAAGCATTGAAGAGAATAAAATACTCTTACCGCAAGACTCGGACCCAAGCCACCATACGATGCTGGGTCATGCAGGCTTATGTCCTCACAGGGACTCAGATTGTGGTGATGTGATGTCGTGTTGTCCTTATTTGATCCACGAATGGAAGTCTACACCGGATCAGATCCTTCAGCTCAAACCACGATCAGATATCCAGGAAAGGAATCAGTTCCAAGAAAAGAAAGAAAAATCTTTATGTTGCAGGTAACTTCCCCAGCTAGCAGGCTTCCAGGCAGGACACTGCCATTTGCTTTCACAGCTTTTCGCTGTCCACCATTCACCATCCACAGTCTCCACACCTCCACCTGCAACATAAAGATTTTTCTTTATTTTCTTGGAATTGATTCCTTTCCTGGACATCTGATCGTGGTTTGAGCTGAAGGATCTGATCCGGTGTAGACTTCCATTCGTGGATCAAATAAGGACAACACGACATCACATCACCACAATCTGAGTCCCTGTGAGGACATAAGCCTGCATGACCCAGCATCGTATGGTGGCTTGGGTCCGAGTCTTGCGGTAAGAGTATTTTATTCTCTTCAATGCTTATGATGATGATGTTATCACCGTGTATCAGCTGAAAACTTTAAAGTACTTTCTTCCTTCCCACTACTGGTGTTTCTACACCTGCAGGAATAGGATTTATCCACAATACATCCCAGGAAGTTCCAAGTGGACATTATACCCACATCTAGGGTTTCCCAGTACCCCCATGTGATTGACATTTATTTGGGGAACACTGGATATATACCTGACGGTGTGGATACAAGTTATAGACTTTATGTTTTGTTGTTTTCATGTCAGATATGCACTTTATAGACTGTCCCTCTATTTATATCTCATAATAAGCTATATTGCTCACAGCTTTTTTTCTCACTCATATAGAGGTTCACATACCCTGTATTTTTGAGAGTGCGATCTTAATTTTGTTTTCTGTTTTTGGTCACTTTGACACGGATTAAGTATAAGATTGCATTATTTGTAAAGAATTTGTGCACACATATTTATTAGTTGTTATCATTGATCATGCATCATTGATACATAAAATAAATCTTTTGTGATTTTTTGTGATTTTCACAGACATAACAACACTGTGGATACATTTGTTGTTATATGATAGCAATAATGTGAATACAAGGATTCAAAAACAATAAGTGTCCATATAGAGACTGAAAATGAAACATGAAAAATAAAATAAATGACCATATAAAAGTCCAACAAGTGCTCCAAAAAATGGTGAAAATACAGTGTTCACTCGGTGCTTTGCATTTCCCCGTAAGAGGCATCAGCTGGGAAGCGGAGGCTCCGGTCCCAGCTGATGCCTCTTACGGGGGAAACGCGTCGGGTGGAGCAGTATTCCTTGACGTCACCACGTATCAGCTTGTTGGCAAGATCCACGGCTGTATTACCACTGTGATTTTCAAAGGTTTTCTTGAATGTAAGCGCTACATATTTTTTTTATAAATATACGTTTGAAGTACTAATACACCATGAAGCATCTTCCTTCCATTATCCTATGTACCTGAGACAACCCGGAGACAGATGATCCATATCCACGAGAGATCCTCCATTTAACAGCCCGATCACATTGGAGAGGAGCAGCGTTTGGAGGAGTCTGGGGAGAGGATTATCTGTGTTGGCTGACACTTGCATGAGCGCAATAAATCTCTATAATTTGAGATGCAACTGTTCTGGTAAGCGGCACTGATTTTGTATGAAAGAGAAGAACATTGTATTTTCACCATTTTTTGGAGCACTTGTTGGACTTTTATATGGCCATTTATTTTATTTTTCATGTTTAATTTTCAGTCTCTAGATGGTACTTATTGTTTTTTAATCCTTGTATTAGCAATTGATTATTGTATTGTGCGCTTATATTTTTCTTACACTCATTATTAGCTAAATTATTCAAGCTATCATAAGCAGCAGCACCTTCACTATACTGTATATATATGTACATTTTTGGGATAAGCGCAAATATATATCTTTTACATATATGACTCTATTAATGCCAATGAGCACATTGTAGTTCTCTGATCTGTATTCTAGTTCAGATCCGTAAATAAAAAAAAATAAAAATCCCTGAATCCAGCCTTCAGCGATACGTATTTTTTTTGCGTATTTTAAACAATACACATATAAATCTGTGTGCCAAGATTTACACGTGTAGAACATACTGCAGAAATGCCCACTATTGCATACCTCCCAACTGTCCCTGATTTGGAACAATGTCCCTCTGTCCCTCATTCCTCCTCATTTGTCCCTCATTTTGGTCTGATCTATATAGATGTATATAAAATGCACTTTTTATCTTTCAAAATGTGTTTTCCAGTGCTAAACCTTTCATCTGATTTCTAAATTGCTGCATTTGTAAATTTCATAAGCCAATATAAAGGAATAGTAGTGGTAAAAAAAAGCACTTGTGGGTTTAACCAATCTTGTTTTTTTATACAATTCTCCTTTAAGGGGGTGTGGCAAGGGGTGTGTCCTATGCCTGCCTACTTTTGCATCTCAAAAAGTTGGGAGGTATGCTATTGGAGCCATCTGCCTGCAATGAAGGACACTTGAGTCACCTATCATCCTAGCAATTAGTCGTGCCCACTTGCGCTGTACATTTGGACATGTTAAAGCGGACCCTCACCCTCCCGTGGCACTCTGTCTCCTCCTCTATACCCCCCCTCTTTCCGCAGTGCCGATGTCAGGTTATTTTTTTTTTTGTGTGCTCTTGCAGTTTTTTTCTGGCTTCAAAGACTCAGCCCACTTCCAGAATTCGCCTAGGCGAGTGACACGGTGCCCCCTGGGTTGCATGACGTGCAATGTCATTCAATAAAGAGGGGGGGTGGGCCAGGTGGCACCTGCAGCCGAAAGATCCGGCAGCTGTCACAGGCAACATGGCGTCGTCTGACACGTGCAGCGGATGCATAGAGGAGTATCCCAGCAGCTTAGCGCTGGACCCACTGGTTGGGTGAGTATACTTATTGTGCAGAAGACAGTAAAAGGTAAGCAGGGAAAAAGAAAAATAGGGGGAGGGAAAAGGCTGAAGTTCCTCTTTAACCACTTCAGCTCCGGAAAGTTTACCCCCCCTTCGTGACCAGGCCATTTTTTGCGATAAAGCACTGCATTATTTTAACTGACAATTGCGCAGTCATGCAACGCTAAACCCCCCAAAAAATTATGGAATTTTTTCCCCCACAAATAGAGCTTTCTTTTGGTGGTATTTGATCACCTCTGCGGTTTTTATTTCCAGCGACTTATAGCGGGACTGCGACATTGCGGCGGACAAATCAGACACTTTTTTGGGGACCAGTGACACTAACACAGTGTTCAGTGCTAAAAAATATGCACTGTCACTGTGCAAATGACACTAGCAGGGAAGGGGTTAACATGAGGGGCGATCAAAGGGTTAAACTTGTTCCTAGGGAGTGCTTGCTAACTGTGGGGGAGGTTCTTGAACTGTGGGAAGGCGGAGATCCGTGGTTCTGCTTAGCAGAAACACAAGATCTCTGTCTTCCCTAATAACAGAACTGGCGATCTTGGCTTGTTTACATAGGCAGACTGCCATTCTGCCTTGCTCGAGAATGATCAGCAGGCCCTGCTGATTGGCTCCCGCTGTCCAATCACAGCGGGAGGGGGTTGCCAGCGCCACGTGTGCGCGCCCCAGACCTGGAGGTGCAGAATCCTGTGCATGTATGTGATTCTGCGCACAGGAGCCACCGCCCCACAGTAAATGTACGTGGGGCGGTCGGCAAGGGGTTATAAAATACATCCAGGTACGGATATATAATGCCTAGTTGCATGGGTCCAGCTTAGCCCAATTTAACTATGTCCAGTATATAAATAGTGCAGCGCTAGGATGATGCTATTACTGCTAGTGTAGCAGCAAAAATAAAAAATAGCTTAGTGTACTAAATAAATAACACAGGATAAACTGATAATATTACTGCCAATTAAGCAGCAAAAATCAAAATCGCTTAGTGTTTAAAAGGGTGAACATAAAATAAGAGGATGTCACCTGGAAACATCCACTATGTGCAAATAAATGAAACCAACAGTGAACAGTCCATATAAAACAGCTCAAATGAATAAATAAGACTAGAAAACTGTCCTTGAGGAAAGAAAACACCAGGATGTGACCCGTAAACACTGCACTCCACCTTAGTGGTAGTTAGGTGTATATGAAAAAAATGTGTGAAGCAATGTAAATTAAAGTCCAAACAGCATGTGCACATTCAATGGGTGTCTTCTCATGGAGGAACCACAATGAAGAGGACCACAGTCCAAAAGTCCTGCTAGCGTGTGTTCACCGCTACTTTACCGCGGTCTCCCATTGAAATCAATGGGACAGCGCGGTAATACCGCCCGCAAACCGCGGCAATAGCCGCGGTTTGCGGGCGGTATTAACCCTTTTTCCGCCGCTAGCGGGGGTTAAATTCACCCCCTAGCGACCGCATACCGCGGTAAGAACGACGGTATAGCAGCGCTGAAAATCGCGCTGCTATACCGCCACCGCTCCTGCCCGCCCCAGTGTGAAAGGGGCCTAAGCGATTTTGATTTTTGCTGCTTAATTGGTAGTAATAATATCAGTTTATCCTGTGTTATTTATTTAGTACACTAAGCTATTTTTTATTTTTGCTGCTTACTAGCAGTAATAGCATCATCCTAGCGCTGCACTATTTGTTTTTATATGTTTTATTACTTTGTTTGTTTGAGTGCTGGCAGCTTGAGACATTCTTAGGTTTAGCGCAGTTCATTTACTTTCTATGTCCAGTATATGTCATACCTGGCCGATGCCCCCTGGAAGCTGGAAATCACTGAATTAGGCAGTGATCTTCACTTGCTTCCAGGTCACATGCTGAGTGTGAATTTTTTCAATGAATGCAAAGTGTTCTCTGATTGCACAAGGTGAAAAGTAATGACTCCACCCCCCGAATCACCTCCTCAACCAATCAGAGAATGTTTTGCACTAATTGAGAGAATGCAAATCATTCTCTGAATGGCACCTGTGCCAAGTGGATGGTCTCCTGTGTTCACAATGCCTCAGTCCGACCTCTCAGCACAGGACCTGGAAACAAGTGGAGATTAGGGATGAGCTTCGTGTTCGAGTCGAACATACGTTCGACTCGAACATGGGCTGTTCGATCGTTCGACGAAGATCGAACGATTTGGGCCGTTCGCGCCAAATTCGAGTGACGCGAACGGCCCACAATGCACTACGCCATTGCAGTGTCATCCAGGCGCTGTGATTGGCCAAGCATGCACTGTGACCCCGCATGCTTGGCCAATCACAGCGCCGGCAGCGAGGAGAGCAATGATTGGCCACAGGCAGGATGCCTGTGGCCAATTATTGCTGAGGGGGTTTAGTACACGCCCCACACTATAAAAGGCCGCCAGCGCGGCGGCCTTGTGTATTGTGTTCCGGAGCAGGGAAAGAGAAGCATAGGCAGGGACAGTGTCATTTTTTTTCCTTCACTAATCCTGGATTCCTTGTGTTTAGGGACAAATAAGGATAGGTAGGGAGAGTGTCAGTGTGTTATTCTGTGCTAAACCTTGTTTGTAGGGACAGAGAGGTACAGTGAGGGAAAGTGTCAGTGTGCTATTCTGTTCTAAACCAATCTTGCTGAACCATATTTTCAATCCTTGAGTTTAGGGACAGAGAGGTACAGTGAGGGAAAGTGTCAGTGTGCTATTCTGTGCTAAATCTTGTTTGTAGGGACAGAGTAGGACAGTGAGTGAAACTGACAGTGTGCTATTCTGTTCTAAACCAATCTTGCTGAACCATATTTGAAATCCTTGAGTTTAGGGACAGAGAGGTACAGTGAGGGAAAGTGTCAGTGTGCTATTCTGTGCTAAATCTTGTTTGTAGGGACAGAGTAGGACAGTGAGGGAAAGTGTCAGTGTGCTATTCTGCTCTAAACCAATTTTGCTGATCCATATTTGAAATCCTTGAGTTTAGGGACAGAGAAGGACACTCGTGGAAACTATCAGTGTGCTATTCTGTGCTAAATCTTGTTTGTAGGGAGGGACAGAGTAGGACAGTGAGGGAAAGTGTCAGTGTGCTATTCTGTTCTAAACCAATTTTGCTGTTCCATATTTGAAATCCTTGAGTTTAGGGACAGAGAAGGACACTCGTGGAAACTATCAGTGTGCTTTTCTGTGCTAAATCTTGTTTGTAGGGAGGGACAGAGTAGGACAGTGAGGGAAAGTGTCAGTGTGCTATTCTGTTCTAAACCAATTTTGCTGAACCATATTTGAAATCCTTGAGTTTAGGGACAGAGAAGGACACTCGTGGAAACTATCAGTGTGCTATTCTGTGCTAAATCTTGTTTGTAGGGAGGGACAGAGTAGGACAGTGAGGGAAAGTGTCAGTGTGCTATTCTGTTCTAAACCAATTTTGCTGTTCCATATTTGAAATCCTTGAGTTTAGGGACAGAGAAGGACACTCGTGGAAACTATCAGTGTGCTATTCTGTGCTAAATCTTGTTTGTAGGGAGGGACAGAGTAGGAAAGTGAGGGAAAGTGTCAGTGTGCTATTCTGTTCTAAACCAATTTTGCTGAACCATATTTTCAATCCTTGAGTTTAGGGACAGAGAGGTACAGTGAGTGAAACTGACAGTGTGCTATTCTGTTCTAAACCAATTTTGCTGAACCATATTTAAAATCCTTGAGTTTAGGGACAGAGAGGTACAGTGAGTGAAACTGACAGTGTGCTATTCTGTTCTAAACCAATTTTGCTGTTCCATATTTGAAATCCTTGAGTTTAGGGACAGAGAAGGACACTCGTGGAAACTATCAGTGTGCTATTCTGTGCTAAATCTTGTTTGTAGGGAGGGACAGAGTAGGACAGTGAGGGAAAGTGTCAGTGTGCTATTCTGTTCTAAACCAATTTTGCTGAACCATATTTGAAATCCTTGAGTTTAGGGACAGAGAAGGATAGGCAGGGGACAGTGTCAGTGTCATTGTTGCTAAGCCTCCTGCACAGTATACACCTGAAGGTAGCCCTTATTGCTCTTTTTCCCATCTCCCTGCAGGCCATCCATTAAAATGTCTGGAAGGCAAACAAGGAGAGGCAGACAGTCAGGAGGCAAAAAAAGAGGGCAAGCAGGCTCTGTGTCTGGGGGCAACAGTGCTGGTCGTGGACGCGGTGCATTGTCATCAGCACATGGCCATGGGACACGCTTGTCCTTCTTTTCGGCAGCTGGACATGTTGAGCCACATCATGCCGAAGACTTGGTAGAGTGGATGACCAAGCCCACCTCATCCTCCTCATCCTCTCTCACCCAGGCTCAGGGTACTGGCAAAGCAGCTGCCAAAGCGTCCTCTTCTCTGGTATCATTATCTTCATTAGTCAATCCTTCCCTAGACCCACCATGTCCTCCTCCTGAGGAGTCCCCCGAACTGTTTGAGCACAGTGTTGGGTACATGCTCCAGGAGGATGCCCAGCGTTTCGAAGGATCTGATGATGATACCCAGCTAGAGGAAGGCAGTAGCGTGAGAGCAAAGAGAGGGGATGCTCAAGAAGGACACCAATCTGGCAGTCATGCTCCAGCAGCTGCAGCATACTGCCAGATTGGCTCCAGTGATGAGGAGGGAGGGGATGATGAGGTCACTGACTCCACGTGGGTGCCTAATAGGAGAGAGGAGGAGGAGGAGGAGGCACATCTCCAATGAGGCAGGATGGCCTTGAGTGGCCAGCGTATGGGCAGCACACCGACGGAATCACACCGCAGAGCTCCGCCTGTGCAGGGCGCTGCCTCTGCCCGTCATTCAAAAAGTTCTTTGGTGTGGGCCTAATTTGAGTTGAGTGCATCAGATCGCACAGCTGCTGTTTGCAACATATGTCTCAAGCGTATATCGCGTGGCCAAAACATCAGCCGCTTGGGCACCACATGCTTGATCAGACATATGTTGACCTGCCATGCAGCTCGTTGGCAAGCCTACCTTAAAGACCCACACCAAAGAACAAAGCTGACCTCTTCTTGCACCGCATCAGCTGGGATCTCCAACCCCAGTATACCTTCAGTCCTCTCTGAAACCTGCTCTGAGAGGAATGAAGGTGTAGAATTAGGTGTGTCACAGCCAAGTACTTGCGGGCACTCTGCTAGCAGTACACCAACGTCCGATTCTAGCAGGCAAATTTCCCTGCCCCAGCTGCTGGACCGTCGAAAGAAGTTCACTCCCAGCCATCCACATGCCCAGCGGTTGAATGCTAGCTTGGCTAAATTGCTAGCGCTTCAACTGCTGCCTTTTCAGTTGGTAGACTCGGCCCCCTTCCGTGAGTTTGTGCAATGTGCGGTTCCTCAGTGGCAGGTTCCCAAACGCCACTTTTTCGCACGGAAGACGATTCCAGCTCTCTACAGGCATGTGGAAGGCAATGTCTTGGCCTCGCTGGACAGGGCGGTCAGCGGTAAGGTGCATATTACCGCTGACTCATGGTCCAGCAGGCATGGACAGGGACGTTACCTTTCTTTCACGGCCCATTGGGTCACTCTTTTGGCAGCTGGGAAGGATGCAGGACAAGGTGCAGTAGTGTTGGAGGTTGTTCCACCGCCACGCCTCCAAAATGCTACTACTGGTTGTGACACACCTCTCTCCTCCACCCCCTCCTCTTCTTCTTCCTCCATGGCCTCTTCCTGTGGTTTGTCCTCTGAACCAGCGGTGCTCCGTAGGCGTTCAAGGGGCTACGCAAGTACGCAGGCAAAAAGATGCCATGCCGTGCTTGCGCTGGTGTGTTTGGGGGACAGGAGCCACACTGGGGCAGAGGTCCTGTCTGCTCTGCAGGGGCAGGCCGAGAGGTGGTTGACGCCACGCCAGCTTAAGCCAGGAATGGTGGTTTGCGACAATGGCACCAACCTCCTCTCCGCCCTCCGACAGGGACAACTGACCCATGTGCCCTGTATGGCTCACGTCCTTAACCTGGTGGTGCAGCGGTTCTTGGGCAGGTACCCAGGCTTACAGGATGTCCTGAGGCAGGCCAGGAAAGTCTGTGTGCATTTCCGCAGATCTTATAATGCCAGTGCTCGCCTGGCTGAGCTGCAAAAGGAGTTGAACCTGCCCAAGAACCGCCTTATATGTGACATGCCCACCAGGTGGAACTCAACGTTGGCCATGCTGCAGCAGCTGCACACGCAGCAGAGGGCCATCAATGAGTACCTGTGCGACTACGGCACCAGGACAGGGTCAGGGGAGCTCAGGTTTTTTTCACCACGCCAGTGGGGCATGATCAGGGATGCATGCACTGTCCTGGCACCATTTGAGGAGGCCACGAGGATGGTGAGCAGTGACAGTGCATGCATCAGTGACACTGTACCTCTTGTCCACCTGTTGGAGCACACGCTGCGTGGAATAATGGACAGGGCACTTGAGGCAGAACAGAGGCAGGAAGAGGGGGACTTCCTTGCCTCTCAAGGCCCCCTTTACCCAGACAGTGTTCCTTCTGTCCCACCCATCGCACAGGAAGAGGAGGAGGAGGAGGAGGAGGAGGAGGATTGTGTCAGCATGGAGGTGGAGGCTGGCACTCAGCATCATCAGCAGCAGTCTTTTAGGGATGATTTACAGTCCCAAGAAACCAGTGGACTTGTACGTGGCTGGGAGGAGGTGGCTGCGGATCATGTCGTCCTTAGTGACCCAGAGGACTCCGGACTGAATGCCTCAGCTAACCTACGCTGCATGGCCTCCCTGATCCTGCAAAGTCTGCGGAAGGATCCTCATATTCTTCGGATCAAGGAGAGGGACCATTACTGGCTGGCCACTCTCCTTGATCCACGGTACAAGGGTAAGGTTGCGGACCTTATCTTACCGTTGCAGAGGGAGCAGAGGATGAGACAACTCCAGGAGGCCTTGCAGAAAGGTCTGTGCAACGCGTTCCCAGAGACTGGGAGGTTACAAACTCCTGGTCCTGGACAACGAGTTGCTGAGGCTTCGGGCAGTCAAAGAAGGAGCGGTGGGGAAGGTGGCCGTCTGACCGATGCGTTCAGACAATTCTTTAGTCCGCAGCCCCAAAGTATGATCGGTTCCAGCAACCATCGCCAGCGTCTGATATACATGGTGCAGGAATACCTAGGGGCAAGGTCAGACTTGGACACCTTCCCCACCGAAAATCCTCTGGCTTACTGGGTCTTGAGGATGGATCACTGGCCAGAGCTTGCACAGTATGCAATTGAGCTACTGGCCTGTCCTGCATCCAGCGTTCTTTCAGAACGCACATTCAGTGCTGCTGGAGGATTTGTCACGGATCACAGGGTGCGCCTGTCCACCGAGTCGGTTGATCGACTGACTTTCATCAAGATGAACCAGTCTTGGATCACCACCAGCTACCACACACCTGATGCTGATATAACAGACTAATTGATTTTAAAATGTCACATCCCTTCAAGACTGATGCTGATGCTGAGTGCCTGTGCTGTTATGTTGACTGGCTATCCTCCTCCTCCTCCTCAATGATACGATTAATGATGATAGCTTGGAAGATCATTTTGGTTTATGGGTGACGCCACCAGTGGCTAAGGCCCAATTTTTCAGCCCCTGTTTAACAGGGGCGTGTAATTAAAATTTTGGATGCAATACTTTGCAACAGGCCTCATTGCTGTGCTCCAAGTACAGTATCTGTGAGGGGTTGCAGTGTTGTGCCACCAGTGCCTAAGGCCCAATTTTTCAGCCCCTGTTCAACAGGGGCATGCAATTATAATTATTGATCTAATAATTCACAGCAGGGCCCATTGCTGCGCCCACCAAGAGTAACTGTCAGGCCTTACAGTGTTGTGGCACCAGCACCACCATCACCACCACCACCACCACCAAAGGCCCAATTTTTCAGCCCCTGTTCAACAGGGGCATGCAATTATAATTATTGATCGAAAAATTCACAGCAGGGCCCATTGCTGCGCCCACCAAGAGTAACTGTCAGGCCTTACAGTGTTGTGGCACCAGCACCACCATCACCACCACCACCACCACCAAAGGCCCAATTTTTCAGCCCCTATTCAACAGGGGCATGCAATTATAATTATTGATCTAATAATTCACAGCAGGGCCCATTGCTGCGCCCACCAAGAGTAACTGTCAGGCCTTACAGTGTTGTGGCACCAGCACCACCATCACCACCACCACCACCACCAAAGGCCCAATTTTTCAGCCCCTGTTCAACAGGGGCATGCAATTATAATTATTGAACGAATAATTCACAGCAGGGCCCATTGCTGCGCCCACCAAGAGTAATTGTCAGGCCTTACAGTGTTGTGGCACCAGCACCACCATCACCACCATCACCACCACCACCACCAAAGGCCCAATTTTTCAGCCCCTATTCAACAGGGGCATGCAATTATAATTATTGATCTAATAATTCACAGCAGGGCCCATTGCTGCGCCCACCAAGAGTAACTGTCAGGCCTTACAGTGTTGTGGCACCAGCACCACCATCAAAGGCCCAATTTTTAGTACCACTGATCAACAATTATATGTTATTACAATTCCTGATATAATAGTTGACAGCAGGGCGTTCCAGCACCCACCAAGAATAACTGTGAGTGCTTTCAGTGTTGTGCCAACACCAACACCTAAGGGGCCAATTTCTGCAGAGTATATACGGCAGGTCCCTACTTTCAAACATCCAACTTACAAACGACTACTACTTGCAAACGGAAGAAGACAACAGGAAGTGAGAGGAAATCTACCCCTTGGAAGGAAAATTCTCTCCTGTAAGAATTAATATGGGAGAAAGGTGTCTCCTCTCTACTGATGCTTTATCACCAATCCTTGTTTCAATACAAACACCACATTTCAAAAACAGTTGTCATTGGGACGCAAAGTGAGGTGAAATGTTCTGAACAGGGGCACAGACAGCAAAAAAAATGTGACAGGGGTGATAACCGTTCACTATGTTTTCCAAAAAGCTAAAAAAAAGGAATTTGGCATGGAGCTACACTTAAACAATGCAGCTGTTCAAAATTACAAACAGATTCTACATAAGAACAAACCTACAGTCCCTGTCTTGTATGCACCGCCTGTATAGGGCTGTTCAGAGTATATAGGGCCTTTTTTATTTTGTGTGCGGGGTTCCCCTTAATATCCATACAAGACCCAAAGGGGCTGGTAATGGGCTGGGGTAGGGGGGGGGGGGGGTTGATGGGGTAGCTATGCCATTTTTCCTAAAGATTTTCATCCATATTACCGGGACCAGACATTGCATTAAAGCCGCAAGCAGTTTTAAATGGCTTTTTTTCCTTTAGAAATGTTATTTTGTGCAGGGACAGTTCTAAACACGGGAAACACGTGGCACTTCACAAGCATACTTTAGACACCCCCCAGGTACAATATTTAAAGGAATATTTGACTTTTTTTTTTTCACTTTATGCATCATTAAAATAACTGCTCCCGGAAAACGTCCGTTTTTAAAACTTCTTTTTGCATTGATACATGTCCCCTGGTGCAGAACCCGGGTTCCCAAACTCTGTTTCGGACAATAACATGGATAATAGTCGTTATAATTAGCACTTTAGAATCCGAACGTTCGCATCCATTGTATTTAATAGGGTTCTAATGTTCGTGCGAACTTTCGGTCCGTTCGCGGGTTCTGGTGCGAACCGAACCCGGGGGTGTTCGGCTCATCACTAGTGGAGATAAACACCCCAGATAGCAAAGATAACTTGCCACAAATTTGTGGCAGTGTTGAATTGTAAGTCTTGCTAACTTGCTGCACATTTTGACTGGCAAGTTATACACTTACAGAGCGAGCACTTGAAGCACAAGTTCTAACCTCTAGTTGACACTTCAAATTTGTAGCAAGTTTGCGTGGCAAGTCTCACTCTCTAGCAAGAGCAAAGTTGCAGTAGTGGGTCTACAGCAAGAGCCCTGCAAGTCACAGTGACCCCTGTGGCGGGATGACTATTGCACAACATAACTGAACCAGAACTTGCAGCAGACTTGCAGAATGTTTGCAAAGAAAGTTGATCTGGAGTCATGCAATGCGGACTGACTTGCTGCAATTGTGAAGCCTGGCAAGTCTAGCGATAGTTTAGCAAGCCATTTTGAAACTTGCAGCACAATTGCTTACTATCTGGGACAGCTACTCCAGTGATTTCCAGCTTTTTGGGACATCAGCACTATGGGGCACTTTGATATATACAGGTCCTTCTCAAAAAATTAGCATATTGTGATAAAGTTCATTATTTTCTGTAATGTACTGATAAACATTAGACTTTCATATATTTTAGATTCATTACACACAACTGAAGTAGTTCAAGCCTTTTCTTGTTTTAATATTGATGATTTTGGCATACAGCTCATGAAAACCCAAAAATCCTATCTCAAAAAATTAGCATATTTCATCCGAACAATAAAAGAAAAGGGTTTTTAATACAAAAAAAGTCAACCTTCAAATAATTATGTTCAGTTATGCACTCAATACTTGGTCGGGAATCCTTTTGCAGAAATGACTGCTTCAATGCGGCGTGGCATGGAGGCAACCAGCCTGTGGCACTGCTGAGGTGTTATGGAGGCCCAGGATGCTTCGATAGCGGCCTTAAGCTCATCCAGAGTGTTGGGTCTTGCGTCTCTCAACTTTCTCTTCCCAATATCCCACAGATTCTCTATGGGGTTCAGGTCAGGAGAGTTGGCAGGCCAATTGAGCACAGTAATACCATGGTCAGTAAACCATTTACCAGTGGTTTTGGCACTGTGAGCAGGTGCCAGGTCGTGCTGAAAAATGAAATCTTCATCTCCATAAAGCTTTTCAGCAGATGGAAGCATGAAGTGCTCCAAAATCTCCTGATAGCTAGCTGCATTGACCCTGCCCTTGATAAAACACAGTGGACCAACAAGAGCAGCTGACATGGCACCCCAGACCATCACTGACTGTGGGTACTTGACACTGGACTTCAGGCATTTTGGCATTTCCCTCTCCCCAGTCTTCCTCCAGACTCTGGCACCTTGATTTCCGAATGACATGCAAAATTTGCTTTCATCCGAAAAAAGTACTTTGGACCACTGAGCAACAGTCCAGTGCTGCTTCTCTGTAGCCCAGGTCAGGCGCTTCTGCCGCTGTTTCTGGTTCAAAAGTGGCTTGACCTGGGGAATGCGGCACCTGTAGCCCATTTCCTGCACACGCTTGTTCACGGTGGCTCTGGATGTTTCTACTCCAGACTCAGTCCACTGCTTCCGCAGGTCCTCCAAGGTCTGGAATCGGTCCTTCTCCACAATCTTCTTCAGGGTCCGGTCACCTCTTCTCGTTGTACAGCGTTTTCTGCCACACTTTTTCCTTCCCACAGACTTCCCACTTAGGTGCAGCACTCTGGGAACAGCCTATTCGTTCAGAAATTTATTTCTGTGTCTTACCCTCTTGCTTGAGGGTGTCAATGATGGCCTTCTGGACAGCAGTCAGGTCGGCAGTCTTACCCATGATTGCGGTTTTGAGTAATGAACCAGGCTGGGAGTTTTTAAAAGCCTCAGGAATCTTTTGCAGGTGTTTAGAGTTAATTAGTTGATTCAGATGATTAGGTTAATAGCTCGTTTAGAGAACCTTTTCATGATATGCTAATTTTTTGAGATAGGATTTTGGGGTTTTCATGAGCTGTATGCCAAAATCATCAATATTAAAACAAGAAAAGGCTTGAACTACTTCAGTTGTGTGTAATGAATCTAAAATATATGAAAGTCTAATGTTTATCAGTACATTACAGAAAATAATGAACTTTATCACAATATGCTAATTTTTTGAGAAGGACCTGTACATAGTTACATTGGCTCAAGCAGGACCCTGTTCATGCTCCTGTGCATGAGGCCTAACATGAAACATGGTATAAAACGTGGACTTAGCCTTTAAATTAACAGAAATACAATAAGGTGGAAAAAATGCTCCTTACATTTGGGGTCTTTGGGAAGAATCACCACCTTATAGATAGCTAAAAAGATCAATGGCGTCAGTGGTTACTTACCTGAGAGGCAGAAATTGCTCTTTGCTCAAGGAACCCTCAGCATCTTCTGGAGGAACCCTAGTTGGGAAACCCTGACATAGAGAGAAGTGAAAACAAACACATATCACTGGATCTACAATTCACCAATTACATGTAATGCCGCGTACACACGAACGGAAATTCCGACAACAAAAACGTGGATTTTTTTCCGACGAAATGTTGGCTCAAACTTGTGTTGCATACACACGGTCACACAAAATTCCGACCGTCAAGAACGCGGTGACGTACAAGACGTACGACGAGCCGAGATCAATTAAGTTCAATAGGCAGTTCAGCTCTTCTGCTTGATTCTGAGCATGCGTGTTTTTTTGTGCATCGGAATTGCATACAGACGATCAGAACTTTTCTTGTCGGAAAATATGAGAACCGGCTCTCAAATTTTTGTGGTCGGAAATTCCGACAGCAAACGCCCGATGAAGCCTACACACGGGCGGAATTTCCGACAAAAAGCTCACATCCAACTTTTGTTGTCGGAATTTCCGATCGCGTGTACGCGGCATTACAGTCTAGTGTTGCAGTCAAGGAGAATAGGACACAGAGGAATACATCTTAGCATAAGACAATGAAGCTGCTCTCCCATCACATCATTTTATGTGTAGCTTTCACCGGGTGGGTGTAGCTGCCTCCATCAAACATGTGCTCTCATGTCATCATCAGTGGTGCTACCTCCACGTGGTGCTACCTCCACCCTGACTTATTATTATTATTATACTAATGTGACTATTAAAGCAGCAGGCGGCCTGTTACACCCACGGGTCATTTAACTACTCTATTTAATGGCTTTTATAAAGAGTGTTCTCTCTGTTCTACTTAATGTGAGGAATTAAACTGTAAGAGAAAAAAAAACATACCTTTGTTGCCGCTGTGCCCGCGCCTTTACCCTTTCATCGTGCCGCACGTGTCTGTATTGAGTCACTGCTCTGGTTTTTAAAAGCTCAACTCCTGGTTAGAATTTTTTTTTTTGCTTTGGTTGCAATGCTCACCTCCCCACGAAAACTGTCCCCTGGAAGGTTGGGGGGCCAGGATTTGGGCTTTAGACCCCATTTCACAACTGAGAAATTTGAAGTACTTCAAGGCTTAACATCAAGATAGATTCCTGATATATTCAATGGTGTTTGTTCACACACGAGCATGGTGTAGTTTGAAGCGGGAAAAAAGTACATGAGCTTTTTTTTGGTGCATAGTTGTGTGTTTTTGGCCTCTATAGACTTTAATTGTAGAGCCTGAAAATGCACAATTTTTCCCCTCCCCAGAAGGGCCTGCTTTGGACTGGGGGGGGGACCCCACGACGTTTTATGTTTTAATTTCATTTTCATCTATATTGCCGGGAACCGGCAATACATTACTGCCGCAAGCAAGTTTAAATGCCATTGTTTCCTTTAGAAATGTCATTATTGCTTGGGGGGATATGGCTTTGGACCACGGTTCATCAAGTGGGTCCAACTGCTGTATTAGGCGCCCACGGCCAAGGTGGTGGCTAATGGCTGGCCGTCTCGAATTTTTGACCTCAGCAGAGGCACGAGACAGGGCTGCCCTCTTTCACCATTACTATACGCCTTGGCCACGGAACCCGTAGCCATGTCCATCCGAGCTAATCCAGAGATCAGGGGACTGAGTTCTGGCACTCTGACTGAAAAGATCAGTATGTATGCAGATGTAGAAAAATGAAATATGCAGCGCTCAATAGGTGAACATAGGGCCAGTTAACCTAATCTAGTCCAAACAATGATAAACAGAAGTGAATAGGTGACCAAAAATCACTAAAAACACACCGTGAAGTGATACTAAGAAGATTACCAAACAAGGTAAATAAAATAAAAGTGAAGCTGTGTGTAATTAATGAAATAAACACAATAACTATAACATCATAAACAAATGTCCCAAAAAACAAAAATGAAAATGAAAAGTGAGTGGCTGAGAAAGGCTTCTTCCCAATAAAGCTGTGCAGACTGGCAAACGTGACACCCAGGTGTGTGGTGGTCCTGCTTACCGGATAGCCGTGACTGTATCCGCAGTCTCACCTAACACAGGGAATAAGGCTTCCCCACAGCCCAACGATATCCTGAACAGTATCTCACCAGCCAGAAAGTTATACCCAATGAGAGAGAAAACAAAGAAACTCCATGGTGTAGTATATAAAAATCCGGTTTAATGGTATAGTAAGGGTTACACTTACAATTAATAGATGGTCAATCAGCGGTAAAAAGCAGACAGTGTGCAGCAATGACAGCGGTACATACGGCAGCGTTGGTTCAAATCTTTCCCGAGCTCCTGTGCTACGCGGATACTTCCTCGTGTGTACTCAATGCGTGACGACGTCACCGGCCCGGTGACGTCGTCACGCATTGAGTACACACGAGGAAGTATCCGCGTAGCACAGGAGCTCGGGAAAGATTTGAACCAACGCTGCCATATGTACCGCTGTCATTGCTGCACACTGTCTGCTTTTTACCGCTGATTGACTATCTATTAATTGTAAGTGTAACCCTTACTATACCATTAAACCGGATTTTTATATACTACACCATGGAGTTTCTTTGTTTTCTCTCCCATTTGGATTAACTTCTGGCTGGTGAGATACTGTTCAGGATATTGTTGGGCTGTGGGGAAGCCTTATTCCCTGTGTTGGGTGAGACTGTGGATACAGTCACGGCTATCCGGTAAGCAGGACCACCACACACCTAGGTGTCACGTTTGCCAGTCTGCACAGCTTTATTGGGAAGAAGCCTTTCTCAGCCACTCACTTTTCATTTTCATTTTTGTTTTTTGGGACATTTGTTTATGATGTTATAGTTATTGTGTTTATTTCATTAATTACACACAGCTTCACTTTTATTTTATTTACCTTGTTTGGTAATCTTCTTAGTATCACTTCACGGTGTGTTTTTAGTGATTTTTGGTCACCTATTCACTTCTGTTTATCATTGTTTGGACTAGATTAGGTTAACTGGCCCTATGTTCACCTATTGAGTGCTGCATATTTCATTTTTCTATTTCTGTTATTTGGTCTTTTTTGTATAGGACTTTTTTATGCTAGCTGCTTGTAGGTGCTAATTTTCATCATTTTGTCATATTTTTCTTTTATCATCACTTATTACCATTAGCGCAACGTTCGCCCTTTGGGCTTCCCCTTCTTTCTCATGTATGCAGATGACATACTCTTATACCTGGCGGACTCTGGCCCCCTCTTTGCACGCGGCTCTTCAGACAATTGAACGGTTCGGGACTTTTTCCGGGCTAAAAATTAACTGGGGGAAATCCCAAATTCTTACACTTAACAGCTTCTCACCGACTGAATTTCAGGACAGTTTGCCATTACAACGAGTCAGTACCATTAAATACCTAGGGATTTGCGTATCCAGAACACCGGCGGATTATATACATTTAAATCTAGGTCCCCTCATTTTCCATGTTAAATCCAAACTACGAGCCTGGGCCCGTCTACCACTAGGGGTTTGGGGCCGGGTAAACCTTATTAAAATGGTCCTCCTACCCAAGATACTCTATGTTCTATGGCACTCCCCGGTGTATTTACCCCTGAAACATTTTAAATCCCTTGAGGCCCTTCTCAAACCTTTTGTGTGGGGAAACAACAGACACAAATTAGCTTGGCAGGTGCTTAAAAACCCCACAGACCTGGGGGGCACCGCCCTCCCTGACTTTAATCTCTTCTATATTGCGTCACAATTATCCCAACTGTACCATGTCGACAAGACGGACAAGGAGCGGTTTCTTCATTTGCTCTTCCCGAGGTGGGCTCGAGGCACTGAGGACTCAATCTACACGCTGGCGATAGGCTCTAGTGGTGCGGGACTGGGGGACGACAGACAGACTCTGCTATACCATTACAGACGCATATGGGACTTAGCTTCTGCCAAGCTAGGGATACCAATCTACAATGATTACACTCCACTATGGCACAATAAAACTCTGTCAGAATTTCTGCAACTGCCTGATGCAGACCTTTGGTCTAATCATGGTGTTCTTTACATGCACCAACTGTTTGCCGACGGAACCCTCAAAACTTTCACCACGCTTAGCGAAGAATTCTCACTCCCCAGACACATGCTCTTCCGATTCTTGCAGGTGAGACACGCGGCCCAGGCTCAGTTTTCGGAGTCCACCCCGAGGTCTGCCCCTAATCCACTCATGGCTATAAACAAAAGCAATGACCCCCGCAAATTAACATCGGCCTTCTATGGTATGCTCACTACCCTGGTTTCCACCAAATTGGCATATAAACTCAAACCTCGCTGGGAGAGAGTGCTGGGCCCCTTGGAGGATGAGGATTGGGAGGAGGCGTTAGAATTCTGCAAAACTGAATTACCCAAGCTCTCTGACAGATTGACTCAAATCTATATTATTCATCAGGCATATCTCACCCCCCTTCGGGTCACAAGATATAGAAGCACCCAATCTACTCTTTGTCAGATGTGTGGGAGGGAGGTGGGTACGTTCTTTCACTTACTATGGTCTTGTCCCAAAATACAAGGCCTGTGGGCACAAGCTGTAACCTTTCTACACAATCACATGGGCTCTCCGGTCACGTTAGACCCAAAACAATGCCTACTTGGGGTACTTCCAGATACTATAGACAAATATATGAAGATGTTCCTGCATGAGACCTTGTTCTCGGTGCGGAAGGTTATTGCCCGGAATTGGATGTGACGCGTACCCCCTAAGTTGGTGGAGTGGAAGGTGGAGGTCAATAATAATTTTCCGTATAAAAAGGTTATATATATTAACAGGGAATGCCCGACCAAATCCAACAAAATATGGGATCGTTAGCTACAAGACTCCGATACTTGTACATGAGGCGCCTTGGGTCTGTGTTGCCAGATGGGTGGCTTACCCCTACCTGGGTGTACTGTTATAGGTCTAGACGACCTACATGGTTGGCACCAGATATTGCTCTCTTTCTTTTTCTGTTATTTTTTCCCTATGTTTGCTATTCAATCATGACACCAGTTTTGAACTGTCTGTATTCTGAATACTGTACACCCCCATGTGGTCATTGACACTTTGGATGTATGTAATAACATGTATGCACTTTTTGTCATAATAAATTTGGTTTAAAAAAAATAAAAATAAATCATTATTGCTGCGGCATGTTCTACACATCGCATAGATGCGCTGCTTCACAGGCAGACCAAGGGGACCCCCAGGCACAATATTTAAAGGAATATTTCATTTTTATTGTTTTACTTTTAGCATTTTTAAAATCACTGCTCCTTTAAAAACTATTGTTTTAAAAACTTTGCATTGATACATGTCCCCTAGGGCAGGACCTGTGTTCCCTTATGCTTTTTATGGCAATAACTTGCATATAAGCCTTTAAAATAGGACTTTTGATTTTTCATGTACGTGTCCCATAGACTTTACTAGGGTTCGCATGTTCAATAGAACTTTTTGCCTGTTCGAGGTGTTCTGGTGCAAACCGAACCGAGGGGTGTTCGGCCCATCCCTAGTGAGGAGGAACTGGAGTGTCCTGTACAAAGCTCTGACCTCAACCCTACTAAACACCTTTAGGATGCATTGGAACCATTGTGAGCCAGGTCTTTTCATCAAACATCCGTACCTAACCCCACAAATGTTCTCTTGGCTAAATGGACACCTTGGGGATGAACTGGAACAAGCCAGGTCTTCTCAACCAACATCTCCATAAAGACATGGTTTGATGTAGAAGAACTGGAGTGTCCTACACAAAGTCCTGACCTCGACCCTAGTGATCACCTTTGGAATGCATTGGAACCATTGTGAGCCAGGTCTTCTCATCAAACATCAGTACCTAACCCCACAAACTGTCGTTTGGCTAAATGGACACCTTGGGGATGAACTGGAACAAGCCAGGCCTACTCATCCAACATCTCCATAAAGACATAGGGGGTTATTTACGAAAAGAAAATCCACTTTGCACTACAAGTGCAAACTACAAGTGCAAAGTGCACTTGAAATTGCACTTGGAAGTGCAGTCGCTGTAGATCCGAGGGGGGCATGCAAGGAAAATAAAAAACAGCATTTTAGCTTGCACATGATTGGATGATAAAATCAGCAGAGCTTCCCCTCATTTCAGATCTACCCCTCATATCTACAGCGACTGCACTTCCAAGTGCACTTTCAGTGCAATTTCAAGTACACTTTGCACTTGTAGTTTGCACTTGTAGTGAAAAGTGGATTTGCCTTTTGTAAATAACCCCCATAGTTTTATAAGTTTGCTGTAGAGCAACTGGAGTGTCCAGTTAACCCTACTAAACACCTTTGGGATGAACTGGAACAAGCCAGGGCTTCTCAACCAACATCTCCATAAAGACATGGTTCGATGAGTTTGGCAAAGAGGAACTGGAGTGTCCTGTTCTAAACAGCCAACTTAACCCTACTGAACACAATGGGAAGGAACAGGAACAAGCAAAGTCCTCTCAACCAACAGCTCAATTAAGACACAGGGGTTGATTTACTAAAGGCAAATCCACTTTGCATTACAAGTGCAGTCGCTGTCGATCTGAGGGGGACATGCAACAAAAATAAAAAAGAGCATTTTTGCTTGCACATGATTGGATGACAGAAATCAGCAGAGCTTCCCCTCATTTTGATCTTCCCCTCAGATCTACAGCGACTGCACTTCCAAGTGCCCTTGTAGTGCAAAGTGGATTTGCCTTTAGTAAATAACCCCGTTTTTGATAAGTTTGGTGTAAAGGAACTGGGGTGTCCTTCACAAAGCCCTGACCTCAACCCTACTGAACACCTTTGGGATGCATTGGAACCATTGTGAGCCAGGTCTTTTCATCCAACCTCGGTATCTGACCCCACAAATGTTCTTTTGACTAAATGGGCCCAAAATCTTGTGGAAAGCCACCCCAGAATATTTGAGGCTGGTAAAGCCACAAAGCAGGTTATAACCCATGGTTTTGGAATGGGATGCCCAACAAGCTCATCTGGCCTGTTGCTATGACAATGCGTTTCAGAGGTGTGGCCTCTTTTAACACGTCTAAGGCCAAGCCTCCAAAACATGTCATCATGGCAACCCAGAAGTACTGTCTCGCCCCCTGCTTTCCTGTGTCGAGGACGTCTTTTTAGTGTGCGGTGCCGGCTGGACCTGGAGCATGCGCAGTGGATTGGGCACGGCAGAGCCGAGTCCCGGCAGTCTGCCAGAGCTGTCAGCTCCTTGGAGATCCGATTCTCCCAGCCAAATCCTTCAGGAGAGGAGCTGAGACTTTTTACATGTCTGTGAACGAACCACTAGAGTGTATTGATTGGAGATTTTAATCATTGTTCTTAATAAGCAGTATCACATTAGGGCGGATGTGCGCTCTCTGTGTTTATGAAGATTACCTTGAAAAAGTTGCAGTGACATCATCACTGTGCTGTACATAGTCTGTGCAGAGAGCAGAGCTGTGGGAGGGACCCAGCAGGCCCCATCCACTACAAGCTGCCTGCAGAAAACTACAGGAGGGGGGCGGGGACAAGACCAGTCACCCTGCACAAGCAGAGAGAGTAGCAGTGAGCGGTCTTTATTACCGGAAGTCTCACATTGGATTACTGCGCAGATCTGGAAGAAATACACAAAGCACGTTGAGATTCAAGGACTAATACACACAATGAATGGATTTAGACAATATTTGCTTATCCAAAACATGACAACACACTGCCTTATAAATAATAAATAAAATAAAACATTTTAAACTCTTAGGCCCCTTTCACACGGGACGGATCCGTAATGATCCGCCCCGTGAACCTCCGCTTGCTCAGGGTGTCAGCAGGTGTTCATCCGCTGACACCCGCTATTTCAAAGGGATCAATGTATGTCCTAAACGGATGGATGAAAAAGCGGACATACGGTCCGCATGTGTGAAAGGGGCCTTACTGATTTTATTTTAAAAATGTCCTGCTTTATCATTTGAACTAGCATTTCAAATTAGTGACGTCATGGCGTGGGCGCTGCAATTTCAGAAAATAGCTCGGCTACGAATAAATTGTCTTTTACAAAATATAAAACAAAGAAAGGTTAAAGGGTTATTTTTGTTGTATTTTTTTTCAGTAGGTTGAAGAGGAAGAAAAGATGTAAAAAAAGTGATTTTGATGCACCTGTAAAGCAGAGAGAATTGAGGTCAATCAGGCTGGTTGATGAGTGGGAGAAGAACAGAACGAGCTGAGCCACACCGGAGGCTGCAGATGCAGGCCACAATCTATGGGATGGGGCTATGTTTGGAGATGTTGACGTCCCATCAATATCCCTCGGTGTGGAGTTTCCGCTTCTGTTCTGGGAGCCATCAAGCACCGGAGAGAGACGCTGAGTGCTCCAAAGATTGCACGGTGACTAACACAGCAAGAGCACGTCTCAAGCCCATCCTGGATCTGCTCCAGAGCTGCAGATTAGTCATTTGATCGCAGAGCCCAAAAACAGAACCTCAGCTCTGGCCAAGCCAGCGACACCGAGGTTGTCTCACAGCACGATAATGATATGGGTCAATGCTCGTCTTTTAATCATACAGCACCTTCCAAAAACTTTCCTCCTCAAACATGTAAATTATAGAGGACTTCTATTTCATTAACGCAATCAGCGACGTCTTCGAGGCAGGCCAAGCCTATCTAATAAGTGGTGCTGCCGGAAATTAATTAAAAAAAATTGAACAGATTACAGGTGCGTTAGATAAACTGATAACACTGTTGTAACTGAGCTGTTCAGTCATTTAAAGTGAACCTGTCATCAAGCCACATACAGTGGAACCTTGCATTACGAGCATAATCCGTTCCAGGAGAATGCTTGTAATCCAAAGTACCGTATATACTCGAGTATAAGCCGACCTGAATATAAGCCAAGGCACCGAATTTTACCACAAAAACTGGGAAAACGTATTGACTCGAGTATAAGCCTAGGGTGTCCATCTGCATGCCTCACTGTGTCCATGTGCATGCCTCACTGTGCCCATGCCTCACTGTGCCCATGCCTCACTGTGCCCATGACTAGACTGACGTTTAACATGGGAGTATATGGAAGGGGGCTTCATGTGTGCCAAGTTTCGGGTCCAGGGGACCTATGACCGGCCAGTACCGGGTCCCAAATTCACCGGAGAAATGAACGTTTAGGCCTCATGCCCACTGACGTTTTTACAGCTGCGTTTTTTACAGCTTAAAAACACCTGTCCATGTTATTGTAAATATTTTTAAAAATAAAAAATAAAAAAAATAAACGTCGGAGCTAAAAACGCGACCGTGCGTTAGTGCGCGTTTTTTGACGCTCGCGTTTTTTTCTGCCTAATTCTGACGCTGAGGAACGCACTGGTCCTGGGTTTTTTTTACAGCTTAAAAACGTCTATGCTATTTGCAGCTCAAAAACGTCTAGGTGGGCATGAAGCTATAGACTAACATGGACAGGCGTTTTTAAGCTGTAAAAAACGCGGCTGTAAAAACGTCCGTGGGCATGAGGCCTTAACATTGGAGTCTATGGAAGGAGTGCCCGGCTTTGAAAAATAGGTACTCCCCGGCTGTAGGTCCCCCGGACAACAATCTTTGCACACTTGTAGAGGAGAAATGGGGCTACCTGTGTGTCAAGTTTGGGGTCCAGGGGATCTACGGCCGGTTGGTACCGGGTCCCCAAAGTCCGGGAGATCAGGCGCAAAAAAGGAGACTCGAGTATAAGCCGAGGGGGGCATTTTCAGCACAAAAAAATGTGCTGAAAAACTCGGCTTATACTCGAGTATATACGGTACTCGCATATCAAAGCGAGTTTCCCCATAGAAGTCAATGGAAACAAAAATAATTTGTTCCACAATGACTTCTATTGTATGCAGTACAGCATGTGGCCAGAGGTGGGGGGGGGGTGCCGGAGAGTCTCAGAAATACTTGGAGACCGCTCAGAAAGAAAACCTCGGAGAGGCTCGGAAACACTCAGGAACTGAGTGTTTCTGAGTGCATCCGATCTGCTCCGAGTGTCACCGGCGCCCCCACACTTCTGGCCAAATGCAGTACTACACACTGCAGAGGCTTGAATCCTGCTCGTTTTGCCAGACACTTGCAAACCAAGTCAAGTTGAAGTAATTGCTCGTATTGCGAAATTCTCGTTAATCGCGTTACTCGCAATCCGAGGTATTACTGTACTTAAAGTGGTCGTAAACCCTTCCATATACCCAGTGACTGGCCTCAGGTGATACACAGAGATTAAACCAATCTTCCTACATATGTTGCACCTGTTTATCTGAAATCTTCTCTACATTTGTTTAAAGTCCAGAATTTATAAAGTATGTCTGAGCTGTCAGGAAAAAATGGGGAGGAGAGCTCAGCGCTGATTGGAGGGACGTGACACACCCTCCTTGACACAGCACGCAGGAAAAGAGATGAGGCTGTCAATCAGCTGGAGGTCCCTACCCTGTCACCATTTCTCTCTTGGTGTCAGGAAAACTTGCCAGAACTGACTCATGCTGATAGGAGAGGAAGGAGGCAGGAGACAGAAATGACACTCAGGCCTGATTCACACCTATGCAGTTTGCTTTGATCCATTTCTGCCGTGCTTTTTATGGTGCATTTTGCACACGCGTTTGATGCGTTTTGCACTTTTTATGCTTTAGGTTTTGTTTTTTTTTGGCCAATTTGTTGGGCAAATTAAAAAAGCAAATTGCAGTAAAATTGTGGCTAAAAAACACACTACATGCGCTTCTGCAGCTTCGCCAGTGAAGTCTATTAAACCACAGACCCTTTCAAAAACACAGCAGCTGAAGCTGGAAAGCATGTTAGATGGACTGTAGTGCGTTTCTACAAAAAAAAACACATACCGTATATACTCGAGTATAAGCCGACTCGAGTATAAGCCGAGGTACCTACTTTTACCAAAAAAACTGGGAAAATTTATTGACTCGAGTATAAGCAGAGGGGGGGGGGTGTGCCCATTGCCCAACCTTACTGTGCCCATTGGCATCTCACTCTGCCACCTCACTGCCCATTGTCACCTCACTGTGCCCATTGTCGTCTCACTGTGCCCCCTTACTGTGCCCATTGCCATCTCACTGCCCACTGTCACCTCACTGTGCCCCCTTACTGTGCCCATTCCGCCTCCCTGTGCCCGAGTCAGTACCTCAAAATCTTGCAATTCCGCTGCGGCGTCCATTGTTCAAATCTCGCGCCATTCTCCCTGTCCCTTCCGTGATAGGCGTTTCCAGCAAACACTGTGTTGAGTGTTTGCGCCTATCACGGAGGTCCTCTCATTCGCCGACTCCGTTTCCCAGCAGGCACTGTGTTCAGTGCTCGGCCAATCACGGAAGTCGGACAAGAGGACCTCCGTGATAGGCGCAAACACTCATCACAGTGTTTTCTGGAAACGCCTATCGCCGAAGGGACAGGGAGAACGGCGCGAGATTTGAACAATAGACGCCGGCCGTAGAATTTCACGATTTTGAGGTACTGACTCAAGTATAAGCCGAGGGGTATACTTTCAGCCCTAAAAAAAGGGCTGAAAAACTCGGCTTATACTCGAGTATATACGGTAGTTGTGAACCAAGCCATAGTGCTCTAAACTGAGACAAGTACACACTATAGAGGGATATGCTTTGCTCATATTTCATGTCTGAGGTTTACAATCACTTTAAGGGCTCATTCAGATAGGTGTTGACACCCATCCTGCGTGCTGAGCCACTGTTTTCTGCATTCATATCTGCCTTGGCAGGCTAGAAGGCTGAATTCATACCTGAGCGTTTTCAGCTCATAAAACGCCTGAAAAACGCCCAACAAGCAAAATCCCATCCATTTCAATGGCACCTGTTCACATCTGAGCGTTTTGTCACCTGAAGCACGCCCTAAGCTCAAAAAAGAACATGAGCTTATTTGGGGCCTTTTACATTGGTGACCTGAACAAAAACGCTGCAAAATCACGGTAAAAAAACTCGGCAAAAACGCGCGACTTTAAAACGCTCAGGTGTGAATGCAGCCTAAAAGGTGAATGCAGACACAGCAGCTGCACAGATACAAAATTTGATATGCATGCAGGAGTGTGTGCATGGACCCGAACGCACACAGCCTGCGTTCTGATCCGTGCACCGGCCCCTTCATACAAGTTTTGACATGCGTCTGTGTCCATGCAGCTGCTGCATCTGTATCCACCTTGGAGCTGCATGCAGCCTACACAGGTGCAATAATCAGTTGCTCAACACACAGGATGGGTGTCAGTGCTTTTTTGACTGAGCCCTAAAAAGCCGCTAACACTAGGCAGTTCGCTCACTCACTGATGCTTAACAGGAGCCGTATTGCACCCCCAAGTAGTATGTGGCCTGGAAGTCAGACAGTGGCTTCTTCCATCCACGGCTTCTCTGGTACTTAGCATGATGACAATGACATGATTCCCTTTTAAATACAAACAGAAAAAGAAAAAAACGAGGTGACAATAAATTGCCTTTTCCCCCCAAAATGATCCCTCCCGATTCTTAAACTTGAACTCCAAGCACAAAAGAAATCTAATTTAAATATGTTAAATAGCCAATAGTCGCTGTCAGAACAGAGCTCTGCATGGTTTACAGCCACTCTCCTCGATGATCAGCGGGTGCCGATGGACATTCATTCACTGGCACCCACTCTTCGGTTTCTGCTGTGACAAATCACAGTAGAAGCGGCATGTGCCCCTATGTGGAAGAGCAGCTGTAGCAAGAAATCTGCTGTGGGGCAGTCTTGCAAGTGGTTAAAGTAGGGGTCTACAAACATTCTAAACCAGTGGTTCTCAATCTTTCTAGTGCCGTGACCCCTTGATAAAATTTTCCAAGTTGTGGGGACCCCTAACAGTAAAATTATTTTCGTAGCGTGGGTTGTCAACTCCCACGGCAAGACAAGTAATTTGCGTCCCTAACCCACGGGCATTTATCGCTCCCTGAGTCCCTTCCACTCGTACGGTATTAAAACCCCCTATGGTACATTTTAGGATGTACCACTCTTTTTTTTCTCCTTTCTTTCCCCTTTTATCTCTCTCTATGCTAATTTCTTGGTTTTTTTCCCCCAACCCCCTCTCTAGCCATCTTTCTTGTTCTTCTTCTCCATTTTTCTTTGTTCCTCCCCCTCTTTTCATCTCCCTTCCATGTGCCCTGGGGGGGGGGGGGGTTGGGGGAGGGGATGGGATGAGTGGCAGTGATGGTGGGGGGGATGGGATGAGTGGCAATGCTGGGGGGAGTTCTGAACGGCCAACTTAGGTGCTCTTGATCAAGGTCATCTGCTGATCTGAGAACTGTAGTGGGGACTTTTAATGGTAACTATAATCACATGTAGTGTTACTCACTGTGTCTCCGACTTGGTGGTGTCTCGCAGCAGTGACACCTATGCCGAAATCAGGAGATAGGGTCTCCTCCAGCCCCTCCCACTTCACATTCCTCACCAGTCAGCTGACCTCTAGTCTCTGCCCCCCACCCATGCCGTGAACTGAATGGGTGGCTGCAAAGCCCAGGAACAGCCTAGCTAGTCGGCAACAGGTTTCAGGGACAGCCCTGCTGGGTGGCCACAAAAAGGGTTAGGAAAGCAGTGCGGGCTTTAGGAACAGCCCAGGATTCGGTGACCCCTGGCAAATCATCATTCGACCCCCAGGTTGAGAAACACTGTTCTAAACAAAGGGTCAGATTATGCTTCGTTCAGACTTTAGAGGGGGCTGGACTGTGGTCAGTGGGAGGAGAAAATACCCCAACATCAGTGAGAGTAAACAATTTCTCAGGCTTGGTGGGAGTAAGAAAATTAGATAACAACTGCTGTCTGTAGGAGGTGGAATAGTGTCCCATCGTGGGAGGAATAGTGCCCTACCTTTGGGGGACCGCGGGAGGATAAGTGCCCCACCGTTGGGGGACCGCGGGAGGATAAGTGCCCCACCGTTGGGGGACCGCGGGAGGATAAGTGCCCCACCGTTGGGGGACCGCGGGAGGATAAGTGCCCCACCGTTGGGGGACCGCGGGAGGATAAGTGCCCCACCGTTGGGGGACCGCGGGAGGATAAGTGCCCCACCGTTGGGGGACCGCGGGAGGATAAGTGCCCCACCATTGGGGGACCGCGGGAGGATAAGTGCCCCACCGTTGGGGGACCGCGGGAGGATAAGTGCCCCACCGTTGGGGGACCGCGGGAGCATAAGTGCCCCACCGTTGGGGGACCGCGGGAGCATAAGTGCCCCACCGTTGGGGGACCGCGGGAGCATAAGTGCCCCACCGTTGGGGGACCGCGGTAGCATAAGTGCCCCACCGTTGGGGGACCGCGGGAGCATAAGTGCCCCACCGTTGGGGGACCGCGGGAGGAATAGTGCCCCACCGTTGGGGGACCGCGGGAGGAATAGTGCCCCACCGTTGGGGGACCGCGGGAGGAATAGTGCCCCACCGTTGGGGGACCTCGGGAGGAATAGTGCCCCACCGTTGGGGGACCTCGGGAGCATAAGTGTCCCACCGTTGGGGGACCGCGGGAGCATAAGTGTCCCACCGTTGGGGGACCGCGGGAGCATAAGTGTCCCACCGTTGGGGGACCGCGGGAGCATAAGTGTCCCACCGTTGGGGGACCGCGGGAGCATAAGTGTCCCACCGTTGGGGAACCGCGGGAGGAATAGCGCACCATCGATGGTGTCAGTGGGAGGAATAGTGCCCCAACGTTGGTGTCCGTGGAAATAGAAGTGCCCGATTGTTGGTGTCAGTGGGAGGGAGGGTGCCCAAGGGCCAGATAAAAGCAAGCAAAGGGCCATATCTGGCCCCCAGGCTGCGGTTTTGAGATTGTCAATTTAAAGCATGCCTAAACCCAAGAACAAAAAGAAACAGTGCCTCATTGTTGTTCTCATAGGGGGGCAGTAGGGACCCGTATTAGTAGAAGTAATAGTGCCCCATCATCGGCATCCGTGGGAGGAATAGTACCCAAGGGACAGATAAAGGCAAGCAAAGGACCACATCTTGCTAGCAGGCTTCAGTTTGGAGATCGCCCATTTAAAGCATGCCTAAATTAAAAAACTACATTTTTAATATACCGTATATACTCGAGTATAAGCCGAGTTTTTCAGCACTTTTTTTGTAATGAAAATGCCCTCCTCGGCTTATACTTGAGTCTGTGTCCATCTTCATTTTTGTGCGCCTGATCCTGTCCAGCCGTAGGTCACCTGGACCCCAAACTTGGCACACATGTAGCCCCACTCTTCCTCTACAAGTGTGCAAAGTTTGTTGTCCGGGGGATCTACGGCCGGGGAGCACCCCCTTCCATAGACTCCAATGTTAAACGTCAGTCTAGTCACACAGCGCAGGAGATCAGGTAGAGAGATTGGGTACAGTGAGGCATGGGACACAGTGACAGTGAGGCATGCAGATAGACAGCCTAGGCTTATACTCGAGTCAATAATTTTTCCCAGTTTTTTGTGGTAAAATTAGGTGCCTCGGCTTATATTCGGGTCAACTTATAATCGAGTATATACGGTATTACAGCTTTGCAGATGTGTTGGCTGCATAAGTTTCATTTTTCTGTAATTTTTACCTAGTGGGAGTAAGAAAATTATTGCTAATCAGACTGGTCACATGATCATTGACCATTCCTGCCCCCCTAGGCGTACAGACTTTTATAAAGTAATGACGGGGCTGGGCAGGAAAGGGGTTAAAAATCCCAAGTGAAATTACTCGCTCTCTGGCTGTCATCATAATCCAGTGACTGGTTCAAAAATGATCACAGATCTGGAAGAAGAATGAAGTTTGCATGCATGCTCCAGATCCGTGTTTCAGTATTAGGAACTTGTGAATGATGATGGTGGTGGTAACAGTTCGGATCGGATACGCAATTCTTTTAATAAAGTGGATGTAAACCCAACAAAAGTACATTTGAGCACGTGGGATCCCTTTAGGCTTTAAAAAAAAAAAAAGTCTTTGCCAAGTTACCTGCAATGTATAAGTATATAGGCCGACACAGATAGTTTAACACCCTTTAATTATCAGTTTGGAAGAATTACCTAATAATAGCTTAAAGCATATGTCTATCCAGCTTGAAATAAAAAAACAAAAACACCACAACTAGAGACACAAATTGTACCGGCTCTTGCCCACGTGTATGCCACACAATTTATTAAAAAACACCCTGAATACAGGGAAATGTTCCTGCTCAAGGCTGGGGAGTTGAAATTAAAGGCGCACGTTGGGCCTTCCCATACAGATGATTTGTCAGGGTCATAATCCAATACAAGAGACACAGAAAAGGTCTGTGTACAATGGAATGATCTCCATTGGAGCTGAAGCCATTGTCTCCAGCAGCAGAGTCCGCTGTGTCCGGCCGTGTCGGCTCCCATTGTCTCTGTCCCCTCAATATTAATCCTTGGGGATCTCAAACATGCACAGGCTCTTGTACTTTTGCAGGAGCTCGTTTTTGGTCTGCACTTGCGCTCGCAGGCTCTGGAGGTGCTGCTGTTGCTGTTCGGGGGTCATGTCGATCCCTGGCATGTTATTGATCTGCTTCCTCATGGACTGGAACTTGTTCTTGAGTTCGTTCAGCTCGTGGCAAACATCTTGACTGTCTTTGTCCATGCTGAAAGAAAAGAAAGGAGTTTTTACAATAAAAAAATAAAAATAAAAAAGACGGAAAGCTTCAGAGATGAAAGTATATCTAAAACAAACACTGGCCGGGCACCTGCGATCGCTCATGATAAAGCAGGAACGTGGATCTGTGTGAGTAAACACACAGATTTACATCCTGTCAGGGGAGAGGAGAGAGAGAGAGAGAGAGAGAGATTGTGTGTTCCTAGCATATAGGAACACCGATCGGTCTCCTCCCTCAGTCAGTCTAATCCCCCCCCCCCACAGTTAGAATCACTCCCTAGGCAACACATTTAACCCCTTGATCGCCCCCTAGTGTTAACTCCTTCCCTGTCAGTGACATTTATACAGTAATCAATGGTTACAATTTTATATATATATATATATATAAAAATCAGATCACCACCATTACTAGTAAAAAAATATAAAAATAAAATAAAAATGCCATATATCAATAACCTATTTTGTAGGCGCTATAACTTTTGCACAAACCAATATACGCTTATTGCGATTTTTTTTTACCAAAAATATGTAGACTATATATCGACCGAAACTGAGGAAAAATGTTTTTGTTTTTTTTAAAAATGTGGATATTTATTATAGTAAAAAATGTTGCTCTTTGTTTTTATAGCACAAAAAATAAATAAAATAAAAAATAAACAAACACAGAGGTGATCAAATAGCACTAAAAGAAAGTTCTATTTGTATGAAAAAAATTTAAAAAAATAAATTTGGGTACAGTGTTGCATGACCGCACAATTGTCATTCAAAATGTTACAGCGCTGAAATCTGAAAATTGGCCTGGGCAGGAAGGGGGTGAAAGTCCCCTTTATTCTTACCTGAACCTGATCATTTCAACGACGAGCAGGAGCCCAGAAGCTCCAGCCGCTGTCTCGGGTCCTTATTGGATAGATTGATGGCAGCAGGAGCCATTGGCTCCCGCTGCTGTCAATCAAATCCAGTGACACGGTGGCAGGGCGAGTCCTGGTGTCTTGTGTCATAAGACGCAGCAGCAGGACTTGGGAGCGTGCCCGCATTGGTGCCCCCATGGAATTTGGCCCTCCGCTGGGCAACCGATTTTTATAAAAAAATTCTACCATCTCTGGGGGGCAGCTGCAGCACATAGAATGCATTAAGGTGGAAAAACACAAGACTTTACAACTCTTTTAAGGTCTTGCTTGCACTTGTGGTGGTCTCTGCATTTGACAGGCAGGAAGGAGGCAAGGCATCACCTCTTCACTGACTGTTTTAATCCCCTAAATACCAGACTGCCGCCCTGCAACTGCATGCATTACAGGTGGGAGCGCCCCCAATTACTTGACTGGGTGATCTTTGGCGGGTGGTAGTGCCTGCTGATCTCAACAGGGGGTATCATTCCTGCTGCAGCCACAAAGCAGAGCATCACGGCTGTGGTATGTGTACCCCCCCCCCATGCTTTTCCAGTTAAAAGGGGGAGTGGTTGAGGGGAGGTAAATTTGCAGCTCAACTGTTTGGGAGCCCCCCCCACAACACAAACCCCTCAGTACAGACTCTCCTTTTAGCACAGACCGACACACCCTTAGTACATATGCCCCTCCCCAGCACAGGCACTTCAGTACAGAATGCTCCTCCCCCAGCACAGGCACCTCAGTACAGAATGCCCCTCCCCCAGTACAAACACCTTAGTGATTGCATTTACATTGGTGGCACTTCGGCAGCGCTAGCTATCATTGCATAAAAACACATGTATCGGTTTGCTGACATGCAAAGGGAGATGGCCGTGAGTGATGTCATGCTACAGGCTCCGCCACATACACGTTACGCCCTGAACCCCCTACTGACGAAGTCCACGGCCGTAGATGTAACACGTATGGGGGCGGAGCCTGGAGCAATCACTTGTTTCTTAATATAATACATACAGAGAGCACTAGATAGTGTGTTCTGTTCCCTTACATATTCTGACACGAGTTTGGAGGCTGGTATGGCGATATAGGAGGCATTGGAGCCAATGCATCAGATCCACATCCCCAGTTCCCTTAAAGGGAAACACAGCGTGATTTGACCTGCTGGAAACACAGGGGTCATATCAGCAAGGTGAGAGGCTAGCGTGTAATAGATGTTGGTGTGGCAAGTCTCAGGTGGTGGAGGAGCACAGATACTATTTGTGGAGATTGTTTTTGGATTCACATTCTTATGAATTCATCTTTATGGACACTGATATAGATGCGATTGAACACTGATTTATGTATTTGCATTTTTTGAATTACAGATTATAAAAAATGGAAAGAGGTATTGTGCTACACTATTCATGATATTTAAGTGCTAAAAATATGCACTGTCACTGTACTAATGACACTTGCTGGGAAGTGGTTAAACATCAGGGGCAATCAAAGAGTTAAATGTGTGCCTAGCCAGTGTTTTGTGTACTGTGGGAGGTGCTTTTACTAGGGGAAGAGATGTATTCTAGTCCCTGCTTTGCAGGAACACAGAACCCATCCCCTTCTGTTAGCACAGCAATCTGCCTTGTCTACATAGGCAGATCCCCGTTCTGTGTTTACCTACAAAATCGGCAGGCCGGCTTCTGCTGACTACTAACAGCAGAAGCAGCGTGCACGCCCTCTGCAGGTGGAAGTGCAGGATTTGATATATATACAGTGAGGGAAAAAAGTATTTGATCCCCTGCTGATTTTGTATGTTTGCGCACTGACAAAGAAATGATCAGTCTATAATTTTAATAGTAGGTTTATTTTAAACAGTGAGAGACAAAACTTAAAAATTATCCAGAAAAACCCATATCAAAAAAATAATAAATTATTTTTAATTTTAATGAGTGAAATAAGTATTTGATCCCCTATCAATCTGCAAGATTTCTGTCTCCCAGGTGTCTTCTATACAGGTAATGAGCTGAGATTAGAAGTGCTCTCTTCAGGCCGGGTTCACACTTGTGCGACACGACAGCCGTCCTACTTTGGATCCGACTTTGCCCTGCGACATGAAGCCGACATATGTCCGACTTTCAATGAACGGGGATCCGACTTGGATCCCCGCCAACACCAGGCACTGTGTTTGCTATGAATCTTGAGGAGGAACTCCAGGCCAAATTTTAAATAAAAAATCGGCATGGGTTCCCCCTCCAGGAGCATACCAGGCCCTTGGGTCTGGTCTGGATTTGAAGGGGAACCCCTACGCCGAAAAAACGGCGTGGGGGTCCCCCCCAAGATCCAAACCAGACCCTTATCCGAGCACGCAACCTGGCAGGCCGCAGGGGAAGAGGGGGGGATGAGAGAGCGGCCCCCCTCCCTCCTGAACCGTACCAGGCCGCATGCCCTCAACATGGGGGGTTTGATGCTTTGGGGCACGGGGGTGACCTGTCGCCCCCCCACCCCAAAGCACCCTGCTCCTATGTTGATGAGGACAGGGCCTCTTCCTGACAACCCTGGTCGTTGGTTGTCGGGGTCTGCGGGCGGGGGGCTTATCGGAATCCGGGAGCCCCCTTTAATAAGGGGGACCCCAGATCCTGGCCCCCCACCCTATGTGAATGAGTATGGGGTACATCGTACCCCTACCCATTCACCTGGTGGAAAAAATGTCAATAAAAAACACACACAGCTGTTTAAATTAATTTATTGCACAGCTCCGGGGGTCTCCGCGCTCTCCGGTTCTTTCTTCTGCCGGGCCTCCGCTATCTTTTTCCAGCTCTTTTGCTAGCGGGGCCCGGTCTTCTCCCGCTCTCCAGTTCTTCCTTCCGCCGGCCCCTCCACTATCTTCTTCTAGCTCTTTTGCTAGTGGAGGGGCCGGTCTTCCCGTCGCCGTCTTCTTCTCTCTTCTCCTCCTCGATGTTGACTCTTCGCTTCCTCTCGCTGTAATACTGGCTGTTCGCTCCGCTCCGAATTAATATAGGCTTCTCATGACGTCACAGTCACATGCTCCGGGTGGCCCCGGAGCATGTGACTGTGACATCATGGGAGCATGTGACTGTGACGTCATGAGAAGCCTATATTAATGCGGAGCGAACAGCCAGTATTACAGCGGGAGGAAGCGACGAGTCAACATCGAGGAGGAGAAGAGAGAAGAAGACGGCGACGGCAAGACCGGCCCCTCCACTAGCAAAAGAGCTGGAAGAAGATAGTGGAGGGGCCGGCAGAAGGACAACGGAGAGCCGGACGAGACGACAGGAAGACCGGGCCTCTCCGCTAGCAAAAGAGCTGTAAGAAGATAGCGGAGGCCCGGCGGAAGAAAGAACCGGAGAGCGGGAGAAGAAGAAGGTGACGGAGAAGACCGGGCCCCGCTAGCAAAAGAGCTGGAAGAAGATAGCGGAGGCCCGGCAGAAGAACGAATCGGAGAGCGCGGAGACCCCCGGAGCTGTGCAATAAATTAATTTAAAAAGCTGTGTGTGTTTTTTATTGACATTTTTTCCACCAGGTGAATGGGTAGGGGTACGATGTACCCCATACTCATTCACATAGGGTGGGGGGCCAGGATCTGGGGTCCCCCTTATTAAAGGGGGCTCCCGGATTCCGATAAGCCCCCCGCCCGCAGACCCCGACAACCAACGACCAGGGTTGTCAGGAAGAGGCCCTGTCCTCATCAACATGGGGGCAGGGTGCTTTAGGGTGGGGGGGCCGCAGGTCGCCCCCCTGCCCCAGAGCACCAAACCCCTCATGTTGAGGGCATGCGGCCTGGTACGGTTCAGGAGGGAGGGGGGCCGCTCTCTCATCCCCCCCTCTTCCCCTGCGGCCTGCCAGGTTGCGTGCTCAGATAAGGGTCTGGTTTGGATCTTGGGGGGGACCCCCACACCGTTTTTTCGGCGTAGGGGTTCCCCTTCAAATCCAGACCAGACCCAAGGGCCTGGTATGCTCCTGGAGGGGGAACCCATGCCGGTTTTTTATTTAAAATTTGGCCTGGAGTCCCCCCTTTAAGAGCAGCACAGCACAAGTCGCATGCCAAAGTCGGATCATGCAAGACTGCGGTACGACTTTGATCCGACTTCAATGATAGTCAATGGGCTGAAGTCGGATCAAAGTCGGATCGAAGTAGTACAGGGAGCATTTTCAAAGTCGGACCGACATGTGTCGGACCAGTTAAGACGGCTCCCATAGGGAAACATTGATTTTCACACGTCATGCGACATGAGCTCCCAATGTCGGAGCGTTTGTCGCCCCAGTGTGAACCCGGCCTAAAGGAGTGCTTCTAATCTCAGCTTATTACCTGTATAAAAGACACCTGTCCACAGAAGCAATCAGACTCCAATCTCTCCACCATGGCCAAGACCAAAGAGCTGTCCAAGGATGTTGGGGACAAGATTGTAGATCTACACAAGGCTGGAATGGGCTACAAGACCATCGCCAAGCAGCTTGGTGAGAGGGAGACAACAGTTGGTGTGATTATTCACAAACTGAGGAATCAGCCCAGAACTACACAGGAGAATCTTGTCAATGATCTTAAGGCAGCTGGGACCATATCACCAAGAAAACAATTGGTAACGCACTACACCGGGAAGGACTAAAATCCTGCAGTGCCTGCAAAGTCCCCCTGCTCAAGAAAGCACACGTACAGCCCATCTGAAGTTTGCTAATGAATATCTGAATGATTCAGAGGAGAACTGGGTGAAAGGGTTGTGGCCAAAATCGAGCTCTTTGACATCAACTCAACTCGCCGTGTTTGGAGGAGGAGGAGGAATGCTGCCTATAACCCCAAGAACACCATCCCCTCCGTCAAACATGGAGGTGGAAACATTATGCTTTTGGGGTGTTTTTCTGCTAAGGGGACAGGACAACTTCACTGCATCAAAGGGATGATAGACCATGTACTCTTGGGTGAGATCCACCTTCCCTCAGCCAAGGCATTGAAAATGGGTTGTGGATGGGTATTCCAGCATGACAGTGACCCAAAACACACAGCCAAGGCAACAAATGAGTGGCTCAAGAAGAATCACAGAATAACCACTTAACGACCGCTCACTGTATATATACGTCGGCAGAATGGCACAGACAGGCACAATCACGTACAGTGTACGTGATCGCCTTTGTACAGTTGGGGGGTCCGATCGGACCCCCCTCCTATACAGTGAGCGGCCGTTTATCGTTGGGGAGCGATCAGAGATGAGGGGGTGACCATTCGATTTCGGCCACCCCCTCGCGATCGCTCCCGGCGAATGAAAATGCTTCCTCCGCCATGTGATGTAAACACAGGCAGGAGGAAGTGATGTCATCTCCCTCGCGGCGGTCTTTTCGATTCCGGCGCAGAGGAGAGAAGAAGCAGGTTGGTGCACCAACAGTCCACTGACACGTAGGTACACATAGGCACACATTTCACCCCCCAGTCACCCTCAGATCACCCCCCAGCCCCCAATCACAGTGTCACTGATTGCAGTGATCATTTATTTTACTGATCACTGCATTTAGTGTCATTTGTGATAGTAAAAAGTTGCAGGGCAGTTAGGTTTAGGCCCCTTTAGGTCCAGGGTAGCCCCCTAACCCCCCCTAATAAAGGTTTAACCCCTTGATCGCCCCCCAGGTAACCCTTTCACCCCCTAACGCCAGCGTCACTAAGCGATCGTATTTTCGATCGCTGTATTTAGTGCCGGTGGTGCCCTAGATAGCCAGTTATTTATTTTTAGTTTCGCCGCAGGTTTTTAGAGCGTCAGGTACCCCCATATATTATTTTACCCCCTGATTGCCCCTAGAGTTAACCCTTTCACCAGTGATCACCGTATAAGCGTCACTGGTGACACTGGTTACCCAGTTAGTTATTTAGGTAACCCGTCAGGTTTTTATATAGCGTCGGGTACCCCCATATTTAACCTAATAAAGGTTTTAACCCCCTGATTGCCCCTAGTTAACCCTTTCACCAGTGATCACCATATAAAGGTTACGGGTGACGCTGGTTGGTTAGTTTGCTTTTTATAGCATCAGGGCACTTAGCAATTAGGTTTTAGCGTCAGAGAGGGTCTGCGTCGCCCCAGGCAGCGTTAGGTTAGTGCCAGTAACGCTAACACCCACGCGCAAAGCATACACCTCCCTTAGTGGTATAGTATCTGATCAGATCTATACTAGCGTCCCCAGCGGTTTAGGGTTCCCAAAAACGCAGTGTTAGCGGGATCAGCCCAGATACCTGCTAGCACCTGCGTTTAGCCCCTCCGCCCAGCCCAGCCCACCCAAGTGCAGTATCGATCGATCACTGTCACTTACCAAACACAAAACACATAACTGCAGCGTTCGCAGAGACAGTCCTGATCCCTGCGACCGCTAACAGTTTTTTTTGTAGCGTTTGATACATTTGCTGACGACAGTCGGGTGCTTTTTTTCCTGTGAATCTTACTAGTGTACCCCTAAATTTAGAGCCCAAAATGGCAAGACGAAGGTACACTAGTAAAGAGGCCTACGAGATTCTGAGCATGACAGATGGTGAAGAGGAGGTCACGTATCTGTCAGATTCAGGCTCAGAATATCTTCCCGTAGAAGACAGTGACGTCAGCGGCCCCACGTCAGATAGCTCTGACGACGAAGTTGAGGTCCCTGCTAAGGTCAGGCGTACCCGATCCCGATCTTCTGAGGTTGTTGAGGAGCAAGAACCACATGGCTCTCGTATCATGGAGCAGAGTAGTACTAGTGCCGCTATTCCTTCTGGTGAATTGGCAAGCACCAGCGGCCTAGTACAGCCTGGGCGTACATCCAGCACTGCAGTATCACGTGGTGACGTGGCGAGTCCCATAAGTGCAGTTCAAGCTGGCGAGGTGGCAAGCACAAGCAGTGTCCCGCTGCCACCAATAAGAAGACAAAGGCAGGCCCGTCGTACCCATAGTGCTCTTCCTGCAGAATTCGCCTATCCTGATTGGGTCCCCACCACTTCTGCAGAACCCGTACTTCCCCCATTCACTGCCCAACCCGGTATTCAGGTGGAAACAGCTGATTTTATGCCAATTGATTATTATTCGCTGTTTTTCACGGAAGATCTCTATAGATCTATTGTGGACCAGAGTGATTTATATGCTGGTCAATTCATCGCCGCTAATCCCCAGTTGCCTTCCATTGCCAAAGATTGGAAACCAATTACGGTTTCCGAATTTAAGACCTTTCTGGGCCTTTCCCTCAACATGGGCACACATAAATTCCCGTCATTGCGTGCTTATTGGTCCACGCACCCAATTGACCACATGCCCGTGTTCTCTGCCTCCATGCCTAGGAAACGATACGAGCAGATTTTGCGGTTCATGCACTTCAACGACAATGAACTTTGTCGTCCACGTGGGGACCCTGAATACGACCGGCTCTATAAAATTCGGCCCCTCATAAACCACTTCAACGAACGTTTTGCAGCCTTGTTTATTCCCGATCAAGCTGTCTGCCTTGATGAGTCCCTGATTACATTTTCTGGCCGCTTGGCTTTCAAGCAGTACCTTCCCAGCAAGCGTGCCAGATACGGGGTCAAGCTCTATAAGTGCTGTGACAGGGCAACAGGCTATGTATGGAGCTTTATGGTTTATGAGGGAAAAGATAGTCAGGTTGAGCCGGTCAACTGCCCGGATTACATAGGGAGCGCTGGCAAGATAGTGTGGAAATTGGTGTCACCCTTATTCGGAAAGGGGTACCACTTGTATGTGGACAATTATTACACGAGCGTGCCACTGTTTAGTCACTTGTTTGATCATCAGATTGGAGCATGTGGCACCGTGCGACCTAATCGCCAGGGCTTTCCCCAGCGGCTTGTAGATGCCCGTCTTAGGCTGGGGGAGAGAGCCTGCGTAAAGTGTAATAACTTGCTCGCTATGAAGTGGAGGGACAATAAGAATGTTTTCCTTCTTACCTCCCTTCATGCAGACACGACAGTCCAAATTCGTACGGCGACTGGTGTTGTGGAGAAACCCCTCTGTGTCCACGAATATAACAAAAATATGGGAGGGGTGGACCTCAACGACCAGTTGTTGGCGCCGTATCTAATTGACTGTAAGGCGAGACGCTGGTACAAAAAAGTGTCTCTATCCTTATTTCAATTGGCTTTGCTGAACGCTCATGTGCTATACAGAGCTTCAGGCGGGACGTTATCTCTTCTAAAATTCCAGAATGAGATTGTCACAGAACTCCTGTATCCAGGCGGTTCTGCACCTCACCATCCCCTACCAAATGCAGTAAGCCGGCTGCATGAGAGGCATTATACGCATCTCCTCCCGAGTACCCCTACCCAAAGCCACCCCCAAAAAAGATGTCATGTCTGTAGCAAGCGCGGATTTAGGCGTGACACCCGTTATTATTGTCCACTCTGTCCTGACAAACCTGGTCTTTGCCTTGGTGAATGTTTTGAACGCTACCACTCAAAAGTGAAGTTTTAGCGTAGGGTACAGCATTTCACAGACTAGGACACACTTACACAGGGTCTCCCAAGATGCCATTACATTTTGAGAGACCCGAACCATTACAGTTGTTAAAGTTACAAAAACAAAGTGTAAAAAAGAAAAAAAAAAAACGTAAAAAACAAAAAACACAAAAAATATAAAATAAAAAAAACAAAAATAGTTGTTTTATTGTTCTCTCTCGCTCTCTCTCTCTATTTTCTCTCTATTGTTCTGCTCTTTTTTACTGTATTCCATTCTGCAATGTTTTATCATGCTTGCTTTTCAGGTATGTAATTTTTTGTTTTCAGGTGCGTCATTCAACTGCAGCGCGGAATTATTTATCTTGACAGCAACAGCGTTTGCTCCCACGATACATAAAGCCGTGACTCCAGCGCTGTAGGAGGTGATTTCACCACCACAGTTAAAAAAAAAGAGCATATATGCCGAAGCATGGGGGCAGCAGGGGCGGAGGAGCGATTTTGCTCCCAATGCCGCGTATATACGGTCGAAATTCCGACGGAGGCTTGCCCATGGAAAAGTTTGACCGTGTGTACGTGGCATAACCTTTTATGCCGCGTACATACGGTCGAAATTCCGACGAAGGCTTGCCCGTGGAAAAGTCCGACCGTGTGTACGCGGCATAACTTTTTTGCGGGAGGATGCCCCCATGCTTCGGCATATATAAATGGTGCATGTATGCCCATCATTAGAAGTAAGTGGATGAAGGGAGGTATTCTAATGGTGGGCATACCCACCGATCAATCTCTTTTTTTCGTTCAGCCAACAGGCTGCATGAAAAAAAAGATTATAATACATGTCCAACAAGGACCAGCAACGTACTGGTATGTTGCTGGACTTTGAATGTTTATACCAGAATGATGCCTGCAGGTTTAGGTATCATCTTGGTATCATTCTTTTCAGCCAGTGGCCGGCTTTCATGTAAAAGCAATTCTAGCAGATAATTAGCCTCTAGACTGCTTTTACAAGCAGTGGGAGGGAATGCCCCCCCCCCCCGGATATAAACAGCGCCATTGGGAAAGCATTTTATCACACCGATCTTGGTGTGGTCAGATGCTTTGAGGGCAGAGGAAAGATCTAGGGTCTAACCCCCCAATTTTTTTCCAAAAAAGAGTACCTGTCACTACTTATTGCTATCATAGGGGATATTTACATTCCCTGAGATAACAATAAAAATGATAAAAAAAATAAATAAATATGGAAGGAACAGTTTAAAAATAAAATAAAAAAGCAAAATAAATAATAAATAAAAAAAAAAAGCACCGCTGTCCCCCCCTGCTCTTGCGCAAAGGTGAACGCAAGCGTCGGTCTAGCGTCATATGTAAACAGCAATTGCATCATGCATGTGAGGTATCACCGCGAAGGTCAGATCGAGGGCAGTAATTTTAGCAGTAGACCTCCTCTGTAAATCTAACGTGGTAACCTGTAAAGGCTTTTAAATGCTTTTAAAAAATTAATGTAGTTTCTCGCCGCTGCGCGTTTGTGCGCAATTTTAAAGCATGTCGTGTTTGGTATCCATGTACTCGGCCTAAGATCATCTTTTTTATTTCATCAAACATTTGGGCAATATAGTGTTTTTTAGTGCATTAAAAATAAAAAAAGTGTGTTTTTCCCCCAAAAAATGCGTTTGAAAAACCGCTGCGCAAATACTGTGTGGAAAGAAAAAATGCAACACCCACTATTTTAATCTGTAGGGCCTTTGCTTTAAAAAAATATATAATGTTTGGGGGTTCAACATAATTTTCTTGCAAAAAAAAAAAAATGTTTTCATGTAAACAAAAAGTGTCAGAAAGGGCTTTGTCTTCAAGTGGTTAAAAGAGTGGATGATGTGTGACATAAGCTTCCTAATGTTGTGCATAAAATGCCAGGACAGTTCAAAACCCCCCCAAATGACCCCATTTTGGAAAGTAGACACCTCAAGCTATTTGCTGAGAGGCATGTTGAGCTCATTGAATATTTTTTTTTTTGTCCCAAGTGATTGAATAATGACAAAAAGAAAAAAAAAAAAAAATGTACAAAAAGTTGTCACTAAATTATATATTGCTCAAACATGCCATGGGCATATGTGGAATTACACCCCAAAATACAGTCTGTTGCTTCTCCTGAGTACGGGGATATCACATGTGAGACATTTTGGGAGCCTAGCCGCGTACAGGACCCCGAAAACCAAGCACCGCCTTCAGGATTTCTATGGGTGTAAATTTTTGATTTCACTCCTCACTGCCTATCACAGTTTCGGAGACCATGGAATTCCCAGATGGCACAAAACCCCCCCAAATGACCCCATTTTGGAAAGTAGACACCCCAAGCTATTTGCTGAGAGGTATGTTGAGTATTTTGCAGATCTCGCTTTTGTCACAAAGTTTTAAAAATTGAAAAAAGAAAAAAAAAAAAAATATGTCTTTCTTCATTTTCAAAAACAAATGAGAGCTGTAAAATACTCACCATGCCTCTCGGCAAATAGCTTGGGGTGTCTACTTTCCAAAATGGGGTCATTTGTGGGGGTTTTGGGCTATCTTGGCATTTTATGGCCTTCAAAACTGTGATAGGTAGTGAGGAGTGAAATCAAAAATTTGTGCCTAGAAATCCTGAAGGCGGTGCTTGGTTTTCGGGGGCCCGTACGCGACTAGGCTCTCAAAAAGTCCCACTAATGTGGTATCCCCGTACTCAGGAGACATAGCCAAATGTATTTTGGGGTGCAATTCTGCATATAACCATGGCATGTTTGAGCAATATATCATTTGGTGACAACTTTTTGTACATTTTTTTTCTTTTTGTCATTATTCAATCACTTGGGACAAAAAAAAAAAAAAAAATATTCAATGGGCTCAACATGCCTCTCAGCAATTTCCTTGGGGTGTCTACTTTCCAAAATGGGGTCATTTTGGGGGGTTTTGTGCTATCTTGGCATTTTATGGCCTTCAAAACTGTGATAGGTAGTGAGGAGTGAAATCAAAAATTTATGCCCTTAGAAACCTTGAAGGCGGTGATTGGTTTTTGGGGTCCCGTACGCGACTAGGCTCCCAAAAAGTCCCACACATGTGGTATCCCCGTACTCAGGAGAAGCAGCAGAATGTATTTTGGGGTGTAATTTCACATATGCCCATGGCATGTGTGAGCAATATATCATTTAGTGACAACTTTGTGCAAAAAAAATAAAGTTTGTCATATTCCCGCAACTTGTGGCAAAATATAAAATATTCCATGGACTAATCATGCCTCTCAGTAAATAGCTTGGGGTGTCTACTTTCCAAAATGGGGTCATTTGGGGGGGTTTTGTGCTATTTTGGCATTTTATGGCCTTCGAAACTGTGATAGGTAGTGAGGAGTGAAATCAAAAATTTGCGCCCTTAGAAATCCTGAAGGCGGTGCTTGGTTTCTGGGGTCCCGTACGTGGCTAGGCTCCTAAAAAGTCCCACACATGTGGTATCCCCGTACTCAGAAGCAGCAGAATGTATTTTGGGGTGCAATTCCACATATAACCATGGCATGTGTGAGCAATATATCATTTAGTGTCAACTTTTTGTAAATTTTTTTTTTTTTGTCATTATTTAATCACTTGGGACAAAAAAAAAATATTCAATGGGCTCAACATGCCTCTCAGCAATTTCCTTGGGGTGTCTACTTTCCAAAATGGGGTCATTTGGGGGGGTTTTGTACTGCCCTGCCATTTTAGCACCTCAAGAAATGAGATAGGCAGTCATAAATTAAAAGCTGTGTAAATTCCAGAAAATGTACCCTAGTTTGTAGACGCTATAAAGCTTTTGCGCAAACCAATAAATATACGCTTGCAGAGGCAATCAAATACCATTAAAAGAAAGCTCTATTTGTGGGAAGAAAAGGACGCAAATTTCGTTTGGGTACAACATTGCATGTCCGCACAATTTACAGTTAAAGCAGCGCAGTGCAAAATTCTGAAATCACCTTTGGTCCTTTAGCTACCAAATGGTCCGGGGCTTAAGTGGTTAAAGTTCTGGAGTGGCCTAGCCAGTCTCCAGCCCTAAATCCCATAGAAAATATCTGGAGGGAGCTGAAAGTTCCAGTTACCAAATGTCAGCCTAGAAACCCTAATGACTTGGAGAGGATCTGCAAAGAGGACAAAATCCCTCCTGAGAGATGTGTGCAAACCTGGTGACCAACTACAAGAAACGTCTGACCTCTGTGATTGCTAACAAGAGTTTTGCCACTAAGTCGTGTTTTGCAAAAGGGGTCAAATACTTATTTCACTCATTAAAATGCAAATCAATTTATAACTTTTTTTAAATGAGTTTTTGTTGGATATTTTTGTTGTTATTCTGTCTCTCACTGTTAAAATAAACTGACCATTAAAATGATGGACTGATCATTTCTTTGTCAGTGCGCAAACGTAGAAAATCTGCAGGGGATCAAATACCCTTTTCCCCCTCACTGTATATACACGTGATCCGGCGCACGGCTGCCATCCTGTAGCAGTAAAACAGATATAGGGCGGTCAGCGAGTGGTTGAGCCAAGATGGACTGATAAAAAAGTGCAAGTGGATAACAGGGCTGGTCTTACCCTCAACCAGTCATTACTTCAACAATACGCCAGTGATGATCCGATGGAAACAGTTTTCAACAAGTGGAGAGGGTAAGCACCGTGCATTGCACTTAGTTGCAGGGTGTTTGCACAGCACCCCCATTCACTTGAAAGTAGGGTTGTCCCGATACTACTTTTTTAAGACCGAGTACAAGTACCAATACTTTTTTTCCCCAAGTACTCGCCGATACAGATTACCGATACTTTTTTTTTTAATGTCACTTGACAGTTTTCAAAGCACAATACAGATTAGGTGGCACTGATTTGCAGCACTGATAGATGGCTGGCACTGACAGGCAGCACTTATGGGCATTGGGCACCGATAGGTGGCATTTATGGGCAGGCATTGAAATGCAGCGAGCAATAAATGACATAAGAGGAAAGGCTGCCTGCGACGCCCATCTTGGTGCTCCTTGCACTCGACCACATAAAAGCAGCAGCGGACATCTTGGTACACCCAGCACAAACTATATGGGCTGGGTGTAACCAGATGTCCGCTGCTGGCTTACTGCGGCCGAGTGCAGGGTGTACCAAGATGGGCATCGGGATGTTCTGTTGTTCCGCCCGCTGACTTCTGGTTGGGCTGCCTCTCCCGGGTATCGGATCAGGCATCAGGAGCATTTGTGCGAGAACAAGTACTCGCGCAAATGCTCAGTATCGGTCCCAATACTGATACTAGTTTCGGTGTCAGGACAACCCTACTTGAAAGCAACTGGGGTAAAATTCCAACCCCAAAACAGGCACTGTCACTAGAAGTAGTTGGGAGCAGTAAAATGCAGCTCAACCGCAAGGTTTTACCACCCCTCAGGCGCCAGTGTGAACGGGTCCTATAAGCCAATTAAGCTCTTTGCGCAAAAGTGTAACTCTATATCATTGTTTTCCAAATCTACAGTATATTTTTTTAAGTCCCTACCCAGTAGGCTAGCTAGAGTCTATTGTGACGCGCCAGAGATTACACAGCAGACCTTCACACTTATCCATTACATTGTATATCACACACTGAATGTAAACAAAGATATAAGTCACATCCTTCAAAAACAGATCGTTACCAGAAAACAAAGTATCCATTTATGGTGACTGCTGATCCATTACCGGGAAGAACGTCTCTATAGATTAGTTGGATACCGCCTCGTATCGCGTAAATGCTGTTTGTTTTTGAAGTGAAAACTTTATCCTGCGCTGGCTGAATGTGAGATTTAGATACACATCTCTGGCCAGATGGAGGTGACTGTCTTTCATATGCATTCTTCTGGAGGCCTACGCACAGGAGCCCTTTTTCAAAGGTCTTCATATTTATTACCTGCCTTATTAATATCATTTCAGTCACCTGTCTGAGTGCCACTAGACAACGTGCCGCTTTGCTGAGTTACTACAGGACGGCCTGGAGAAGTCAGATAGACCAGATAGAAGGGACTGGGTACCCTTTGGAAATGTTTGGGTTGTAGTCCGATGCATCCAGGCAGTAGAAGCTCATTTCCTAGAGCAGCAAACAAACCTCAAAATCAAACATTATTAAGCAGTAGAGCTGCACGATTCTGACCAAAATGAGAATCACAATTTTTTTTGCTTAGAATAAAGATCACGATTCTCGCGGCATAAAATCTTTCACATTATACAAAAAAAAAAAAAAAAAAAAAAAAAAAGGGCTAACTTTACTGGTTAGTTTTTTTTAAATTCATTAAAGTAATTTAAAAAAAATAAAAAATTGCATTTGAAAGACCGCTGCGCAAATACAGCGCGATATAAAATATTGCAACAACCACCATTTTATTCTCTAGGGTCTCTACTAAAAAAATATTTTATATATATATATATATATATATATATAAATAAAATATGTTTGGGGGTTCCAAGTCATTTTCTAACAAACAAAAACTTATTTTAAACTTGAAACCAACAAATGTCAGAAAAAGGTTAAGGGCCAGTTCACACCACATGCAGTTCAGTGCGTTTTTTTTTCTGCATCAAAAACGCATGGAAAGTAGGTTATATGGTTTTCAATGGCATAGTTCACACCAGTGCGTTCCAGTTCCAGTGCGTTCCAGTAAAAAAGTAGAACATGCTGCATTTTACCTGCACTGGAACGCTGTAAAACGCATCAAAAACGCACCGGAACGCACCTAAATTCACCAAAAACGCACGGGAATACACTTGTCCTTATCTAAGGTTAATAGAAAAGAGGGGTGAAAAAAGGACTGGACTCCTTTAAAAACGTACCAAAAACGCGTCAAAAACGCGCATGCAAAATAGCACCTGGAACGCATCCGGATTGCGTTTCTATGGTGTGAACTGACCCTTAGTGTTTAAGTGGTTAAACTTTCCTAATTTACATACAGAAGTCTATTCCTTTAAAGTAAAAGACAAATTGTTACAATGTGAACACTTAAGTTCCACTGATAAAGAATGTTCTGATACTTGGCAGACTGCCCGGATTTTACAGCTGTGGCTTCAGCAGAGCAGAGAGAATTCTCTGCACAGAAAGATCAGGAAATACTTCGTGAAGATCGCAACGAAAAAAAAAAAAAAAAATCGCAATAACGATTAATTGTGCAGCTCTATAATGCAGCTTTTCAATTATTAGATGTGGTGGCTGCATTTGTTTTCTTTTTTTAGACTTCCTTTCAGCTGGTAATGCTGCCAGTAAATCTGTTATTTTTCAAAAGCACAAGCTCTCCTGCAAATGTATCAGTTAAAGTGGTTGTAAGAGGCAGAAGGTTTAATAAAGGAATGCATTAAAAATAAAAAACCTTCCTTGTGTCACAGCCCCACTTAGCCCACCTAATACTTACCTGAGCCCCATCTTGATCCAACGATGTGCACGAGTGCCTCAGCCATCCAGCAGACAAAGCAGCGGGGGCCATTAGCTCCCACTGCTGTCAAAGTCAGTTAGCCAATAAGGAGAAAGAGGGGGCGGGGCTTTGTGTCTGAATAGACACACAGAGCTCCGGCTTGGCTCAGGTGCCCCCATTGCAAGCTATGTGCTGTGGGGGCACTCGACAGGAGGGAGGGTTCAGGAGCACAGAAGAGGGACCTGAGAAGAGGAGGATCTGGGCTGCCCTAAGCAAATCCACTGCAACAGAGCAGGCAAGTATAGCATGTTTGTTATTTTTAAAGAAAAGAAAACAAAAACAAGACTAGTATCACTTTAAGGCCCCTTTCACACATGCGGACCGCTCAGATCCGCCTGTCAGTGTTTTCAGGCGGATCTGAACGGGTGCTCCATGTACCTCTATGGAGCGTCGGATGTGAGCGGTGACATCTCCGCTGACACCCAATCAGCCCCGATCCTCTCCGCTAAAATGTGACGGATGCAACCCCTATTTTGCATCCGTCTGGCGGATCGGATGAAAACGAACAGACGGTTTGTTTTCATCCGATCCCCCATAGAGGATAGCGGAGATCTGACTGATCTGTCTCTGCACAGTATGCAGAGACAGACCTGTCATCTGCCGACTCAGTGGGGATCAACGAAGCGATCCCCGCTGAGCAAGCGGATGTCCAAAAATGGATCCTCCAGGGAACACTGGAATACACACGTCCTTATTTAAGGTGAAGAAGAGAAGGAGGGAAAAAAAAGCAACACATCAAAAACACGCATGCAGACAGGCATCCGGAACGCATCTGGACTGCGTTTCTATGGTGTGAACTGGCCCTGAAAGTTGAATTTCTAAACCCCCAATTTTTTCGAGGGGGTGGCAAACAATCCATCCACCCCCCCTTCCTGTTGGTCAGTCACCAGCCCCGCACTAACCCTATCTAGGTTGCGGGCAGTGCTTCCTCCGGACGACTGCTTCACCTTGCGTCGTCTCCTCCTCTACCTCTCCACCTCCAATACGAGCGCTTCTACTCTCGGCCAATCTGGTCTCAGAATCAGCTTCCTGATTGGCTGGGAAAAGAATCAGGAAGACAATAACGAATATTAATTCGCTATTGTCACACAAGTGGGTGGGCTCGGGGGGCAGTGCTCTGCTGCCTGAACCCACCCTTTTTTTAAGCCAATTATAGCCTCAGGCTCTAATCATGTGCTTCTAAAAAAACAAAAAAAAAACAAACGGTGCCCTGCATGTAGATTAGGGGGCCGGACGCATGGATTAGGGGGGCAGCGCCCCTGTGCCCTATATGGACGGGCCGCCACTGCTAGCGTCCCTTTTTTTCACAGAGGTAAAAGCAATACCGGCTTGGTCAAGAAACCCACCCCAAAATGAGGTTGATGAAACAGCAAAATATCGATTGGGTAATCTGTGCGCTCTCTCCTCCTGTCAGAAAGCTCTGTGTTAAAATGACAGCATTACACAAAGAAGTGGAGCTTGATTGGTTTGCAGTGCTGCCCCTCCCACTCTGTGGTACGAGGGATCACAAGAAGCTGATCTGCAGTATGAACATGTCAGGTGTTGACCTATCTGGCGTTACAAATCACATGTAACAATCTTAGGATGCCTTTGTGTCCTCACTATGAGCAAATTAATGGGGCACCACTATTCATTACACAGTCCTGTACAGAGGAAAATTACTTGATGGATGTTTATTAGAACTTGATTTACCTTCGAAAACTCCAATTTAAATTCCAATCAGGGACAGATGAGAACCTTGTGCAATAAACATGCACTGCCGCTGTGGCCTGTAAGAAGCCCGGGTGATAGAACTGATGCTTTGGGAACGGAATTGGGATGAACAAGTGTCACTGCTGCTTATACTATGCCCTGATGACAGGACCACTTGCAAAAAATAAATAAAAAATTGGCACACATTTGTCAGTTCCATCAAAGAATTGTTGATCATTTCCTTCAATCTGCTCGGTCACCGGAATAGGAGATTGATTAGGACCTGTGTACATAAAGCAGTAATCAATAAGAGGTACTTATTAGGCAGTTCTGACAAGGGCCCTTGTACTGTGGATTGCTCTGACTCATTGCAGGAAAAAAAAAAAAAAAGGTCACACTACACCACAAAAAACTGCCAAAGCTGCTTATCAAAACTTTCCTCCATATACCAGGGTGTAAAGAGGAGCCGGAGAGTCTGAAGAGAGATCATATAAAGGGGAGACTGAAGTTTGAGATGTGGTTCTATTGATGGTTATTCTTTGGCTGGACAGTCGGTTCCGAATCCAGTACTGTATTGAACTTTATGTATGCAATGTCTTTTACCCCACATTGTCATGGCGAGTGTGTATGTCTTGTACCTCTGCTGAACTCAATAAAATTTTGTTGCATAAAAATAAATAAAAACTTCAATAAATATTAGAGGCCAAGTACAGCATGCACCATGCATTGATGAATGTCCGCAGCGGAAAAAGACCCCTCTTAGGGCTCTTTCACACCAGTGGTTGAGGGGCAGTAAAGCATCCCCCAACCGATCCCCCCTTTAACTGCAGAGGCAGCGGTCGGATGTGCCGCAACAGGAATTATACCCCAGTGGGTGTAGCACATGCCAAATGCAACACATTAAAATGAATGGGGCCACTCTGCTTATGTTTTGCATGCAGATGTGGCGCACTACTGTGGGGTTCAATGGATTAAAGCAGGAGCCTCCTCACTGCCTGGTCAAAAGCTCTCTGAAGAGTGACCTGAATACAGATCATTCTTCAGTCACTGAAGTTAGTGTGATCAAACCCTTAGACAGCTGTCACCAGAACAAGTGTCCAGAAAAACTTCTAACAATTTGTGGGACTTTAAAGTCGTTGTAAAGGCACAAGGTTTCTTACCCTAATGCCCCCGAATCCCTTTTTTTTTTTTTTACAACCTGCAAAAGAAAGACATAATGAGCTAGTATGCATAGCATACTAGCTCATTATCAATCACTTACCTGAGATCGAAGCCCCCGCAGCGGTGCTCGGACACCTCCGTCATCGCCGCCGCCATGTTGCTCCCCTCTGCTTTCCGTGTATCGCCGCTCCGGCGCTGTGATTGGCCCCGGAGCGGCGATGACGTCACACGCATGCGCGCTCCGGCCGGCTAGCTCCATTCAGAAATCCGGCTACTATGCCGACCCGATAGTGCGCATGCGCACGACGCCGGTTTCAAAAGCAAATAGGTTAAGGAGATATTCCTTGCACCTACAGGTAAGCCTTAATCTAGGCTTACCTGTAGGTGCATGTTGTGCAAGTGGGTTTACAACCACTTTAAGGTAAAAACCCTTCTGTGTGCAGCAGCCCCCTCTCGATCCAGCGATGTCCACGAGAGCTTTGCCTCTCCAGGGACTCCCACTCCTGATTGGCTTTTGGCAGCAGTGGAAGCCATTGGCTCTGGCTGCTGTCAATCACAGCCAGGGAGCCAATTAGAAGACAGAGGGGGCAGGGCCGAGCTGTGGCTCCGTGTGTGAATGGACAAAGAGCCGAGACTGCTTGGGTGCCCCCACAGCAGCGCCGCTGTGGGACCTGAAAAAATAGGATTTTTTACTCACCGTAAAATCCTTTTCTCTGAGTCCATGGACCGACACAGCTTCTCTATTGACAAAGTGGGTATTATCCGTTAATTAGGAGTGACTAGGCAGAAAAACTTGTAAAAAGTGTTGCATCACACCTTCTACAGTACCGCCCAGGGGGCGGACCCTCTGGGTATACCCTCTCAGTCTGCACATCGCAGATCAGTTCGTCAAAAAGCAGTACAAACTTAAAAGGAGGGGTGGGTGCTGTGTCGGTCCATGGACTCAGAGAAAAGGATTTTACGGTGAGTAAAAAATCCTATTTACTCTTTCGTCCATGGACCGACACAGCTTCTCTATTGACAAAGTGGGACGTCCCAAAGCAGTGTCAGAGAAAAAACGAGGGGTGGTAACAGCATAAAAACAAACTTCACCCCAAAACACAAAACAGCACTCCTCCAACGGAGGAGTTGCAACTCTAAACAGCCGCCTGCAAAACCTTGCGGCCGAAAGAGGCATCCGAAGATGCACCTACATCAACTTTGTAGAATTTTGTGAAAGTGTGTGCGGACGACCAAGTCGCCGCTTTACATAGTTGGGAAACAGACGCTTGATGTCGGAAAGCCCAAGAGGCACCTATTGCCCTGGTCGAATGCGCCGTGACAGGAAAGGGGGGCGCCTGACCCTTTAAGGCGTAAGCCTGGATTACTATCTGTCGGATCCACCTAGAGATGGTGGCCGATGAGACTGCTTGGCCCTTCTTGGGACCAGCCACCGAAACAAACAGTGAGTCTGACTTCCGGAACAGGGAAGTAGCAGATAGGTATACTCTCAAAGCTCGGACAACGTCCAAGGAATGCAACGCCGACTCCTTAGGATTCGACGGCTGAGGACACAAGGATGGAAGTACAATGTCTTCGTTGAGATGAAAAGCCGAAACGACTTTCGGAAGAAAGGAAGGCTGCGGCCGCAGCACCACCTTATCCTTGTGGAAAATCAAATAGGGAGCCTTGCAGGACAGGGCTGCCAGCTCAGAGACTCGTCTAACTGACGTAACAGCCACCAAAAAGACCACCTTCTGAGAAAGTGTCAACAGGGGAATATCTCTAATATTCTCAAACGGTGCCTTCTGAAGCACCGAGAGGACCAGGTTCAAGTCCCACGGAGGTAACGGGGGCCGGACCGGAGGGGCCACATGTCGAACCCCCTGCACAAATGTACTCACGAGAGAGTGAGTCGCCAGGGGTCGCTGAAAAAAGACAGCCAGGGCAGATATCTGTCCCTTAATCGTACTTAGGGCAAGCCTTTGGTCTACCCCATGCTGTAAAAACAGCAGGATTCTGGAAACCAAATAGGTACGTGGATGCCATTTCATTTCCTCACACATGGAGATGTAGGCCCTCCAAGTGCGGTGATAGACCTTCCTAGAGGACGGTTTCCGAGCACTTCTCATAGTAGAGATTACTGAGTCTGACAGGCCCCGATCTCTCAGTACCTGGTTCTCAACAGCCATGCCGTTAAAGCCAATGACTGTAAAGCAGGATGGAATATGGGACCTTGCGATAGCAGGTCCTTCCGTAGTGGTAGGCGCCAGGGGACGTCTGCTACCAGACGTACTAGATCGGCGTACCAAGGACGCTGAGGCCAATCTGGAGCGATTAGGATCATTGGAATTCCCTCTGCCTCCACTCTGCGGAGCAGAAGAGGAAGAAGCCTTAAGGGAGGGAAGGCATAGATTAGCCGATACTGACTCCACGATGCTACCAACGCGTCCGTTGCGTCTGCCCATGGGTCTCTTGACCGGGCCACAAACCTCAATACCTTCTGATTGAGTCGGGAAGCCAGAAGATCTACGTCTGGTGTGCCCCATCTTTGGCAGAGGAGTTGGAACACCTCCGGGTGTAAGGACCATTCTCCCTGGTCCAGCATCTGGCGGCTCAGGTAGTCCGCCTGCCAGTTTTCCACACCCGGAATGTACACGGCCGACAGTGCCGGTACGCTCCTCTCTGCCCACTTCAGGATGCGAGCGATCTCCGATGCTGCAGCTGAGCTTCTTGTTCCTCCTTGATGATTGACATATGCCACTGCTGTGGCGTTGTCTGACTGGATCCTGACTGGACGCCCTTGCAGTCTCTGAGACCATTTGAAGAGGCACAGCTTGATCGCCCGGATCTCCAGGACATTGATCGGCAGGAGGGCTTCCTCTGGGGTCCAGCGACCTTGCGCCGACTGGACACCCCAGACTCCCCCCCAACCTGTAAGGCTGGCGTCCGTCGTGATCACTATCCAGTAAACCGGAAGAAATGACTTCCCGGCCATTAGAGCCGGTGCTGTCAGCCACCATACCAGGGATCTCCTGACTAGGTGGCTCACTTCGGATTTGATAATCCAGAGATGAAGGGCATCTGTTCCATCTGGACAGAACTTCCTTCTGTAACACTCGAGTGTGGTATTGAGCATATGGGACCGCCTCGAAGGAGGCTACCATGAGGCCCAACACTCGCATGCAAAAACGGAGTGACGACCAATTCCTGGAAGTCAGCTGCCGTACTGCAGCCCGGAGGGTCTGCAACTTCTCCACCGGGAGGAATACCTTTGCCTCTGAGGAATCCAGAATCAACCCCAGGTACACTAGGCGTTGAGTGGGCACCAATACTGACTTTTGCGTGTTTAGTATCCAACCACAGTCTCGAAGAGTCTGACAGGTAATGGACACGCTTACCTCTAATTCTGAGCTTGAAGGGGCCTTCAGCAGAAGGTCGTCCAAGTAACCTGTGATAGCGATACCCCGCTGTCTTAGAAGTGCCAGAATCGGAGCGAGCACCTTGGTGAACGTCCTGGGTGCTGAGGCAAGGCCAAACGGGAGGGCCACAAACTGGTAGTGGTTCTTCCCGATAGCAAATCGCAGAAACCTCTGGTGTCTGGAGTATATGGGGACATGCAGGTATGCGTCCTTGATGTCCAAGGAGGCCAGAAAGTCCCCCGGATGGAGAGCCGTGACTACGGATCGAACCGACTCCATCCGAAATCTTTGTACCTTCACAAAGCAATTGAGGGCTCTGAGATCCAAGATTGGACGAACCCCCTCCTTCTTTGGCACAATGAACAGATTTGAGTAAAAACCCTGACCCCGTTCCTGTTCTGGAACTGGAATAACTACCCCGCGTTCCAGTAGACCCTGGACCGCCCCATACAGGGCCTCCCGACGGGTCGGTAGTAGCTGGAGATTGGAGGTGATGAATCTGTCTGGTGGACAAGAGAGAAATTCTATCTTGTAGCCTGAGGAGATTACTTCGCAAACCCACCTGTCGGAGACTAGAGCAGTCCACTGAGTCGCGAATTTGCGAAGACGTCCCCCCACCCGAGAGCTGGGTGGGGGCGGACCTTCATGTGGACGCAGATTTGTCCGCAGGCTTGTTGGGTCTGCGGGACCAAGGACGCTTTTGTCCTTGGGCAGGCGCTTTATCGGCCTGGGGTCTTTTCCCTGTCGCCTTAAGGGGGCGAAAAAACCGCTTACGTGCAGTAAAGGAGGGCCCTTGCCCTTGGCATGGTCCCTTACCCTTGCTAGTTTGGGGAAGCAAAGTGCTTTTACCTCCTGTGGCATCCTTGATGATGTCATCCAGAGAAGCCCCAAAAAGTCTGTCGCCCTTAAAAGGCAGATCCAATAGGGCTTTCTTGGAAGTCTGGTCCGCAGACCAGCCCTTTAGCCAGATCAGGCGGCGTATTGCTACTGCATAAACCGAAGCTCTTGACAGCAGGGGAATAGTATCCATGTCTGACTCGCAGACAAACTTAAGGCCCTGGACCAACTGGTCGGCCAAAGTTATCTCATTAGGAGGAGCATCTCGCTCCTTTAACTCCTGGAGTAGCAATTTTGCCCATTCAGTAAGTGTCTGAGACACTAGGGCCCCCGCCAATGCCGGGCGTACTGCCGAGCCTACCACTGAGTAAAGGTAGCGAGCGAGTGCTTCAGCCTTCTTATCCACAGGGTCCTTGAAAACAGGAGCCCCTTCTACTGGAATAGTGGTGGCTCTATTAAGTCTGGACACCGAAGGGTCCACTATAGGGGGAGAGGTCCATATCTTCAGAAAACTCTCCTCAAAGGGGTACCGTACTGCAAACCTCTTTGGGGCTGTAAAGACCCTCAGTGGGTTCTCCCATTCCTTGTATAAGAGTTTGTCAAAATAAGACACACAAGGGAACACCTTAGCAGTGCGGGCAGGTTTACGAAACCCAAAGGGGACTGGAGTATCTGCTACTTCTTCAGTCCTTTCCAACTTTAGTGTATCCCGCACTGCAGTAATAAGGTCAGATACCAAAGCCGTCTCGCGTACTGACCTGGACTTGGAGTGCTCCTCACTGTCCGATCGGTCACGGTCTGCAGTCTCTGATGCATCAGAATCTGGGCCATGAGCCGTAGCTGGACCTGGTTCTGCATCAGAAATATCCCCAGAAGATTGCAGGGGACGGGGGCGTTTATTACCCCCTGTATTCCCGTGTGCTGCTTCCACCCTGGCAGCAAACGCCTCTAGGATTGCCGACATAGCGTCCATAGACACCTCAGGGACACCAGCTGCTAAATCTGGTGTTTCAGGGGAGAAGACCTCTGGCTCAGATGCCATGCTGACCACACGCTGACACTCACAGGGCTCCAGGCAAGATATCAATAGGCCACCCTCCTGTGCTGCAGAGATGCTGGGTTACCCAGAGGACTCACCACCCTGGATAGGTACTGCTATGCTGCGCCTGTGATGCTGTCCCCTTGCTGCTGTGTCAGTCTGCTTCTTTTATCAGCACTTCCTGTGTGAATTTTCGCGCCAGTGTAATGCACCCTAGAGGCCGGAGGCTCTCGCAAAATGGTTGCCAAAAACGTCTGTATGGAAGATAATGTGGGCTCTAAGAAAATGGCCGCCGACAGAAGATAGAGGTCAGGCAGCCATAGCCCACAAAAAGATGGCCGCCGAACGGTAATATCTGCATACAGGGTGGACAAACATGGCCACCGATCACCTGATAGGGGCCAGTGGGTGTGGCCGAACCACAGGAAGATGGCCGCCAGGCAGTTACAAGAGGCCAAACTTGGCATGGACCACCTCAAAATGGCCGCCGACAGCATGGAGACACAGAAACACAGGTAAGCAAAAAATGACATTTCTTTTAAATGTTAGTTACAGCCAGCCCCGCTCCAGTGGGACCCCCTAGGTGACCCCCAGCACCCAGCAACCTTTAGCTAGAAGCCCAGGGAGGAGGGAAAGGCAGGGAGAGAGGGAAGAAAGGGGCCACAACCACTTACTTGATCTCTCCAGGAATGTCCAGCTAAATCACCCAGCCGAGGCAGGGGAGTTTTACTTACCTATCCTGCATGTATTCTGCTGGAAGACATTCCAAACAGATCATCGTCCGCGCACGGAAGGTGACTGTTGGCCAGGCATGCTGTGATTGGACCCAGAAGGGACGATCATATGTATGCCCTGGAGCATGACGCTCACCGGACAGGCTGCTGCGACTCGGCCGTAAGGTCAGCCGAAGCTGAGCGGTCCGATGCAAGCCTTGGAGCGTAAGCTCAGCCCGCCAGGCTGCTGCGACTCGGCCGTAAGGTCAGCCGAAGCTGAGCGGTCCGATGCAGGCCCCGGAGCGTAGGCTCACCGGCCACCCGTGGAGCGACGGGCATGTCGTGGAAAACCCAGCGCGTAGCTAGGGTCGGCACACGCTCGATGGCCGAAACTGGGGAGACTACAAGGATCGAGGATCCAGCCTGTCACCCAGTCGGCAGTTGATCGAAGATCGCAGGAAACAACAAATGTAGCAAAAAAAAATTTAAATAAAAAAAAAAATATATATATATATATATATATATATATATATATATATATATATATATTTTTTCCCCGGACCAATGGGCCCGAAGGGAGCCATGTCCTACTCCTTGCTAGACAGAAAAAAACTGATCTGCGATGTGCAGACTGAGAGGGTATACCCAGAGGGTCCGCCCCCTGGGCGGTACTGTAGAAGGTGTGATGCAACACTTTTTACAAGTTTTTCTGCCTAGTCACTCCTAATTAACGGATAATACCCACTTTGTCAATAGAGAAGCTGTGTCGGTCCATGGACGAAAGAGTAAAAGAAGGATCTGGGCTGCTCTGTGCAAAACCTCGGCACAGAGCAGGTAAGTATAACAAGTTTGCTATTAAAAAAAAAAAACACCACAAGGCTGTAATATCCCTTTAAGACAACAAGTCATGACACCCACCTTGCATGGTTTTAGCTGCACTCATGTGCTGAACTGCATTAAAATTGCTAAAGCTGCTTGTCCCTATCCATTTGGGACCGCTAGCAATATCTTTTCAACTTTTACTGAGTAAAAATGTATTGTCGATGTCATTCTCATTTGCTTGTTTGACGTCCTCACGCATGTGATGCGGGCTTTTACTTGATTTTGTGTTTGAATGACAACCATTTTTCTACTGCAAGTTTTTTCTATACCTTTTGGAAAATTCAGTAAACATATTGAAAGGAAAATTGCTGAAGCTGAATTAATGATGGTGAAGAGGGGGGTGGTTGTGAAACTCCAATAAAAAATAATAATTTAAAAACATAAAAAACAAACATGAAAAAAAAAAGGAAATCTAGCATCCAACTTCCCTTAGTACCGGTTGTCCTGGAGCGTCCAGGTAGACTCTGCTGGTTGTATATTAGCTGTTGTCTACATTATTTTTCCCATCGCTGGAATAGAAAATATTGACAATAAAAAGACCAAAACAGAAATTCAGGAACCGCTCTTCCAGACGAGGGGACTAATTGCACAATAGCCATTGCTTAACAATATTAACTCATTAAATCTGTGAAGTGGAAGAGTAAATACTAATACAGAATTGGGAAAACAGAGGTGTGTATTGAAGCCATCTGTGAAAATCTATACTCTTGAGCTAGGTGGGTGCAGGCACAATGATGAAACCTCTCACCTACAAAGAAGCCATTTTATTTATGGAGAAAATACCCACCAAGTGCTAATTCTATCAGCACAAGGAGGCAAACATCTAACCAGTGTGCTGGAAAGGTTGGCTGGGGTTCAGAACGTAAACCATCCATTCCAAACAAGGATTTCTCCAGAGGGGGTTCCTTGAGCTGTGGGTTATTGACCTCCCAAACTGATGATGCCTGCATGGGTCTGGGTTCAATGCCAGCAGCATGACGCCAATGATATATTTTAGTGGTCTGCAATTGTGGTATCCTTCCCCGCAGACCACCAATGCAAGGGGCATCCTCCCCCCCCAGACCACCAATGTAAGGGGCATCCTCCCCCCCATCCTAGACCACCAATGTAAGGGGCATCCTTCCCCCCCCCCAGACCACCAATGTAAGGGGCATCCTCCCCTCCCCTCCCCTCCCCCCCCAGATCACCAATGTAAGGGGAATCCTTCCCCCCCCAGACCACCAATGTAAGGGGCATCCTTCCCCCCCATCCCAGACCACCAATGTAAGGGGCATCCTCCCCCCCCCAGACCACCAATGTAAGGGGCATCCTTAACCCCCCCCAGACCACGAATGTAAGGGGCATCCTTCCCCCCCAGACCACCAATGTAAGGGGCATCCTTTCCCCCTCCCAGACCACCAATGTAAGGGGCATCCTTTCCCCCTCCCAGACCACCAATGTAAGGGGCATCCTTTCCCCCTCCCAGACCACCAATGTAAGGGGCATCCTTCCCCCCTCCCAGACCACCAATGTAAGGGGCATCCTTCCCCCCTTCCCAGACCACCAATGTAAGGGGCATCCTTCCCCCCTCCCAGACCACCAATGTAAGGGGCATCCTTCCCCCCTCCCAGACCACCAATGTAAGGGGCATCCTTCCCCCCTCCCAGACCACCAATGTAAGGGGCATCCTTCCCCCCTCCCAGACCACCAATGTAAGGGGCATCTTTCCCCCCTCCCAGACCACCAATGTAAGGGGCATCCTTCCCCCCTCCCAGACCACCAATGTAAGGGGCATCCTTCCCCCCTCCCAGACCACCAATGTAAGGGGCATCCTTCCCCCCCCCCCCCAGACCACCAATGTAAGGGGCATCCTCCCCTCCCCTCCCCTCCCCCCCCAGATCACCAATGTAAGGGGAATCCTTCCCCCCCCAGACCACCAATGTAAGGGGCATCCTTCCCCCCCATCCCAGACCACCAATGTAAGGGGCATCCTCCCCCCCCCCAGACCACCAATGTAAGGGGCATCCTTAACCCCCCCCAGACCACGAATGTAAGGGGCATCCTTCCCCCCCAGACCACCAATGTAAGGGGCATCCTTTCCCCCTCCCAGACCACCAATGTAAGGGGCATCCTTTCCCCCTCCCAGACCACCAATGTAAGGGGCATCCTTTCCCCCTCCCAGACCACCAATGTAAGGGGCATCCTTCCCCCCTCCCAGACCACCAATGTAAGGGGCATCCTTCCCCCCTTCCCAGACCACCAATGTAAGGGGCATCCTTCCCCCCTCCCAGACCACCAATGTAAGGGGCATCCTTCCCCCCTCCCAGACCACCAATGTAAGGGGCATCCTTCCCCCCTCCCAGACCACCAATGTAAGGGGCATCCTTCCCCCCTCCCAGACCACCAATGTAAGGGGCATCCTTCCCCCCTCCCAGACCACCAATGTAAGGGGCATCTTTCCCCCCTCCCAGACCACCAATGTAAGGGGCATCCTTCCCCCCTCCCAGACCACCAATGTAAGGGGCATCCTTCCCCCCTCCCAGACCACCAATGTAAGGGGCATCCTTCCCCCCTCCCAGACCACCAATGTAAGGGGCATCCTTCCCCCCTCCCAGACCACCAATGTAAGGGGCATCCTTCCCCCCTCCCAGACCACCAATGTAAGGGGCCTCCTTCCCCCCCAGACCACCAATGTAAGGGGCCTCCTTCCCCCCCAGACCACCAATGTAAGGGGCCTCCTTCCCCCCCAGACCACCAATGTAATGATTGTTCTTCCCATAGACCAACAATGTAGGAAGAATTCTTTCTTTCTAATGACCGTCAAAGAAAACTGAATGAATGCAAAACGTTCTCTGATGAATGAGATAGAGAGCATGATGTCATCACCCGCCTCTTCTACTTCATCCAATAGGAGAACTCTTTGCATTAAATTAGGGAAATGCAAAGCATTCTCTGAATGGCGCCCATGCCAAGCAGTTGACCTCCTGTGTTAAGAAAGCATCTGGGCTATCACTCAGTGCGGGACCTGGAGGCTAGTGGAGATCCCTGGAGTAGCAGTGTCTACTTCAGTGATTTCCAACTTCCAGGGGCAACAGCCAGGTAGGATATATATATCTCTGAGCTGGATGTATAAAATATCTATACCTGGAATTCTCCTTTAATGTTTTTGGATGTTGCAGGTTTAGGTAAAGTTACACACTAAGAGCCCATTCACACAGGGACGACTTTGGATCCGACTTCAAGTCGCCCCAAGTCGCGCTGCATGAGAAAATCAATGTAAGTGAATGGAGCCATCTTAATGTACACTACTGCAGTCGCTCCGACTTCAGAAAAGGTTCCTGTACTACTTCAATCCGACTTCTAGGCGACTTGTAGGCAGGGCCATTTGAAGGAATTTGGGGGCCCCAAGCAAAATGGACATGGAGGCCCCCCCAACCCCTCCCCCCCCGCGCACTCACGCAAAGCCTACAGGAACCACAGCATAGCGATACAGTTTAAGCTCACCCACACTTTATATAAATAAAAAAGGTTTACAGTGCAAATACTGCTGTTGCATATAATCCAACATACTTAAAACACATACACATTAACATTAAGATGCTGCTTAGGACTGTTTATGGACAGTGGGATAGACAGGGGGACTGTGGGATGGACAGGGGGACTCTGCACTGTAATATCCACATCATCTCCCCCACTGTAATGTCCACATCATCTCCCCCTGTAATATCCACATCTCCCCCACTGTAATGTCCACATCTCCCCCACTGTAATGTCCACTGTTAAAATAATAAAAATATTCAAAAATAATTATGGAGCGATAAAGTCTCTAATAGTTCCACAAATAAAATAGTAAATAAGTTTTCTTGAAAAGTAGTAAAGAATCTGTCAGTCTTTCTATGGCTCCACAAGCATGTACTTGTACATGATTTCTGTTCTGTCCAGTAATCCAGGCCAGGATTAGGATCCCTGAATATTCGTGCGCTTTTCTCCTGTAAACAACTTCCTGGTCACAGCAGCCTGCTTCTCCATCCCAATCCCCACTATTGGAGAAATGTCCAGTATCAGGGTTTATTTTTTTTATTTAGTAAATAAAAAAAAACCTGATACTGGACATTTCTCCAATAGTGGGGATTGGGATGGAGAAGCAGGCTGCTGTGACCAGGAAGTTGTTTGCAGCCGCGCACTAATATTCAGGGATCCTGATCTGGCTGAATTACTGGACAGAAGAACAGAAATCATGTACAAGTACATGCTTGTGGAGCCAAAGAAAGACAGATTCTTTACTACTTTTCAAGAAAACGGATTTACTTTTTTATTTGTGGAACTATTAGAGACTTTATCACTCCATTAAAAAGTCATTCACTGACTTACCCTTTCCAGAGGCACTGTCTGGCGGGTAAAATATGATCCGACCGCAATGGGAGTTGTAGCACGCCTGTGCTGCCCTCCTGAGTGACTGTGACTGACACTGACTCCTCCCCCCAGGAGCAGGGAGCATCAGCACGTAGCCGCCGTTGTGGACTACAACTCCCATAAGCAATAGCGGCGGCCTGTCACCGCTGGGTGTACCAAGATGGCCGCCGCTCCGGAGCTAGGCCGAAGCCGCGGCCTTTCCTAAGGCTGCAATCCGCGGATCGGCTCCGGGCGAAAATCGAGGACAGTGACAGGCAGCAGGCTGGGGCCCCAGGCCAGCTCGGGGCCCCAAGCAATTGCTTGTTTTGCCTGTCCTGTTCTGACGGCCCTGCTTGTAGGCAACTTGTACCCATTGATTTCAATGGAAGTCGCTTCAGAAGTCGGATCACTGTCTTAAAGCGGTTGTATACCCGCTGCAGCTTTTTTTTTTTTTTTTTCCATACATGAAAGGCAAAAGGCATAATGAGCTAGTATGCACCCCATACTAGCTCATTATGAAATACTTACCTTAGAACGAGGTTTCAGGAACTTACCTTGTCCACGCCGAGGGAGATGTCATCTTGCCTCGGCGTGTCTTCCGGGTATCGCCGCTCCAGCGTTACGAGTGGCTGGAGCGGCGATGTCGTCACTGGTCCAGCGGCTGCCGGGCTGTAGCCGAGAATCCCTGCTGCACATGCGCCGCTGCAGTCAGCGGCTCATTGCGGGGGGAATATCTCCTAAACCGTACAGGTTTAGGAGATATTCTTTTTACCTACAGGTAAGCCTTATTATAGGCTTACCTGTAGGTAAAAGTTCAAAAATAGGGTATACAACCACTTTAACAGAAGCAAATACAGGAAGAGAACATACATTTCTCAGGCAAACCCCTCCCTCCCCCTCCCTCCCACAGAGCTGTTGTTTGATTGGCCACTGGAAAGCCTCCCGTCCTGGAGGCAACTTGAAGTTGCCTTGTAAGTTGCCTCATGTCGCACTGTAATTCATAAGTCGTGTCCAAGTTGCCTCCCAAAGTCGCGCTGGAAGTCGAATAGAGTCTTAAGCGTTAAAGGCAACAATTTTTAATTAAAACAATAAACATGTTAAACTCACCTGCACAGAGCAGCACCTAATATTCTCTTCTGGGGTCACCCGCCGGCGCTCTTGGCTCCTCTCCTGTGTCTGCCCCCTATAGTATGCACTTGCTATGGGGGCAGAGGTGCTGGCTTGCTCCCAAAACTGGGCTCTGTGTGTCCAGAATTTGATTGACAGCAGCAGGAGCCAATGGCTCCCCCTGCTACGTCTGTGCCTGAGAGGAGAGAAAAAGAGAGACATGCTGTTGCTCTTGGGCACAGCACTGGATCAATATCTGCCTCAGGTAAGAATATAGGGGAGAGCAGAGCTAATACTGGAAGGTTCTTTACCTTAATGTATAGAATGCATTAAGGTAAAAAAAAAAACTTAAAGAGGAGTTCCGAGCTCTCGGGTGCTGCCGCCGCTATTCATGGTAAGGGAAACCGGCAGTGAAGTCTTTCGGCTTCACAGCCGGTGCCGCACTGCACATTCGCAAAGCGTGCTGCGCTTTCCAATTGGCCCGGCGATGGAGGAAGAAGGAAAAAGGGGGGGCTGAACTTCCGAGGGACAGTGCCATCTCACAGAAGTGGGGAAGGGTACCTGTCAAAAACAGGTACACATTTCCCCCTCCCCCTGAAAGGTGTCAAATGCGGCACCGGAGAGGGGGGGACAGATAAGCGGAGGTTCCACTTTTGGGTGGAACTCCGCTTTAAAGGGATTGTGAAGGCAGAACGTTTTTTTATCCTAATGCATTCCATGTGCAGCAGCCCCCCTCAGCCCCTTTAATACTTACCTGAGCCCATCTTTATCCAGTGATGTTGCAGGAGTGTCTCAGCTGCCTGGGACTCCCCTCCTCATTGGCTGAGACAGCAGCACGGCGCAAATAGCTCCCGCTGCTGTCAAAGTCAGTCAGCCAATCGGGAGAAAGGGGGGCGGGTTGCGGCTCTGTGTCTGATTGGACACAGGGAGCTGTGACTCGGCTCAGGTGTCCCCACAGCAAGCTGCTTGCTGTGGGGGCACTTAACAGAAGGGAGGGGCCAGAAGCACAGAAGAGGGACCCGAGAAGAGGAGGATCCGGGGCACTCTATGCAAAACCACTGCAAGAGAGGAGATAAGTATGAGGCCCCTTTAACACCAGCGGACCGTATGTCCGCTTTTTCATCCGTCCGTTTGCGGATGAAAAAGGGACATACATTGGTCCCTCTGAGATCGCGGGCGTCAGCGGATGAACATCCGCTGACACCCGATCTCCTCCGTGTCCGCAATCCCCCGATTCTGCAGACGGAGGGAAATCCTATTTTTCTATCCGTCTGCAGAGCGGATCGGATGAACACAGACGGTCCATGTTCATCCGATCCCCCCATAGGGGAGAGCGGAGATCTGACAGGGCGGTCCCTGCACAGCGTGCGGGGACCGCCCTGTCATCCGCCGGATCCGTCCCGTGTAAAAGGGGCCTAACATGTTTTTTTTTTTTTTAAACAAGACTTTACAATCACTTTAAGCCTTTCGAACCACTTTAAGTCACTGGATTCTGGTGATCTCATATGACCACATGTACCCCAGAAAATAGCCAACTTATCCCTCTATAGGAAAAACAAGTCTGCTTTAATGACAAAATAATACAATTAACGTTTATGTGTTTATTTTAGCACTGAGTGGCCCGAGGTGAAGTTACAGTTACTTTTAATTAAACATCACTTAACATTGAACAATAAATTAATTCATCCGTTTTTCTCAGTATCCATCTGATACACAGAATCCAAACTGCAGAACTGGACCAGGCTAATATTACCTCACTTTCTGCAGATCTGTGGGAAACTGGCCAAGCCCAGCAGTCAGGGACCATGAAAAGAGCTGCTATAGACTTGACATTGCATTATACAAGGTATTATGTAATAAGCCTACAGACCACCACTGCATTTAAAGTAGAACTAATGGCAAAACTTTCATTTTTCCTCACAAATAGTTATTTTTTTGTTTAACTCAGCGGGTTGGAAGAACAAAAACCGACAGCTCCGGCCGGAGCCGCTGTACTAATGACCGGACGTTAGTATAGCGATTTCCCCCGCTGAGCTGTTGCGTTCTGAAAGGGGGATGCCCCCCCCCCCCCACCCGCCATAACACTCCAATCAGCACTCTCAGCCATTGGCTGAGAGTGCTGATTGGGAGCCAGTCAGCTGCTGGTTTTTCAGCATGCTCATGCGACAGAAGCCGGCCGAAGGCTGACATACACATGGGCTGAATGTCTGACGGTTTTTATTGAACTGGCCGATGCCTCCTGACATTCAGCCTGTGTGTACAGGGCTTAAAGAGGAAGTAAACCCTCTTTAAAAAAAAAAAAAAAAAACCCTGCAAGAGAAAGGCATAATGAGCTAGTATGCATAGCATACTAGCTCATTATGAATGACTTACCTGAGATAGAAGCCCCGGAAGCACTCCTCGTTCCCCTCCGCCGCCATCTTGCCTTCGAGTCCCTTCCGTGTATCACCGCTGACAGGCCGGAGCGGCGATGACGTCACTCCCGCGCATGTGCGCGGGACCGTCACGATCCTGGCATGTCCCATTCATAAAACCGAGCCGCTCAGTGCGCCGTAGACATCAGTGCTGTGTTTTCTGCAAATATCTCCCTAACCGTGTAGGTTAGGGAGATATTTCTTGCACCTACAGGTAAGCCTTAATCTAGTCTTACCTGTAGGTGCAAGTTGTCAGAGTGGGTTTACAACCACTTTAAGGGAGGGTGATAACCTCTGTCTATTTATTTTTTTGCTATTTGTGTCCCATTTGGAAGATTTCTATTCCCTTCCTGTTCAATAGCCAAAATGGCAAGTTTATAGAAATCCCTGGCTGTCCCCTTTGGTAGATTTCCCCTTTATTCCTGTCCTGGTGACAGTTTTTCAGCTTCCCCGTTTGCTTCACCAAGCCTCAGACAAAAGACGAGGGACTAAAACTATATTGAAATTTGACGTCAAAACTAACACTGGGTATACATGCGTAATATATTATTCTTATTGGTGCTGGCAACACTACAGAAGTTTTGGCAGCTTACCACACTGTTACACAGCACTTTATTACTAAGCACTTTACTCCACACCACTTTTTGGTAGCGCATTAGTAATTTTTTCATTTTTTGCACTGGGTATATATGACAATGGCTAAATCTGTGTCTGTAGTGCATGTTCAAACCTTAAAGCGGTTGTATACCGCAAAACTTTTTTTTTTTTTGGTTTTTTTGGTTAACCTGCAAGGCAAAGGTATAATGAGCTAGTATGACTTGCAGGTAGATAGCGGTACAGTTTTTTTTGCAAATATCTCCGAGACTGTAGGTCTTGGAGATATTACAAGCACCTACAGGTAAGCCTTAATGTAGGCTTACCTGTAGGTGCTTGTACAAAATTTGGGTATACAACCACTTTAAGCCGAGTTCACACATGTCCCACTGCGGATTGCAGGTCAGCTTTGTTCGCCGGTTCGGGTGCAAATTTTTACTTTATTTCGCACCTTGACTGGACCTAAAATTGCACAGGACTCTTTTCAAAAACGGACAGCGGCCGCCCCGGACATGTGTGAACCATTGCAAGCCAATCCAGTTCACATGTTATGCGAATCAGATGTTGTTCAAAACACATCCGATTCACATATATGTGAACCAAGCCTTAAAGTGATTGTTATTCAAAAAATAAAAAACTAACATGTTATACTTACCTGCCCTGTGTAATGGTTTTGCACAGAGCAGCCCGGATCCTCCTCTTCTCGGGTCCCTCTTCTGTGCTCCTGGCCCCTCCCTCCTGTCAAAGGCCCCCACATCAAGCAGCTTTCTATGGGGGCACCCGAGCCGAGCTGCAGCTCTGTGTGTCCATTCAGACTAGGGCTGGGCGATTTTCCCCAAAAAAAAAAATCTGCGATTTTTTTTATAAAAAAACTCGATTTACGATTCGATTTTTTTTTTTTATTATATTAATTGAAGTGCATCAACAAAACAAAATTGCAAAGGCAAACCCTTTCTCTAACTACAAGGTCAGTGTGCAACAAAGATTGTTAAACATCCAAATTATTAATACTGTATTTGGATTTAGCTAATAAAACAACAAAAAATCTTGAGGTTACTCTTAGTTGAATTGAACTGTGCCCGTGTCTCACTGTGCCCGTACCTGATGCAGATTTTCATGGGATACGGATTTTACTGCTACACCGGCGGCCATTCCAGTATTCAAAAGCCGTGCCTCCTCCTCGTCTGTGATAGGCGAAACACTCAATTTCCCAGCATTCAGTGTTCCGCCTACCATGGACATCCGCTCATCCTCATAACACAGACGAGGATGAGAGGATGTCCGTGATAGGCTGAACACTGCCTGCTGTGAAATTGAGTGTTCCGCCTATCACAGACGAGGACTCGGGAGGCGCGGCTTTTGAACACTGCAATGGCCGCCGTCTGTCTGCATGACACGCTGATCAGATAGGCAGACGGCGGCTTGCGGTTAGTTAGTGTTACATTACATCTACTCGCGGCGGCTGCGGCGAGTAGATGTAATTGGGGTAACGCCGCCCAGTGCCATTCCGGATACGCCCCCTGCAGCCCTGCTACGGAAACTTTGAAGGAAAAAATAAAAAAAAATTTAACCACTTGCCGACCGCGCCATGTACAAAAGACAACCACAGCGCGGTCGAGTTATCCTGAGTGGACGTCCCAGGGACGTCCTCACAGAATCTTGCTCCCGCGCGCCCCCTGGGGCGCGCTCCAGGATATGACCGTGACCGCCGGGTCCGGAAGACCCGGCGCATCACGGATCACGGTAGATGGCCGCTAATCGCGGCCGTTTACCACGTGATCGCTCTGTCAAATGACGGAGCAATCACTTGTAAACAGACCGGCGTCATGTGATGACGCCGGTTCCTCCCTCCCCTCTCTGTACCGATCGGTACAGTGTGAGAGGGGAGGGAGCGGATCATGTCCGCTCCCTCCCCCATGTCAGATCATGTCAGCTGTGGGCTGGATCTGTGACAATTGCAGTCACAGATCCAGCCATCCATCCATCCATCCCTGCTCAGCCATCCCTGTGCAATACTCTGCCAATACTCTGCAATACACCCTCTGCAATACTCTGCAATACACCCTCTGCAATACACCCTCTGCAATACACCCTCTGCAATACACCCTCTGCAATACACCCTCTGCAATACACCCTCTGCAATACTGTGCAATACCCCGCAATACCCCTCAATACCCGGCAATACCCCTCAATACCCGGCAATACCCCTCAATACCCGGCAATACCCCTCAATACCCGGCAATACCCGGCAATACCCCTCAATACCCGGCAATACCCCTCAATACCCGGCAATACCCCTCAATACCCGGCAATACCCCTCAATACCCGGCAATACTCCTCAATACCCGGCAATACTCCTCAATACCCGGCAATACTCCTCAATACCCGGCAATACTCCTCAATACCCGGCAATACTCCTCAATACCCGGCAATACTCCTCAATACCCGGCAATACTCCTCAATACCCGGCAATACTCCTCAATACCCGGCAATACTCCTCAATACCCGGCAATACTCCTCAATACCCGGCAATACTCTGCAATAACCACTTCCCGCCCGCCGGCCGTCATATGACGTCCTTAACTTTATGCAGGGATATCTGAATGATGGGAGCAGCTACAGGCATTCAGATATTCGCTTTTTCAGCTGGCGATTCCCTGCACCATAAGAACGATCATAGCGGCTGTTCCACCACTTGGTCGCTCTTACGGAAGGTGAGAGGGGATGATCAAAGCCAAGATTGTTTTTTTTTTCAGGCTTCCCAGCCTAGAGGTGAGATGTGGGGTCTTATTGACCCCATATCTCACTGTAAAGAGGACCTGTCATGCCATATTCCTATTACAAGGGATGTTTACATTCCTTGTAATAGGAATAAAAGTGATCAAAAAAAAATTTGGGGCAGAAAAACATGTCAAACTAAAATAAATAAAGTAAAATGAACAATAAAATATATATATATTTTTTAAAGCGCCCCTGTCCCCGTGAGCTCGCATACAGAAGCAAACGCATACGTAAGCCCCGCCCACATATGAAAACGGTGTTCAAACCACACATGTGAGGTATCGTTGCGAACGTTAGAGCGAGAGCAATAATTTTGGCCCTAGACCTCCTCTGTAACTCAAAACATGTAACCAGTAAAAATATTTAAAGCGTTGCCTATGGGGATTTTTAAGTAGCGAAGTTTGGTGCCATTCCACGAGTGTGTGCAATTTTGAAGGGTGACATGTTGTTAGGTATCTATTTACTCGGCGTAACTTCATCTTTCACATTATGCAAAAACATTGGGCTAACTTTACGGTTTTTTTTTTCTTTTAAGCACAAAACTGTTTTTTTTCGTAAAAAACGCGTTAGAAAAATTTCTGCGCAAATACCGTGCAAGATAAAAAGTTGCAACGACCACCATTATATTCTTTAAGGTCTTTGCTAAAAAAACATATATAATGTTTTGGGGTTCTATGTAATTTTCTAGCAAACAAATGATGATTTTTACATGTAGGAGAGAAATGTCAGAATTGGCCTGGGTGCTCCAGAACGCCTGATGGTGCTCCCTGCATGTTGGACCTCTGTATGTGGCCACGCTGTGTAAAAGTCTCACACATGTGGTATCGCCATACTCGGGAGGAATAGCAGAATGTGTTTTGGGGTGTAATTTGTGGTATGCCTATGCTGTGTGAGAGAAATAACCTGCTAATATGACAATTTTGTGAAAAAATAAATAAATAAAATAATCTTGATTTTTGCAAAGAATTGTGGGAAAAAATGACAACTTCAAAAAACTCACAATGACTCTTTCTAAATACCTTGGAATGTCTTCTTTCCAAAAAGGGGCCATTTGGGGGGTATTTGTACTTTTCTGGCATGTTAGGGTCTCAAGAAATGAGATAGGTCGTCAGTACTTCAGGTGTGATCAATTTTCAGATATTGGCACCATAGCTTGTGGACTCTATAACTTTCACAAAGACCAAATAATATACACCAATTTGTACTTATTTTTACCAAAGATATGTAGCAGTATAAATTTTGGCCAAAATTTATGAAGAAAAAATACTAATTTGCAAAATTTTATAACGGAAACAAAGAAAAATTCATTTTTTTACAAAATTTTCAGTCTTTTTTTCTCTTATAGCGCAAAAAATAAAAAACCCAACAGTGATTAAATACCACCAAAAGAAAGCTCTATTTGTGTGAAAAAAAGGACGAAAATTTCATATGGGTACAGTGTTGTATGACTGAGTAATTGTCATTCAAAATGTGAGAGCACCGAAAGCTGAAAATTCGTCTGGTTAGGAAGGGGGTTTAAGTGCCCAGTTGTCAAGTGGTTAAAAAAATAAAAATAAAAAAATAAAACTAAAAAAATCGATTTTCTTCAAATCTGAATCGATTTGAGCTCAAAACTCGATTGAAGATTAAAATCGATTTTTTTCCCAGCCCTAATTCAAACACAGATCTCTCGTTCGGCCCCACCCCCTCTCTCCCGATTGGCAAACTGACTTTGATTGACAGCCACGAGAGCCAATGGCACCGCTGCTGTGTATCAGCCAATCAGGAGGGAGAGTCCGGGACGGCTGAGGGACTCGTGGACATCACTGGACAGAGATGGGGCTCAGGTAAGTATAAGGGGGTGCTGCACATCAAAGTTTTTTTATCTTAATGCATAGAATGTAATAAGATAAAAAACCTTCTGCCTTTACAACTCCTTTAATAGCATAAAAACATGTTATTAGATTTTTACTCCAGGAGTATATAATGAGTTTGGAAACTTAAGAGAAATGCTTAAATAATGCATTACAATTTAACTAAACCCATTAGATTTTAGTCGACTAAAAACGACATTTTAGTCAAAAGACTGATTAAAACTAAATCGAAATTTGATGTCAAAACGAACACTACTGGACAGTAAAAGGAGAAGCAGCACACCGATGAGCTCATCTCTCTGCTCTTTCCTCCTGTGAGCATTCTCTTTGTTAGCACATGCAGCACACTTGAATGGCTTCTTGTGCTGCCTCTTCTTCTCCCAGTCTGAGTTTTGCCTCTAGTTATACTTTTAGATGTGTGTCATATGACACAAGCATTATGACGTACGCTGACATTCAATACAAAATATGTTGAAAACGTGCAACAATGCTGGTCAATGAGCATTTCTCTCAAGACAAGACCTCATACACAGGACGTTGTGCCATCTTTCCTAGATGCCTTTCCTTGTAGCAGAAAAAAATACTTGCGCTTGGGAGTTCTATTCATTAAATACACTTACCGGCCACTTTATTAGGTACACTCGTTCAATTGCTTGGTAACACAAATTGCTAATCAGCCAATCACATGCATGGCATCAAATCTATGCATTTTAGGCATCTAGATGTGGTGAAGAGGACTTGCTGAAGTTCAAACCGATCATCAGAAAGGGGATTTAAGTGACTTTGAACGTGGCATGGTTGTTGGTGCCAGACGGGCTGGTCTGAGTGTTTCAAAAACTGCTGATCTACTGGGATTTTCACACACAACCATCTCTCAGGTTTACAGAGAATGGTCCGAAAAAGAGAGAATATCCAGTGAGCGGCAGTTGTGTGGACAAAAATGTCTTGTTGATGTCAGAGGAGAAAGAGTAGACTGGTTTGAGATAATAGAAAAGGCAACAGTAACTCAAATAACCACTCGCTACAACCAAAGTATGCAGAATACCATCTCTGAATGCACAACACATCGATCCTTGAAGCAGATGGGCTACAGAAGCAGAAGACCACACTGGGAGCCGCTCCTTTCAGCTAAGAACAGGAAACTGAGGCTACAATTCACACAACCTCACCAAAATTGGACAATAGAAGATTGGAAAAATGTTGCCTGGTCTGATGAGTCTCGATTTCAGCTGTGACATTCAGATGGTAGGGACAGAGCTTGGTGTAAACATGAAAGCATGTAATATTAATTAAAAAGGCAAAAACAATTACTGTATATACTCGAGTATAAGCCGAGGCACCTAATTTTACCACAAAAAACTTGGAAAACTTATTGATTCGAGTATAAGCCTAGGGTGTCCATGTGCATGCCTCACTGTGTCCATGACTAGACTGACGTTTAACATGGGAGTCTATGGAAGGGGTGCCCGGCTTTGAAAAATCTGTGTTTCCCGGCCGTAGGTCCCCTAGACAACAAACTTTGCACACTTGTAAAGGAGAAATGGGGCTACATGTGTGCTAAAGTTCCAGGTCCAGGGGACCTACGACCGGCACCGAGTGCCCAAAGTCACCGGAAAAATTACAGTTTAACATATGAGTCTATGGAAGGGGTGCCCAGCTTTGAAAAAATAAAAATAAAAAATTGGTGCTCCCCAGCCGTAGGTCCCCTGGACAACAAACTTTGAACACTTGTAGAGAAAGAGTGGGGCTACATGTGTATCAAGTTTGGGGTCCAGGGGATCTACGGCCGTCCGGTACCGGGCCCCCAAAGTCTGGGAGATCAGGCGCAAAAAGGTGACTCGAGTATAAGCCGAGGGGGGCATTTTCAGCACAAAAAAAAATGTGCTGAAAAACTTGGCTTATACTCGAGTATATATAAAAATATATATATTTTTAAAAACCTGTAATTTCTGGTTTTCGGAAAAATGCATCCTGTATTTTTAGTACCAAAATTTCCATTTGATGCACCTCTGAGGCAGTTCTGAAGGCAAAAGGGGGTCCAACCTGGTACTAGCAAGGTGTACCTAATAAAGTGGCTGGTGACTGTATATTCAACATATTATTCTGGCCATTCAAATTTTTGCGATACGGCACAGCATTACTGGGCACCTAAACCCCCTTCCTGCCTAGGCCAATTTTCAGCTTTCAGCGCTGTCACGATTTGAATGACAATTGCGCAGTCGTGCGACGTGGCTCCCAAACAAAATTGACGTCCTTTTTTTCCCACAAATAGAGCTTTCTTTTGGTGGTATTTGATCATCTCTGTGGTTTTTATTTTTTGCGCTATAAACAAAAAAAGAGCGACGATTTTGAAAAAAAACACAATATTTTTTATTTTTTGCTATAATAATATCCCATTTTTTTTTTTAAAAAAAAAAAATTTTTCCCTCAGTTTAGTCCGATACGTATTCTTCTACATATTTTTGGTAAAAAAAAAAAAAAAAAAAAAAAAATCGCAATAAGCGTTTATTGATTGGTTTGCGCAAAAGTTATAGCGTCTACAAAATAGGGCATAGTTTTATTGCATTTTTATTAATAATTTTTTTTTTTACTAGTAATGGCGGCGATCAGCGATTTTTATTGTGACTGCGACATTATGGCGAACACATCGGACACTTTTGACACCATTTTGGGACCATTGTCATTTTTACAGCGACCAGTGCTATAAAAATGCACTGGTTACTGTAAAAATGACACTGGCAGGAAAGGGGTTAACACTAGGGGGCGGGGAAGGGGTTAAATGTATTCCCTAGGAGTGATTACTACTGTGGGGGGAGGGGACTGACTGGGGGAGGTGACTGAGCTGTGTCCCTATGTACAAGGGACACAGCATCGGTCCCTCTCCCTGACAGGACGTGGATCTCTGTGTTTACACACAGAGATCCACATCCCTGCTCTGTGTACACGCCGATCGTGGGTACCTGGCGGACATCGCGGCCGCCAGGCACGCGCATTGACATCTCAGTGATGCGCCGGGGGCGCGCGCCCCCTAGTGGCCAGAATACCCGAGGCCGTATAATGACGGCCTCCCGGATTTCTAGATCCGCATTGAGGCCGTCATTCGTCAATGGCCCGGGTCTCAAGGGGTTAACCGATGATTGCGCGGACATGCGTCGCTGTACCCAAACAACATTTATGTCCTTTTTTTCCCACAAATAGAACTTCCTTTTGGTGGTATTTGATCACCTCTGCGGTTTTTATTTTTTGCGCTATAAACAAAAAAACTATTTTAAAAAAAACACAGCAACAACATTTACTTTCTGCTATAAAACACATCACATAAAAAAAAAGTAAAAATCGAATTTCTTCAAAAATTTTTGTATTTGTATTCAGCTGCACATTTTTGGTAAAAAAAAAAGGCGTATATGGATTGGTTTGCGCAAACGTTATAGCATCTACAAACTATGCATAGGTGTGTGCAGCCTATTGCATTAGGGTGTGCAGCCCAAAGCCCAAATACACACTATTGATCACTCACCATGTTCATTCAGAAAGGGAAGGGGCCGGTAAATTACATATTTACTGGCCCCTTCCACACTCCTAAAACATCCCAGCAGCCAGCAACAGCCAATAGGAGAGCAGGGAAGCTGGCAGTGCTGCGGGGGGAAAGATGGGAGCCAGGGCAGTAGGGAGAAATCTGTGCTACACAGGGTGATTAGGGTGTGCCTGGGCACACCTGGCACACCCTGTGCGCACGCCTATGAAACTATGGGATATATTTATGGACTTTTTTTACTAGTAATGGCGGCGATCAGCGATTTTTAGCAGGACTGCGACATTGCGGCAGACAAATCTGACACTAAGTGACACTTTTTGGGGACCAGCGACACCAATACAGTGATCAATGCAAAAAAATATATATATACAGTCACTGTACTAATGACACTGGCAGGGAAGGGGCTAACATCAGGGGCGTTAAAGGGTTAAAGCGGTAGTAAACCCGCAGATTTTTTTTTTTAAAACCTGTAAGGCAAAAGGCATAATGAGCTAGTATGCACCGCATACTAGCTCATTATGAAATACTTACCTTAGAACGAGGCGTCGCAGGTGATCTCGGTCCACGCCGAGGGAGGGGACATTTTCCCTCGGCGTTTCTTCTGGGCATCGCGGCTCCGGCGCTGTGAGTGGCCGGAGCCGCGATGTCGTCACTCCCACGCATGCGCACGGGAGACTTCTTTCCGGTGTCTGCCGGACTTTCAGCCGAGAAACTCAGAGTGCATGCGCCGCTGAAGTCAGCGACTGTATGCAAGGGGAATATCTCCTAAACCATACAGGTTTAGGAGATATTCTTTTTACCTACAGGTAAGCGTTATAGGCTTACCTGTAGGTAAAAGTAAAAAAAAAAAGGGTATACAACCGCTTTAAGTGTGCTCCTAGGGAGTGATTTATAACTGTGGGGGGATGGACTGACTGGAGGAAGAGACACATTTGTGTTCCTGATTAGCGGGAACACAAGATCTCTCTCTCTGACAGAACAGCCTTGTTTACATAGGCAGATCGCCGTTCTGCCTCTTCTACAAACGATCATCCATCCCGCCCGCTGAACCCGCAGATTGGCACCCACTGTGTCCAATCACAGCGGGACTGGAGCTCCAGCGGTGCGCGCACGCCCCAGAGTCGATCCTAGAAAGCACTTACAGGTAAGATTTTACGTTTAAGGGCTGCCCTGCCGCAGTTTGTGTACATGGGGTGACCCTTAAGTGGTTAAAGCCCAAGCACTAAATGTGCGCTCAGACGCGCTTACACGTCAAGCATTTTATTCTGCCAAAACGCAGGTGCTTCTGGACACGCTTGCAGCTGGGGGTTTTTTCAGTCTCTAAATGACAGGGGTGTTTAGAGGAAGGGGGAAAAAAATATGCCAATGGCCATAAGCACAGCATTAGAAACGTCCAGTGTGCATGAGCCCTAGGTATGAATCCAGAGCCCCTGCACATCATCGCAATCTGTTAATGCATATCGTGGCACTGTATTCTAAATGGCATTCCGACACCCAGGGCCACAGATAAGGCAGTACACAAGGCCCTCCTGTACCAGGCCTCATCCGTTCAAAAGGAGGGCCCGCTGTACTGCCTTATTGTTGACTTGTGGCTCCCTTCTGCAGTATTGCCAGGATAGAGAGAGAGGGGGGGGCTGGTAAATATGTCCTATTTACCAGCCCCTTCCTTGCGTGAATGAACACAGTGAGTGATTTGTACTGATTTCTCCTGTGTCCATTCATCACTGTGGCATAGTAAACTGTGTATACTATGCTTCAGTTTGTGAATGAACAGGAAGCCTCTCAGCACAGAGCACGTCCCATTCATTTGCTGTCCAGTGCAGCTGAGGCTGCAGAAAAAAGGACCAAGGACTCTCTGTCCTCAGTCCCTTTCCCTGTCTCAAAAGCGAGATATCAGGGGTCTGTTTAGACCAGGGGTGCCCAACCTTTTAAAGCGCGAGGGCAACTTAAGCGACTTGGTAACTGTTCGCGGGCCACAATTAGCGGAGGGGGCGGATGGCAAGTCTGTGTCCGCTCTGCATATGCAGAGCGGACACGGACACAGCCCACGCTACTCTTTTTTTTTTTTTTAGCAGATCAGATTGGAGGTAGGACACAAGTCTTTTTACATCTGCCACTCCTTAGAGGTGGATGGAGGGTCCAATTAGGTTGGACTGACCGTGTGAAAGGAGCCCAAGGCTGCTTTCACACTAATGCGCTGCAGTGCAACGCAGTGTACCTTTGGCTTTTCTGCACTTTGCAATAGACTTCTATTATATTCTCCAGGTTTGGTGCACTTTCAGAAAGCTCACCAATTTCACAGGTAATAGAAGTCTATGGTTTAGTAGGGCTGGGAAAAAATTGATTTGAATCTTGAATGGAGTTGCAAGGGCAAATCGATTCAAATTTTGACCAAATCGATTTTTTCTTTCCATAGGACCGGCGCTCCGCGGACTAGGCCGAAGCCGCGGCCTCGCTGCGATCCTGGGAAAAGGCCGCGAGGCCGAACGCCGCGGACTAGGCCGAAGCCGCGCCTAAAAACTCCTGCCAGCAGCTCCTTAGGACCGGTGCGGTGTCCATCAGGAAAAAAAAAAAACGCGATTCGAATCGTGAATCAAGATTTTTTTTTTTAAATCCCAGATTTTTTTTTTCGGGCCAGCTCTATGGCTCAGTGCAGGGAACCCGCAGGCGCGCTGCTCTGACTCTGGGGATCAGTTCGAAAGCAGCCCAGTAACCACTGCAGAACAGATATGCCCAGATATACACCGTGATTTTAGTAATAAACTGACCTTTAACCACTTCCCGCCCCGTCAATAGCAGATTGACGTCCGGGAAGTGGTTCTGTTATCCACACTGGACGTCATATGACGTCCTGCGGGATAACAGCCGCCGCGCGCCCGGGGGGGCGCGCATCGCGGCGATCGTTGGAGCGGTGGGTCAGTCTGACCCACCGCTACACTGATCTCGGTAAAAAGCCTCCGGCGGAGGCTTTTTACCACGTGATCAGCCGTGTCCAATCACGGCTGATCACAATGTAAACAGGAAGAGCCGTTGATCGGCTCTTCCTCACTCGCGTCTGACAGACGCGAGTAGAGGAGAGCCGATCGGCGACTCTCCTGACAGGGGGGGGTTCGCGCTGATTGTTTATCAGCGCAGCCCCCCCTCGGATACCCACACTGGACCACCAGGGAAGCCCCCCAGGACCACAGGGAAGCCCCAAGCATGTGGATGGCCCCCATGGCCATCCACATGTAGTAAAATAAAAATAAAAAAATATGCCAATCAGTGCCCACAAATGGGCACTGACTGGCACTATGATGGCACCACCTCAATGTGTGGTGGCTGGCATTGCTGGGCATCAGTGTCCATCAGTGCCACCTACTAGTGTCCATCAGCGCCACCTATCAGTGCCCACCTATCAGTGCCCATCCGTGCCACCTATCAGTGCCGCCTATAAGTGCCCATCAGTGCCGCCTATGAGTGCCAATCAGTGCCGCCTATGAGTGCCAATCAGTGCCGCCTATGAGTGCCAATCAGTGCCGCCTATGAGTGCCAATCAGTGCCGCCTATGAGTGCCAATCAGTGCCGCCTATGAGTGCCAATCAGTGCCGCCTATGAGTGCCAATCAGTGCCGCCTATGAGTGCCAATCAGTGCCGCCTATGAGTGCCAATCAGTGCCGCCTATGAGTGCCAATCAGTGCCGCCTATGAGTGCCAATCAGTGCCGCCTATGAGTGCCAATCAGTGCCCATCAGTGCCACATATCAGTGCCCATCAGTGCCACCTCATTGGTGCCACCTCATCCGTGCCCATCAGTGTCGCCTTATCAGTGCCCGTCATTGAAGTAGAAAAGGTACTTATTTACAAAAAAAAATGAACAGAAACAAAGAACGTCGTTTTTTTCAAAATTTTCGCTCTTTTTTTATTTGTTGTGCAAAAAATAAAAATCGCAGGAGGCGATCAAATACCACCGAAAGAGAGCTCTATTTGTGGGAACAAAATGCAAAAAAATTTGTTTGGGTACAGTGTAGCATGACCGCGCAATTGTCATTCAAATTGCGACAGCACTGAAAGCTCAAAATTGGCTTGGGCAGGAAGCTGTATAAGTGCATGGTATTGAAGTGGTTATTAACAGTATTCTATTCCATCCCAGAGCAGGAGGTCGTGGGCCACATCAGAGGGCTCTGCGGGCCACATGTGGCCCCCGGGCCACTGGTTGGGCACCCCTGGTTTAGACCCTGATATTTCACAAAACGCAAAATGTATACAAAAAAATAAAAAAAAGGACTTGTTCATATGCGTGAGGGGTTAATATAATAGCACAAGCACTTTTTTTTTGGAAGCCCATTCCAAGGGCCGTAACGACACACGCCTGATCACGGCGCGACAATGCGATCGCCGCTTTCTTTTCTGGGCTGGAGATGGCAGACGTGCCTGTAATGGAGAATGGAACTAAATGAAGAATGTATCCAAATAAATGTAAATGAAGAATGTAACTAAATAAATGTAAATAAAGAATGTAACTAAATAAATGTAAATAAAGAATGTAACTAAATAAATGTAAATAAAGTAAATGACGAATGTAGCATAAACAAAGTAACCAATCCTCGTTCATACAGGATGAGCACACAGAGGGTGGAGGACACAAATACTGGTTGGAGAAGTCCCCCGCCCCCCTCTATGGTCTCTACCAAGAGCTGTCAATCGCACTGAGCTCCCCACGCCGCGCTCACGGTAGCCGAGTCCTCTCACCATTTGATAATGTCGTGCACCAGCGGCAGGAAGGTGTAATCTTCTTCTTCTTCTTCCTCCTCTTCCTCCTCCTCCTCTTCTTCTTCTTCGGCGGCGGCGACGCCCTCCTCCTCCTCCTCTTCTTCCTCCTCGGGCTCGTCTCCCTCTCTCGCCGGGCCTGCCGTAGCCATAGTCCCTCAGAACCTTGAGTCACCCCCTCCCCTACTCGCCGGACAATTCCCCAGGACGGGTCGCTTTCAGAATGACGTCACAGAGGCGCGACGGGCCCCTGAGTTGGCGTCACTAGCGCGCGCGCGCGCTGCCAGCTGCCGTTTTTGTGTTGCTGAGGCAGTGATGTGTGTGAGATTAGTGTTGCCATGGGGACGAAGCCGTGGCTTGCAATGATATAACACGGAGCAGTTTTGTTAATAAGAAGTTGTCATTAAAATATGGTTTTATCGGAGTTGTGTTTTCTGAGGGAGGGATGGGGGACTTATTTAAAGCGGTTGTAAACCCGCTGACTTTTTTTTTATTTTTATACACCTGTAAAGGAAAAGGCATAATGAGCTTGTATGCACAGCATACAAGCTCATTATGAAATACTTACCTTAGAACGAGGCGTCGGTGTCCCTCCCGGTCCACGCCGAGGCAGCTGACATTATGCCTCGGCGTGTCTTACGGGTATCGCGGCTCCAGCGCTGTGAGTGGCTGGAGCCACCATTCGTCACTCCCGCGCATGCGCGCCGGAGACTTCTTTCCGGCAAGGTCCGGCGTCCGCCGGGCCTTCAGCCGAGAATCCCCTGTGCACATGCGCCGCTGCAGTATAGGTTTAGGAGATATTTCTTTTACCTACAGGTAAGCCTTAGTATAGGCTTACCTGTAGGTAAAAGTTACAAAAAAGACTTTACAACCGCTTTAAGGCTCCATTCACAAGCATTTCATGAACACGTGAAAAACCACGTTGTGTCGCGCTTGCGGTGCCATACTTCATTATTGGCACCCCCAAACACGGCAAGCAGACGCGCATTAGTAGGCAAAACAAATTCACCAAAAACGTTTGAAATTGAACATGCAAAAAGGTACTGTTTCTTTGGCTCGTGTACTACAGTCCATTGAAATAAATGGTCTGCTCCATGCATGCAGCACAAAAACGCACAAAAAAAGTGTGTTTACAAGATGAACTTAACCTAAGGGCTCAATTAGAGTGGTGGGGGAGCGCTAAAACATTATCGCCCTTCTTAAGCTGGAAAGGCAGGGTACACATGCCACAAGCCATAATCATAGGCGTGTGGGCACTAGGGTAGGGTGACCAGACATCCCCGGTTTCAGGGGACAGTGCCCAGATTGAGGACACTGTCCCCGGACCAAGTCTGTCCCTGGTTTTGTCCCCGGATTGGATTTAAACAGGGGCTGGGGCAATTTTAAAGACAGTCAGTGCAGAATAAAAAAAAAAAATCTGAATTACACCCCCCCCCCGCTCTGCTGCTCCTACTAGCTTAGGGGGGTGTAATTTTTTTTCCATTATCTGTGCCCCTTTCTGATGATCATGTGCTGGTCGGAGCGGAGGGATTATTTCTTCAGTTTCGGGTGCCCATTCAGCTCCGGTCACATGTTCTTCTGCCTTGGCTCAAGTCCCGGCCAGCCGCCTGCCTATCTCCTTGTCTTCCCTAGCGGAGTGATCTTCCTCCGCTCCCCACCCAGTAGTAGCCGGGGGCCGGAGAGTAAGACTTGACAGGCTGAGGCGGGCGGTGTCGGGCAAAGAGTCGCTGATTGGCACCATTACTAGTAAAAAAAAAATATGGCCCCGGATTTCATTTTAAAAATCTGGTCACCTTACACTAGGGTGACCACGTGTCCCGGATTGCCTGGGACAGTCCCGCATTTTGCACATTCATTCCAGAACAATTCATTCCAGGACAATACAGTGTCCCGGAATAAAACTGACACAGCCACCCCCCGGGCCAATCTGATGCCCCCAAAAAAGGCCGCCACATCACCGCTTTACTCACAGACAGTACTTGTCCTGGCTGAGAATAGGGTGACCACATTTCCAAACTACCATTCAGGGACACCCCCCCTTCCCAAAAATCAGCTTGTGGTGTAACGAATCACAGCACAGTGATTAGACACAATAGTCAGAATTTATGATTTCTCCAATCACAACCAGGGGGCGGGGATTGTGCTCCTCCAGGCATTCCCGGCCAGGAGTAAAGCAGTGATGTGGCGGCCTTTTTTGGGGCCATCAGATCGGCCCGGGAAATGGCTGTGTCAGTTTCATTCAGGGACACTGTACTGTCCTGGCATAAAGGTACTTGGGACAGACCTGCAAAATGCGGGACTGTCCCGGGCAATCCGGGACATGTGGTCACCCTAGCTGAGAATGCCTGGAGGAGCACAATCCCGCCCCCTGCTTGTGATTGGAGAAATCCTAAATTGCGCCTCTTGTATCCAATCACTGTGCTGTGATTCGTTACAGCACAAGCTGATTTTTGGGAAGGGAGGGTGTGCCTGAATGGCAGTTTGGAAATGTGGTCACCCTAGTGGGCACACCTTAATCACTCTGTGAAGTGCCCATTCCCCCTACGGCCTGGGCTTCCCCACCCAACCGCAGTGCTGCTGGCTTCCCTCCTCTCCTCTCCCACCAGCATCTGTGGTAAAGTTACCACTTTTTCTTCAAGCCAAACACTTTAAAGTGGTTGTACAACCACTTTTACCTACAGGTAAGCCTAGGTTAAGGCTTAACCATAGGTGCTGGAAATATCTCCTAAACCTCCACGGTTTAGGAGATATTTACAATAGAGACATGCACCGATGTCTACAGGCGCACTTCAGAAACGGCGATAGTGCCGTTTCTAAAGGAGGTCATGCCGCGACTGGCGGCTCCCGCGCACAAGTGACGGGGGCGCACTTAGCAGGAGGAGGGGCCGAGTCCTGCTGTCTGTGTCAATGAATGCAGCAGCAGAACTCATGAGCGCACCCGCACGGGTGCCCAAAGGGAATGTGGGTCTCCGTGGGGGCACCCAATGAAGAGGAGAAGCCAGGAGCGCCGACGGGGGACTCCAGAAATGGAGGATCGGGGCTGCTCTGTGCAAAACCCTTGCACAGAGCAGGTAAGTATAGACAGGTTTGTTATTTTAAAAAAAAATACCTTTTCAAAACCTTTAAGCATAGTAAACTGCATACCTCCCAACTTTTTGAGATAGTAATGAGGGACACCTATTAGCAAAAATATTTAGGCATAGGACACACCCCCTGCTATGCCCCCTTAAAGGAGAATTATACCAAAAAAAAAGATTAGTTAAGCCCACAAGTGCTTTTTTACCACTATTATTCCTTTATACTGACTTTTGACATTTATAAATGCAGCAATTTAGAAATTAGATGAAAGGTTTAGCATTTGGAAATATTTTTTGAAAGACAAAAATAACTGATACGTGTCCAATGAAGAATCAATATGTGGAACAATGGATACATTGGGGGTTATTTACGAAAGGCAAATCCACTTTGCACTACAAGTGCAAACTACAAGTGCAAAGTGCACTTGAAATTGCACTGAAAGTGCACTTGGAACTGCATTAGCTGTAGATCTGAGGGGTAGATCTGAAATGAGGGGAAGCTCTGCTTATTTTATCACTTTCGTAAATAACCCCCAATGTATCCGTTGTTCATGTTCCACGTATTAATTCTTCCACTTGCCACCCAGGCCAATTCTGACATTTTATGTAAAGATCAAATTTTTTTTGATTTTTTTTGCTAGAAAATTACATAGAACCCCCAAACATTATATATATATATATATATATATATATTCTAACACCCTAGAGAATAAAATTGAGGTCTTTGCAATACTTTTTGTCACACCGTATTTGCGCAGCGGTCTTACAAGCGCACATTTTTTTTTTTTTTTTTTATAAAAAAATAAGACAACAGTAAAGTTAGCCCAATTTTTTTTATATTGTGAAAGATAATGTTATGCCAAGTAAATTGATACCCAACATGTTACGCTTCAAAATAGCGCCCGCTCGTAGAATGGCGACAAACTTTTACCCTTAAAAATCTCCATAGGCGACGTATAAAAAGTTCCACAGGTTGCATGTTTTGAGTTACAGAAGAGGTCTAGTGCTAAAATTATTGCTCTCGCTCTACCGATTGTGGCGATACCTCACATGTGTGATTTAAACAACGTTTTCATATGCGGGCGCTACTCACATATGCGTTCGTTTCTGCGGATGAGCTCGTCGGGACGGGGCGCTTTAAAAAATATATTTTTTTTTCTTATTTATTTTACTTTTTTTATTTTGACACTGTTTTAAAAATATATATATATATATTTGGGTCACTTTTATTCCTATTACAAGGCATGAAAATATGCCTTGTAATAGAAAAAAGCATGACAGGTCCTCTTAAATATGAGGTCTGGGGTCCAAAAGACACAGTGAGCATCCCATTGATAAAACCGGCAATGCCGGTTTTTACGGCTCCCGCGTGCATGTGCACTGACGTCATCGCCGCTTCGGCCAATCAGAGCGCCGGAGCGGCGATACCCGGAAGTAACCTTCCGGAGCGATGTCTGCGGCCGGAGGGGGAGACGAGGACGGCTTCGGGGGCTTTGATTTAAGGTAAGTACTGCAAAATGAGCTAGTATGCTAGTCATACTAGCTCATTAAGACTTTCTCTTGCAGGTTATTCTTTTTGCTTAAAAAAAAAAAAAAGGGTTTACAACCACTTTAAATCCACAGGGTCAGGTCTCAACTTCAAAGGTCTAAAGTGGACGTTTTTAACCACATGCCGACCAGCGCACGACGATATACGTCGGCACAATGACACAGCTGCGCAAATGGGTGTACAGGTACGTCCCCTTTTAAATCGCGGCATTGTGGGCGCGCGCCCGCCGCGTACTCCATGACAGTGCCCGCGGGACCCGCGGACTCCATGTCCGCCGGTGTCCCACCATCGTGCCATCGTGTCACAGAGAGGCAGAACGGGGAGATGTAAACAAGGCATTTCCCTGTTCTTCCTAGAGACAGGACAGAGATCTACTGCTCCCTGTCATCGGGAGCAGTGATCGCTGTCATGTCACTTGTAGGCGTAGCCCATCCCCCCCACAGTTAGAATCACTCCCTAGGACACACTTAACCTCTTCATCGACCCTTCCCTGCCAGTGTCATTTACACAGTAATCGGTGCATTTTTATAGCACTGATCGCTGTATAAATGACAATGGTCCCAAAATAGTGTCAAAAGTGTCCGATGTGTCCGCCATAATGTCGCAGTCACAATAAAAATCGCAGATCGCTGCCATTACTAGTAAAAAAAAAAAAGCCATAAATCTATCTCCTATCTTGTAGACGCTATAACTTTTGCGCAAACCAATCAATATACGCTTATTGCGATTTTTTTTACCAAAAATATGTAGAAGAATACGTATCGGCCTAAACTGAGGAAAAAATTAGTTTTTTTATATATTTTTGGGGGATATTTATTATAGCAAAAAGAAAAAAATATAGCCTTTTTTTCAAAATTGTCGCTCTTTTTTTGTTTATAGCGCAAAAAATAAAAACCGCAGAGATGATCAAATACCACCAAAAGAAAGCTCTATTTGTGGGAAAAAAAGGACGTCAATTTTGTTTGGGTGCAGCGTCGCACGACCGCGTAATTGTCAGTTAAAGCGACGCAGTGCCGAATCGCAAAAAGTGCTCTGGTCAGGAAGGGGGTAAATTCTTCCGGGGCTCAAGTGGTTAAGCATTTTTTTCTCCACCATATTTGCAAACAAGCAATAATCAGCAGTCTGTTTGTTTGTCTGATGTTTTACATTCTGGTGTAATTCAGAGTCAGACCCCAGGGTCACCATCTCCTGAGAACTCAATGTACATTCAAACACAACCTGTAATTAGAGGTGGCTGCTGGCCGTAAAAGGATATTGTCTGAGGCACTGAAAGGCCTTCTCATCGAGGCTTCTGTTCCGCATCTAGTACAGGAGCGTGGTTTGTTTGCACACAAGATAGAGAACTCGCTGATCCCCTGAATTATCTCTACCTGCTTATTTCATGGCATTTTTCTATAAATTATACCTTTTGCTGCTTTCAACTCTGTCGGGAATGCGGTCATGGAGGAAACTGTTAATTCAAAGAGGAAATGATTGTAAGTAATTAGACCTGGGACAAGGAGGCATTCAGAAAGTTTGTCCATACTCATAAAATAGCCATCTTAAAGCGACAGTTAAAAAAATAACCACTTAAGCCCCGGAAGAATTTACCCCCTTCCTGACCAGGCCATTTTTTGCGATATGGCAATGCGTCACTTTAACTGACAATTGCGCGGTCGTGCGACGCTTTACCCAAACAAAATTTACGTCCTTCTTTTCCCCCCACAAATACAGCTTTCTTTTGGTGGTATTTTATCACCTCTGCAGTTTTTATTTTTTGCGCTATAAACAGACTATTTTGAAAAAGCTATATTTTTTAAGTTTTGCTATAATAAATATTCCCAAAAAATATATAATTTTTTAAATTTCTTCCTTAGTTTAGGCCGATATGTATTCTTCTACATATTTTCAGTAAAAAAAAAATCACAATAAGCGTATATTGATTGGTTTGCGCAAAAGTTATAGCATCTACAAAATAGGGAATAGATTTATGGCATTTTTATTATTTTTTTTTTACTAGTAATGGCGGCGATCTGCGATTTGTTTTGGGACTGCGACATTGCGGCGGACAGATCGGACACTTTCACGCTATTTTGGGACCATTGACATTTATACAGCGATCAGAGCTATAAATAGCCACTGATTACTGTATAAATGTCACTGGCAGGGAAGGGGTTAACACTAGGGGGGCGATTACCCCACACCTGGAAAAAAAAAAAGATTTTTTATGTAGAGTATAATATTTTTATTGATTTAAAATAAAAATGGGTGTTTCCAAGGGTGCGGCCAGAAGGGAACAGCGTATCACGAATGGTGGATGTGCCCAAAAGCTTGTAGATTCTGGATCTAAATGTACAATTTTATCTATTCTCTCACTGGGACCAATCTGACTAACTCCCCGCAACAGGCACTCCTCGGAGACCCTGCTGGGGGAAGCCCTGAGATCTACCCAATGCCTAATTTCTTTCATCTTTACAGCAGCCAGAATAACGATCGTAAGGCCTCGTACACACAGCCGAGATTCTCGTCGAAAAAAACATGTAGTTTTTTTCGACGAGATTCTTGGACAAGAAACTTGTCCCGGCCGAGTGTACAGACGCTCGATTCAAAAAACCCGCAGTTCTTTGAATGGAGCGTACGCAGTGACGCCATCGACTACGACGAGCATGCGCTCGTCACATTCGATGCCGTCGCCGCCATCTTGGTATACCCTACGTATGCCTAGGAAGCTACCGCGCATGCGTCAAATTCATTTCGAACATGCGCGGGCTTCCGGGAGGACAGGTAAGTGTACACACACTCACTTTTCTCGTCGAGAAACATGCCGACGAGAATCTCGACGAGAAAATAGAGAGCAGGATCTCTATTTTCTCGTCGTGATTCTTGTCGCTTTTCTTGACGAGAAACCATACACACGAACGAATTTCTCAGCAAAAAATCTCTGCCAGCAAGTTTCTTGCTGGTTTTTGCCGAGAAACTTGTTCGTGTGTACGAGGCTTGAGATCCTGGAAATCCCCGGTGCTATGTTTTGATCCCTTAAAGAACAAGTTGTCCAGGATAATGTTAAAACTAATGCCCCTCTGCCATCTTGCAGGACAAGCTTCCCCGATTTGAAAAAGCCTGGGACCCCTGGATCACATACCTGAAGGGGTCAGCCTCGTCAGATCTGAGGCTGACCTCTTAGTGCCTCAGGAGAGGCTTGCTGTCTCTTTCCTCTTTTTTCTTCCTTTATCCCTTTCTCTTTCCTTTTCTTCTCCTTCTTCTCTTTTTTCTTCTGATAGTTTTGAGAGTGATGTAGGACCGTTGGTCAACTGCCATTGATCCCACTCCCAGTTTATGGGCTGTGTATTCAAACATAATAACCAGCTACCGTGATTGATTCATGGCTGAGATGACCCCTTGTCTTAGATGGTGGTGCCTCCGGCCAGGCAGTTCCTCTTCGGAGGATGTATCTTCTGTTCTTAGAACTATAGTCATAGCCCAAAATAGTGTTATACCGGTTCCTTAAGGACCAATGCTGTAGGCCAATAATGTTGTCACTATACTGTATTGTACAGTTTTATATCTGTATGGTTTATAACTTTAATAAAAACGATTGGAAAATAAATAAAGATGGGTGGAATACAGAATGGTCGAGTTGCAGTAAGTTAATAAGATAGCCAATACTGGAAAACAATGTTTACAAACTATAGATTATGGAGAGTTGATAAATTGGCATAGTCCAAGTTTTGAAAAATGTATATTTATTTATTTTTTTGCATTCAGATCATTGCAATCATGATAAGTGAGTCATAGGGGCACGGCACAGGCTCTTGCATTGTTTACCCCGATCGCCAGGAGGTATGGACCTAAAGCCTTGTACACACTGCTAGTTTTTTTTCCGTTCAACCCGGTAGGGCTGAATGATAAAAAACTGACAGCTTAGGAGGAGCCGCTGTACTAACTAGCTGATGTTAGTACAGTGATCTCCCCTGCTGTTTGTAACGGGAGGGCCCGTGGAACCCAGAATCTCTTGGAAAGTATGAGATACCCTTGCTTCAGCTTCCCCGGACCCTCTTATGTGTAGATCACCCTGTGTCTCTAATAGGGGCACAGGGTGAATGAGAACCCCACTATGATCTGTGCTAGTCAGATTCAATGCTGTATACATTGTATATATTGTGTGTATATTGTGTGTTGGCTATTGTGTACTATTTGCTGTGATGGGGTGGGTTGGGACTATTCTATTGTCTATTGTGGCTGACTCCACTATTATGGGATGTGTAAGTGTTTTGCTGTGAGGAAAGAGGGAGGGGGGATTCCTCCAACAGCCCCTGCTAAGACTGGTTACTGATGAGAAGTTGGAACACACCTGACCTGTATCACCATTGTCATTGGACAGTTTAGCCCGCCCTGTTTCCCAAGGGTGGGGGGAGTGTTTTGAAGAGAGATGTGTTACCATGTGCTTGCAATAAAGTCTCATTCCTGTTTAACCCTCAACACGGAGCTTTGTCTCGTTTCTGGGGGAGAATTATTTGTATGGGGTCTTATTCGGCTGGTTGGAGTGTCTGGTAGCTGCCCTGGTGTTCGGAAATGGAATGTCCTAAACGGCTTTAAACCCTCTCATACATGGGGTGCTGTTACACTGTTCTATTGTGTTCTGACAGGGGGAGGGCCCCTCGCCAGAGCACTCCGGTCAGTGCTGTCAGCCACTGGCTGAGAGAGCTGATCAGGAGCCGATCGGCAGACCTTTTTCGGTCATGTCCCTCGACAGAAGCCAGCCGGTATTTGTCGGGCTGATTCTAGTACACACAGGCCTGAATGTTGGCCAGTTTCTATTGAACCGGCCGATGCCGCCCCAACATTCTGACCATGTGTACTAGGCTTACGGTCATGGGGCTGGAGGAAGTAAACAATAGACTGCAAGTGTAGTGACATCAATGGGTTTATGTTCCATTGAGATCTTCAAGTCCCTCCACATATGGAAAGGACAGAAAATTTGGAATTGATTCCGTCAAGAACTAGTTCCGTCAAGCTCAGAAGATTGCTTTAAAAAAGAGCTGGATTCAGTCCTAAATGCACAAAATATAACTGGATATCAACATTAAAGCCCTGTACACACGATCGGTTTTACCGATGAAAACAGTCCAATGGACTGTTTTCATTGGACAAACCGATCGTGTATGGGCCCCATCGGTCTTTTTTCCATCGGAGTTAAAAAATAGAACATGTTTTAAATTTATCCGATGGAAAAAAAAACGATAGCAAATTACTATCGTCTGTGGGGAACTCCATCGAATAAAAAACCCACCCATGCTCAGAATCAAGTCGACGCATGCTCAGAAGCATAGAACTTAATTTTTCTTGGCTCGTCTGAGTGTTTTACGTCACAGCATTTGGGACGATCGGTTTTTTGACTGATGGTGTGTAGGCAAGACTGATGGAAGTCAGCTTCATCGGATTTCCAATGGAAAAATCCATCGGTTAAAAAACCATAGGAAATCCGATCGTCTGTACAGGGCTTTAGAGGTAATAACACCGGGGATTGTTGATCCAAGAAATATCCAAATGTCTTTTGGGGGATTAGAAAGGAATTCATTTTTAAACCGCTGGAGCAAGTAAGACCATGCTTCATATGTTTTTTTTTGCCTTCCTCTGGATCAGGGGTCTCCAAACGTCATAATAAAGAGGTCCATTTTCAGACTGGGGGGGGGGGGGACAGACTGTGGCCTGTGGGAGTAGCAAATGCCACAGCATCAGTGGGAAAAGAGCATAGTGTGTTCTGTAGTAGGGGGAATAAGGCCCCATGATTGGTGTCAATGGGAAGAATAGTGCCCCATCATTGGTGTCATTGGAAGGAATGATGCCACATTATTGATGTTAGTGAAAGGAATTGTGCCCCAATATTGGTGTCAGTAGGAGGAATAGTGACCCTAAGTTGGTAACTGTGAGGAATAGTGCCCCATCATTGGTATTAGTGGTAATAATAGTGCCAAGTCATTGGTGTCAGTGGGAGGAATAGTGCCCCATTGTTGGTAACAGTGGAAAGAATAGTGCAGTTTGGAGACCACTGCTCTGGATCAATTGTGAGTATAGGATTCTATTTTTCTCTTTTTATTTATTATATTTATTTATTTATTTTTTATTGGTTGAACAATATGGACTTTTTGTCTTTTTATCAACCTGACTAACTATCGAACTAAGGTTTCCATTTACAGATCGCTCTGAATGGATCTGTGATTGGATAACGTGGTCGTGCGGATGGAGCCACACACAGTAGCACCAAATTTAAGCACAAACATAAGACTGTAGGAAGAAGCACCCCGCAATTCAGGTAGGCGGGTTGGGGGGGGGGGTCAACTTGAGAGAGGGGTGTTGGGGAATGTGACCATGTTTCATGTTCCACACTAAATGTGGGTAAACAAAAACATGGTCCCAAAAGTGAACTTAACCTTTAAATCTCTAAAGACCAGTGGTGGCCCCTACATGCAGGGTGCCAGACGCATGGATTTCAATGTTTTTTTTTTTGTGGAAAAAAAGGATTAGAGCCTGAGGCTCTAATTGGCTTTAAAAAGGGTGGGCTCAAGGCGCAGAGCACTCTGCCCCGAGCCCACCCACTTGTGTAACAATAGCAAATTAATATTCGCTATTGTCTTTCTGCTCCTCCTCCCGGCCATTCAGGCAGTGGGATTTTAAGACCCGATTGCCTGAGAGGAGAAGCCATTGTATTGGCCGACCGGGAGCAGATGCAGGGGTAAGCTACCGAAGCTGCCCACGACCTGGATTGGGTAAGTATGGGGCTGGTGGGCTGACAGGCTAGCGACGGGGGGATGGGTTGTTCGCAGATCGACCGAGCGATAGGGGGGGGGTTTGATTAATCGACCGGCCTCAATGGGGAGGGTCAGGTGGTTTGTTTGCTGCCCCCCCCCCCAGAAAATGGAGCACCAGCCGCCACTGCCAAAGACCACATGTGAAGGTTACAATTCATATCCAAAAGTTTGGTCCGGGAAAAGAAAGCCATATCGGGGGTGGGCAGATCATGAGACAATATGCATTAGGTAAAATAGTTCCTTTAAATGTCTTTTTAGTGACATCTAGCTGTTTGCCCGGAGTCTTCCCTTAATCCGGTGCTGCCTAGTTGCACGACTTCGGTAAATTAAAGTGACGTGAAAAAGATGCACAGATGGAAGCAGTTCTGTAGTGACTCCCATGAGGATCCTCCTCAATGGTTTGATATTCATGAGTACACAATTAAGAGCGTGCACGGTGCGCATCTTGTGCTGGGGGATGCAGAAACACTTGTCATCAATTAGCTGCTTCTAATTTCTTGCCTGTCGATTCACCCCAGACCATCACCTCCATCATATCCCCTTGTACATCTATAAACGGAGAATGCTATTTTCATGGCCTCTGCTGTCCTCTGATTCGTCACCTCATTAAGCGAAAGAAATCCAATCCCTTCCCTGTGTTATTTTTAGGTCATTGATTCTATCTTGCAGACAAGACATCCACTCAATTCAATTTGCCCTCTTTAAGTCAGCCTTATTGCTTTTTTTGCATACACGCGTTAAGGGTTTTTAAGATTCAGTGACATGTGGTAAGGGGCTGAAGCTGGATCGGTGACATAAAAGGCCCCTAAAAGAATTAGATTAAAATATTGACAGATGTACAAAAGCTGGGATTTAAATAGACTATTGATTTGGACTGAGCTATTTATATTACCAGCATTTGTGATCTAGTTAGTGACATAGTTGCCTTCATTTTACAGTAAACACCAGTGCCAGGGGCATGCAAGGCTCACTTATGTTTGCGTTAAACTGAATTATAAATAAATTTCACAGAATTTATTTATTTATTTTTAAAATAACAATACTGTATATGCCACGCACATGGGGGCAGACATATACCTATGTAGGATGTGCTTTTAATATATATTTGCTTTGTGAGCTGGAAGGTCATTGGTCATAGTTTTCAGTCTACAACTCCATAACAGATAGCAATGCCCTACCATACGGCCCCCTTCACACTAACCTTCCCTATAACCCCCAACACTAGCAATCACTGTAACTATAACACTAACCCTCATGATAATCCTCTCTGTAACCCCAACCCTAATGCCGCATACACACGATCATTATTCACGACGGTTAAAAAAACGCCGTGAATAATGACATTAAAAACGAGGGAACGGCTTGTTCCCCACACACGGTCGTTTTTCACGTCAGTTTTTCTCTTGACGAGAAAAACGACCGTCTGTGGGCTCCGCGGCAGTGTTTCCCTATGGGAAAACTGCCGCGGGAAACATGTAGAAAAAAACGACGCGAAAAATTAGAACATTTTCTAATTTTTCTCGTCGTTTTTAATGCCGTTTTTCTCGTCTAAAAAAATGGCAAAAAGCCCACAGACGATCGTTTTTCTCGTCGAAAGGAAATAATGTCGTTTTTCTCGATGAGAAAAACGGCCGTGTGTACGCGGCATAACACTAATGCCCCATACACACGAGCGGTTTTCCCGTCGGAAAAAAAAACGATGGTTTTCCCAACAGAATTCCTCTCAAGCCTGCCTTGCATACACACGGTCACACAAAAGTCCGGTGAACTTTTGACTGCCAAGAACGCTGTGACGTAAAAGACTACGACGAGCCGACAAAATGAAGCTCTATGCTTTCGAGCATGCTTCGACTTGTTTCCGAGCATGCATGGTTTTTTCCCGTCGGAAAAGAATACAGACAAACGTTTTTTCCGCTAGGATTTTGTCCTGACAGGAAAAAAGAGATTCTGCTCTCTTTTTTTTCCGACAATTTTCCTGTGGGGAAAAAGTCAGATGGAGCATACACATGGTCGGGATTCCTGACGAAAAGCTCTCATCTGACTTTTTCCAACGGGAAAACCGGTTGTGTGTACAGGGCATAACCCTCCCTGTTAAGCCCCGTACACACGGTCGGACTTTTGGTCAACAAACTTCATTTTGAGCAAGTTGGACCAACAATCTGACCGTGTGTACGCTCCATCGGACAAACTTTTTTTGCTTTTTTCTTGTTTTCATCGGTCTGCAAACGGACAAACTTTTGCCCAACAAAAGTCCGATGGAGCAAAGTCCGACCGTGTGTACAGAAAACCATCGGACTTTTGTCCGATGGACAAAACAACTAATGTTAAAATCAACCAACAATAGCAGAAGTTGACCAAAGGGTGGCGGTAAAGAGCAGAAAAGAGCAGAAAAAACACGTGATGTTGCAAAAAGTTTTGGGAAAGTTTGCAGAAAAGTCCGAGCGTGTGTATGCTATGGGTGTTCGGACAAAAATCCACGGAAAAGTCAGATGGAAGTCCGACCGTGTGTACGGGCTTAACCCTCCCTGTAACTCTAACATTATCCTTCAATGCAACCCTAACACTAACCCTCCCTATAATGGCTCATTTACACTTGCATTTTTTGCTTACGCCAGTAAAATGTTTTCTGAATTTCGTAATTATTTATTAAATGCAATTTCCTCAGAGTTAAACACATCTTCTGAAGAAGACCCGGACGGGTCGAAACGCGTCAAGGATTTTTGTATTTTTTTAATGTTGGTGGGTTTTGTACCTGATGAAATTTTCCAATAAAAAAAAAAAGAATTTTTGTATTCATCTACATTGTAATACCCAGCGATGTTGTATGATACATAGTGTTTGCATCCTTTTGTATTGAGATTTTAATCATGTACCAGAGCTCATATCTTAACCGTTAAAATGTCCAACCCCTGCGGTTTCTACCAATAAATTATATTTTTATCATTTCCATTGTCACATTCTTCAGTTTTTGCTGCCTTGAAAACCCCAGTGGGGGAAATTTCCCTTTTTCATAACACTCTCACTAACCCTCTCTGTAACCCTAACACTAGCCCTCCCCATAACCCCAGCACTACCCCTCACTGTTACCCTAACACTAACAATCACTGGATCCATAACACTAACTCTCATGCAATTCTTCTTTGTAATCCCAGCCCTAACACTATTCTTCCCTGTAACTCTAACACTAACTCTCGTGCTAATCCTCTCTGTAACTCCAACACTGAGGCCTCGTACACACGGCCGAGATTCTCGTCGAAAAAAACATGTCGTTTTTTTCGACGAGATTCTTGGACAAGAAACTTGTCCCGGCCGAGTGTACACACGCTCGTTTCAAAGAACCCGCGGTTCTTTGAATGGAGCGTACGCGGTGACGTCATCGACTACGACGAGCATGCGCTCGTCACATTCGATGCCGTCGCCGCCATCTTGGTATACCCTACGTATGCCTAGGAAGCTACCGCGCATGCGTCGAATTCATTTCGAACATGCGCGGGCTTCCGGGAGGACAGGTAAGTGTACACACACTCACTTTTCTCGTCGAGAAACATGCCGAGGAGAATCTCGACGAGAAAATAGAGAGCAGGATCTCTATTTTCTCGTCGAGATACTTGTCGCTTTTCTTGACGAGAAACCGTACACACGAACGAATTTCTCGGCAAAAAATCTCTGCCAGCAAGTTTCTTGCTGGTTTTTGCCGAGAAACTCGTTCGTGTGTACGAGGCTTGAGCCTTTTATTTAACCTTAACAATAACCCTCCCTATCACCATTATTATAACCCTCACTATCCTCATTTTAATCTCAACACTAAAGCCTCGTACACACGATCGGATATCCTATGGATTCTAATCCGATGGTTTTGTCCATCGGAAATCCGATGAAGCTGACTTCCATCAGTCTTGCCTACACACCATCAGTCAAAATACCGACCGTTCCAAACGCGGTGACGTAAAACACTCAGATGAGCCGAGAAAAATTAAGTTTAATGCTTCTGAGCATGCGTTGACTTGATTCTGAGCATGCGTGGGTTTTTTATCCGATGGACTTGCCCATAGACGATCGGAATTTGCTATCGGTATTTAATCCATCGGAAAACTTGAAAACATGTTCTATTTTTTAAAACCGATGGAAAAAAGACTGATGGGTCCCATACACGATCGGTTTGTCCGATGAAAAAAGTCCATCGGACTGTTTTCATCGGTAAAACCGATCGTGTGTACAGGGCTTAAGTCTCCCATGAACACCGGCTCTAACCCTCCCTATAACACTAATGCTCATGCTAATACTCACTTTGACCTTAACAGTCACTAACCCTTCCTGTAACTCTTATAATAACCCTCGCTAGCCTCCCTTTTGTTTTAGTGACCATTGTTACTGGGACAGAACTTTTTTTTTTTATAATCAAATTTTTATTTTATTTAAGGTTCAACATATCCAATATTATAAATTCTCGTATTCCATATTTCAATAGTCTATAGTAAAAAAGAGAATAGGGGTTACAAGAGAAAGCCAGATACAGAGACTATCTTGTGGGATATTTACTACCTGTAATACCCCCCCCCCCCCCTCTAAAATAAAGAAAAGTACTCATACAACAAAAAAAACTAAAAAAAAAAGAAGAAAGAAAAGAAGAAAAAAAAAAGGGGGAGAGGAAAGAGGAGAAATCCCCTCCCCTCTCCCCCTCCCTCCTCTACGCCGTCTCCGATTATGGTGGAGTTCATCTGCCCCTAAACTTCCTTCACCATGTCTTTTGCTCAAAATCATGTGTTCTTCTACTGTGACCTTCTGTGTCCGTGCTTTGAGAAAAAAAAAAAAAGCCCCCACCTGCTACCCGGGGTTTTATCAATTCCCCTTCCGCCAAAACATCATATAAGAGGCCACTAATGGCCATAGTGTCTGTTCGTTTTATTCGTTTAAATAAGGTGTTTATACAAAGTGATTATGTCTTTATCCAACATGATTGTATGTACGTGGCCCTCGTGGCCTAATTCTTCCCCCAACTCTTAAAAAAAAAATGGCCCCCCTTCCCAAAACAAGTGATGACCATGTACGGTCTTCTATCCTAACTCTACTCTAACCTCCCCTTTCACCCCTCCTGTGATCTTCTTATGCCGCGTACACACGGCCGTTTTTCTCATCGAGAAAAACATAATTTTTCCCATTCGACGAGAAAAACGATAGTCTGTGGGCTTTCTGTCGTTTTTTTCGACGAGAAAAACGGCATTGAAAACGACGAGAAAAATTAAAACATGTTCTAATTTTTCTCGTCGTTTTTTTCGATATGTTTTCCGCGGCAGTGTTTCCCATAGGGAAACACTGCCGCGGAGCCCATAGACGGTCGTTTTTCTCGACAAGAGAAAAAACGACGTGAAAAACGACCGTGTGTGGGGAACAAGCTGTTCCCTCGTTTTTAATGACATTATTCACGGCGGTTTTTTAACCGCCGTGAATAATGATCGTGTGTACGCGGCATTACTCCTTGACCATGGTCCACCTCTCCATCCCTCCTCTCACCGCTACAACGTGACTCACTCCCTCTCTCCTTGTTAGGAGCAGACATTGTGCTCCACAATGGGACAGAACTTAAAGCGGAGTTCCAGGCTTTTTATAAACTGAAACTCTGCTTTAAGGTAAGATTTAAAATTTTGTCACCAAAACAGAAATGGAGGGGAAATTTTCCAATGATGATAATTATTAACTATCTAAGGGAGATTTTTTCTCACTTTCTGTTGTGTATACAATATAGGAAGTAAAGAAACATTTCCCAGATGAGACGCAGATGGTAAAGCAAAATACAAGACAGGATTTCTTACCATTCCCTACTATAAAAAGTTATGGCTTTAAATATAAGCATGTTAATATGGTTGCGAAAAAAGTGAGTAGATCAGCATTTCCCAACCAGGGTTCAGTGGAACCCTAGAGTTCCTCCAGAGGTTCTTATGGGTTCCTTAAGCAATGGACAATTTCTGCGTCTCAGAAAAGTAAACACTGATACCTGTTAGGGAAAAAAGAAATCAAAAAAGCGCAACCCAATGTGAATGATAACAGTGAATCTCTGAAACAATGTGAAATTCCAACCGATATCCCAACCAATATCTCAAAGCTGGAATATAAGTGAAACAAACATATATAAATGGAAAAAATAATAATAAAACTTATAACATAAAACTCTCAATTGATAAAAGTCCATATGATGTAATATCTTTGGGAGACTAGTCCAAAGATGACATATATAGGATTGTTGCCGTGAAGGAATTCCTATGCGGCGGAAGGCGTAATACTCAGACAGGTTGATAGTATAAGCTTCTCATCCAATAGTAAGTAAATGGCTTGCTTACCAAATATAAGATGATATTGGGCTCAGGACTAGGCCGACCTGCCTTCACTCGATCTGTTCTCGGTGTTCACCACACATGGATCAATTGGGAAATCCAGAGGCGGTCACTTTGGCGCTGAATCCCACAGACTGCGGGCACTTCAAAAATCTTTCGCTTGCCGTAAGGTGAGTATTGTGTTTATTATAACTAATGTTTTCCACATACAGCAAGTGGAGATCAGCATCTAGAAGTCAGCAGTCAATTACCAGATATAAGATGATATTGGGCTCAGGACTAGGCCGACCTGCCTTCACTCGATCTGTTCTCGGTGTTCACCACACATGGATCGATTGGGAAATCCGGAGGCGGTCACTTTGGCGCTGAATCCCACAGACTGCGGGCACTTCAAAAATCTTTCGATTGCCGTAAGGTGAGTATTGTGTTTTATATAACTCACGTTTTCCACATACAGCAAGTGGAGATCATCATCCAGAAGTCAGCAGTCAATTACCAAAGAAAAGGAAGAAGAAAAGATCCTCATGGTGCAGTATTTCCTCATAAAAAACGTATTTATTGCACAGGCTTCATAAAACACTGACATCCATGGAACAGAGACAAATTTTCAAAAACAGCCACGGTTAGCACCAGCTGGCTGGAACGTGATGGTGTCAGAGACTTGTGGCTCCACCCTGTTAGGCAAGGGTTTGTCTCAAGGACCACAAATATAAGAAGAATATCCCCCAGTGAGCATCACGCTGTGAGCAGTAAATATGTGAAGCGCTACCCAAGTGAGGGCCGCTGTTTTGTGCCCCAGGGTCTTTTCCCACTGTGTAGCAGCAGCCAGGCTACCAGCAACTTTCACTCCACTGGCTCCAAAAAAAACAGTCTAGGGGTTGCCTTTTAAAAGTTTATTGCAGAAATAACTTAAATAGGGTTCAGGGAGCTGTGGGATACTCCAGAACACTAAAACAGGAATGTGAGGACACACATGGACACACATCCCCTCGGCAGCAGCTCCTCAGAACAGTCCCTTCATCAGTGGGACAGACAAGGGACAGCAAAGGGACACCATTAGCAATGCCCAAGGCAAGCGTTAAACTCCGGTTAGCGGGGGTTAACAACAGCAGCAGTCACTGAGATCCTTCGACCCTTAGGTCTATACTCACAGTGTCCCCAGGGCTTGAATGTCTCCCTCAGACTCCAGCAGACAGACTCCTCTGTGAAGTTCCCAGATCAGATCCTCAGTGGTACACCAAGGACTTGTAGCAGGATTGGCCCCCCAGCGAGCACAGCTGAGACCTCGATGAGAATCTTTAGCAGGATGGGCTGGCAGCCCTTCTGACTGGTAACCTCTCCTCCAGGGAAAAGATCCCTGGGGCTCCAAACTATTTACTCACTACCCATCCAGCATCTGGGCACACCTCCCCAGGGATTGGCTGGACCAAATATTCAGGCTGCTTATTTCACTCTCCCACCCACTATGTTCTGGAAATCTCCAGAAAACAGGGGAAAGAAATCAGCCTTGCACCCGGCAGAGCAACCTAAAGCAATCACACGCTGCTCCGCTGATTACAGGACAGCCACAGAACTAAATTTGTCTAACAAAACCTAGCAGCCTATCTGGGGGGTGCTACATATGGTAATTATTAGCAGGTGTTCCCTGAGTCTGGAAAAATAATTTCTAAGGATCCTCCATGTTAAAAAGGTTGAGAAAGACTGTATTCGATTGTTGAGAGGAAGCTCTTGTGCGTGGAGTTAAGAAACGTTGGCTTGCAACATCACAGTCTCAAGTTTAGGTGTTCCCAAATCACCAGTCTACCCAACTCAAGTTATTTCAGGAAGAAAATAAAAGCCTACAGTAGGCAGACAGGCTGTGCCCCTGGCTTTATTTTCAGTAACCTTTTCTCTTTTTAGACTGCTGCTCCACTTTAATCCCCTATTTCTCTGAAATGTACTCCCGTGCCATAGATCTTTATTCTACCGATGGGGCTATGGCCTGTTTGTCAGTGTTGGCTACGTGTGATGAGAGGATGTTTTGATTATTTAGAGTAAGCTATAACTGGGTCAATGCAAGAGAAGGAAACTGATTAATGAATTCTGCACACCTGCGGCCTGAGATTGAGAGCCTCATTTCTCCTGCGCTCTTTCTGAAAGCGAGCTGAGGACAGAAAATAGACAGCATTATAGGTTGCGTACATCACCAGCAGGGGGGTGCTCAGCTCCCCTCTGTTCGGAATCTGAGCCTTTTGTTTTGTCGAGCAGCTCTCGTCCTCAATATGGAAACTAGGCTAATGGTGTAGGCTCGGTTGAAGAAGAGCCATAGGTAAAACTGTGTCAATCTTCTGTTAACTCTACAGTACATCAAATAGCACAAAATGAACAGAAAAACATGGGCTTTTGTAGACAAACAAAGAAGACATGGATGGGTTTTTCCATAACTCTGGGCCTCTTCTAGGAAATTGAAGGAGGAACTGTCCACGTTCTTTATATAAGCTAATGATTTACGAAACTTCCATATATGTTCCAAAATGTGCCTAAAATCAAGTGTTTTCTGAACATTGAGTTTTCTACTAACCAGTGGTGGCCCGTTCATTAGAGGTACCGGAGCGCCGCCCCATCTATCCACGGCCGCCACCCCCACGCTCTATCCACACCGCCACCCCCTATTGTTCTAATATGCTTCAAAATAGGGTGGGCTCGTGGCACAGAGTATTGCAACAGGAGCCCACCCAAGTGTTACAACAGCGAATTAATATTCGCTATTGAAACACTGATCCTTAATCCGGCAAATCAGAAGCAGGTCTGAGACCCATTTTCCCGATTGGCCGAAAAGAGAAGAGTCCCAAGGAGAAGGGAGGAAATGGAGGCCACTGCGATGCCCGAGGAGAGCAGGGGAAGGGAAAGCCATTGCCGCCGCCACCATCGAGCAAGGGAAGCCGTCGGTGAGGCCCGGGAGAAGCACTGCCCACCAGACCCACCCGAACGACTGACCGGGGAGGGGTTTGGTACTGTTTGCCGGCCCCCCAAAAAAAAATTACCACCGGGCCCCACTGCTACTAACATTACTGGGTGCTTGTGAGCAGGGGTTAGTACCCTTTTAGTGAGGTCCCGCGCCTGGGTGTAATTTGTGGGTGGAGAATTGTACCCTTATACAGTGTATATTCTGGTGTGGAAGGAGTTTTGATCAGAGCAGTAATGGAATTAGGATACTCCTGATATACACATAAGCCTGTATGTAGACAGGTAGAGGTTAATGCTGCCCTGGTTGGGAAGGGTATGGCTAACGGTGTTCCCAGGTTTTCTTTTGAAGGCCATTGTCAATGCATTTTACTGTCCGCTACCTTGCGTTTTCTTTCTCCATTGTTCTCCTTTTGAGTGCTAAGCATTGAGTCCTGTGGATTGCCTATTTTGCCTTTAACTGTTTCAGAGCAGCATATAAATAATAAGGAGAACATATACGATCGCTCCTCCCTGCTTGCTAATCTTACCTGAGCAGTGAGAATTGAGCTCTTTCGCTTTGTTGTCTCCTTGTTGTTTCTACCTGAATACCAACTCATTGAACATTGAAGGACTGTCTATGATACCTTTTAGTGTTTGAAAAAACATTGGAAGGAATCAGTGAGGGGTTTGGGAGTAACGGATAATTATCAATAAATAGAAGTGGTACATCATGAGGGGGAGAACAACAAGAGGAGGAGCAGCAGCAAAATCACCATAAGTAAGCTCAAGCCCTGGGTCAATAAAAAAGTATATATCCTAATAGGGAGAGCAGAGAAACAAACAATGGAAAAACAACTCAGGTGAAACAGACGAAGGTAAAGGACAAAAAAGGACAAGGTAGACGTTCGCCAGACACAAGTATACTGGGGCGGCTTGGAATGGACCAGGAAAAGGACCCAGAAAGCAAAGTAAAAGGGCATATGAAGAGGTCCAGCACCTGAAATCTCAACTCCCTACAAAGGTAAAGATGGCAGCCATGTTTGCAGCCTTATGCCTTGTACACACGATTGGAATTTCTGATGAAAAAAGTCTGATGGACTTGTTTCATCGGAAATTCCGATCGTGTGTGGGCCCCATCGGACTTTTTTCCATCAGTGTTTAGAAATAGAACATGTTTTAAATTTGTCCAATGGAAAAAAAAAGGATAGGTAATTCCTATCGTCTCCGACGGAGAAAAAACCCACGCATGCTCAGAATCAAGTCGACGCATGCTCGGAAGCATTGAACTTCATTTTTCTCGGCTCGTCAAAGTGTTTTACGTCACCGCGTTTTGGACGGTCGGAATTTAGTCTGACAGTGTGTATGCAAGACAGCTTGAACGGAATTCCGATGAAAAGTTCCATCGGATTTTACACCATCGGATACTCCGATCGTGTGTACAGGGCATTAGAAAATTCCTTAAAAACTGAAATGGCAACAATTCACAACGATGTTGGTCATATATTAACGAGAGTAGAAGAAGTAGAAAAAAGATTGGACAGCCATATACAAGTATTTAGGCAATTAAAAGGACAAGTTGATACTTTGAAAAAGGAACAAAGGGATAGGTGCTGGGAGAAAAAAGGAAAGGGCAAACGACATTCAAATATTTGTGAAAGAGGTATATGACTTAGAACAGATGCATAAAAAGAAATTAGATAGGGAGATACAACATGTCCTAGCATTAAAAAGAGAGAACCTGAAAGATCTAATGTAGCAAGAAACAAAACAAGGGTTGAATGGAGTAGCCAAGGATAGATACAAATGGGGGAATAAGTCAGGAAAATATCTAGCAAGAATACTTAAAAGTAAAAAATCTAAAAATTATATAGAAAAAATGAGAAAGGAGAAATAGTATATAAAACATCAGAAATTGCCAGGACATTCCATTGTTTCTATAGTGCTCTTTATTCTGTAAGACACGGGTGGGCACTAGAAGAAGAATAAATAAACAAAAAATAAAAGAATATCTGAGAGAAGCAAAATTACCAAACGTTTCAACAGAAAGATTAGCTGCCCTGGAAGATTCTATAACTCAAGGAGAAATTAGATCAAAAATACAGGGAATGGGAAAAGTCCAGGCCCTGATGGGTTCCCAATTTTATATTATAAAAGATTTAAAGATCAACTGGTACCAAAATTAGAAATATATATGAACTCATTGGGGAATGGAGAAGGGATGAGACAGGAATCGATACAAACACAAATCACGGTAATACCTAAAGAGGAAAAAGAAGCAACTCTGTGTTTTAGTTATAGACCAATCGCGCTATTAAATAGCGATACAAAATTATATGCAAAGATCTTAGCTACAAGATTAAAGGAACTGATGCCTGAATGGATATATACAGACCAAACGGGCTTTATACCAGGTAGGGAGGGTAAGGATAATGGAATAATAACATTACTGATGCTCTATAAAGTGAGAGGTTGAAAATCCCCAGCTCAGTTCCTGACGATAGATGCCGAAAAGGCCTTCGACAGGGTAGACTGGGGATTCATGATGGAAACAGTGAAGGCACTGGGAGTGGGTCCCAAGATGAATAAGCGAATTTGAACAGTGAAGGTCAATGGGAGTCTGTCACTCCCCTTTGAAATGTTCAATGGAACTAGACAAGGATGTCCGCTTTCGTCTCTTTTGTTTGTACTATCATTAGAACCCCTACCTAGATGGTACATAATGCCAGTTATGGCACAAAAATATCAACCAGAGAAATCTCCACTGTGATGGAGAGGTCGTGGCCAGAGGGGAACTATTTCCCATATTTGGTGGGAATGCCCAAAGAATAGAGAATTCTGGCAGGTAGTAAGAGAATATACGGTATAAAAGAGATCACGGGATCAGAGATCCCAGAGGATCCATGGAGTTGTTTATTCCATATTACAGATATGGGAAAAATAAAATATCAGAACTCATTACTACCATACGTAATAAATACCGCAAAAGGCGTAATACCAAAAAAATGGCAAAAAAAAGAAAGACCTTCGGTAAAGGACTGGTTTAATAGGATTGAATATATACATAGTATGGAATATCTGAGTAGTAGAGATGAAGAACAAATAGGAAGATTTGAAAGTATATGGGAAAAATTTACTATTTTTAAGAATACAAGGACATTTTCTGAGGGACGGATGGAGGACTAGAAAGAGATGGATGGAGTGGGCCAAAGGGAATGGGGAGATAAAAGCGAACGCACAACGGTGGTGGGGTTTGGGGAAGAGGGGGGTGGGTTTCCTGGATGGAATGCAATTATTTTGTAAAATGTTTTTTTATATGGAAAAATAAATAATAATAAAACAATTTAAAATGTGAAAAAAATAATAATTAAAAAGACTGATTTCAGGTAAATACATGCCTGATGAAAATACTCCAGAGTCACTCTTTAGACCCCCTTGAGACCTTTGTTGTCCTTTTCAGTGGGTTGCCACTTGAATGTGCGCTAACCTGCAGTTCTATCCTATGTTAACATATGTTGCATTAAAGCTGTGGCATGGGTGCAATGCTAACTCAAAATGGCATGTATAACCCGCCTTTCATTAACTCATGATGAAACTCGTATTAAACCGAAATGCAAAGGTCAGAAGGGGTCTCTAAAAAACTGACCCCAAAATGATACTTTAAAGTGGATGTAAACCCACTCTCATCCTTTCTAAACTACTGCCATAGTGCTGATCTAATAAGGATATAGATGCCTCCTGCATGTATCCTTATCTGTCAAAATGTCTCCCCTCTGTCTGTTATAAGGCCTGAAAAATTGCAGGTGGATCTGTTGTCTGGAGCTCGGTGGGTGGACTCGTGATGTCAGTAGACTCCCCGCCCACCTCTACACTCCCCTTGTCAACATGCATTTTCTCCTGAGTATTCCTTCTGCTATGATCACTAACATCCAGTCAAAATCCAGAAAAGTAACCACATGACTTCAGAAAAGGAGTGGGGGTGGGAATTAAAAAACAATGCCTGTCTAAAGCTAGTGCACAAGATATGTAAATAACCTGTCACTCAAAGCAAGGGGGCAGAACGGACAAAGGTGTTTCTCTGTTTGTCCGTTTTATCTCACTGAGATCATGATTAAGCACAAGATGTTTGTGTGAAACGCGTCTACGTGACCTCGTGTTGGTGTCTTTGGTGTTATCAATTTGAACAATAAAAGGCAATTGGAATTCCTGGATGTGCAGCCATTTCTTTTCTTACAAGTTTCCCACGGAGGCGGGCCAGGGCTGGCACTCTACGAGACATTCCACCTCAGGTTATCATCATACACCTGGTGCAGTGGCTCTTTTTGTTTGTATACTTTAAGTATAGGTGGAGCATGGTGGGCTGAGTTACCCCCAGGATTCCTATAATTCATTGACACTGCAACAGTGAGGTATGCCTGCCATAATTTCTGTTTTGTCCACCAGGAGAATTTAGGTGTTCCTGCCCACTTTTCCTTCTGTTGCATTTCTCAGCCATTCTCAACAAGAGTTCTGCAGACCCTGTCACGTACCTGATAGGAGAATGAGATGACGAGGTTGGCCTCAATTGTATCTCCAGCCCAGGCCCCACTGAAGGTGGAAGAGATGGTGCCAAAGGGAAAGGAGGAACATGCATGCCGGCAGGTGTTGCTGGTAGAACTTGCAATAGGAGATGCAGGCTAGACCAGTCTGAAAGGACATCAGGTTAGGAACTGCAATCATACAGGATGAGCCAGCTGAGGTTAAAGAAGCACTCTACATACACCGCAGAATCAGAGCATGAGCCTGGTCAGAGCTTCCAGCAGACTGAAGACAGGAACACGCTGTTATGATTGAAGCTGATATAGGTGACAGCCTTAGCAGTCACTCAAAGGTAAAATAGAGCCAAATCAGAGACCGAAGCGAAGTCACAGGTATAGCCGAGGTCAGCAACAGGTAGGCAATGCAGTACAGGGGCATAGACAAAAGCGTAGTCAAGAGTAGTGCCAAGGTCAGGAACAGGTAGGCAGAAAAGCCATCAGGATGCAAGATCAGGTCAATAGCAAGCCAAGTCAGCAACGGAGGCTAAGCACAGGATACAAGCAGGACACAGAAACAGCTTAAGACCAGTCAGCACAGAACATGGTCATAAACATCCTTTAAATAAAGCATCTGGCATCAATGGGAATTGTGCATGTGTGCACGTGCGTGTACGAGCGCGCCTGGTCATTGTTCTGTGAGAAATACTATGCTCATGTGCATCTCTGCACACCAGATGTCTCACAGGAATTCCCTGACAGACCCCTAGGGTTGCTCCAGAGGTTTTTAGGGGCTCCTTGAGCTTTGGCTGAATGTCCTCCCATTTGATGGTGCCTGCATAGTTCCAGAGTTGATGCCAGTTGGCAAAGTCAGCAGTATGACACCAATAACCTTCCATGAAGGTAGCATTCTGACCATCACTGTAAAGAAGGCTTTCTTATAACAGACCGCTAATGTAAGAGGCATTTTATCCACTAGCTGCCCATAAATTGTTTTTTATCAGGGGTTTCCTGAGACCTTAAAATTATATCAAGGTTTCCTCTGTGGTATAAAGGTTGAGGCAGCTAGTACATTTCTATATGAAACTCTGTGCCCACTAGACCTAGAAGAACAGAAGGATTTGGGTCAAACTGTTGGAATATATGGAATTGCAGTACCTCAGTTTTCTTTCAGGATTGAACTAATATTCTGACATAAACACCTCATATCTTTTATGCCATAAACAACACCATGCCTCATATAATGACACACGACTTTACTCCTGCATGGCACTGTGTTGTCCTGTGGCTCTGGTGTCTAGCAAGTGGCTGCACGGGGGCAAACTGCGAGATGCAGCCATGGAAACGCACCCCATGCTTGCTTTCATTACAAGTAATGGTCTAAGAGGGAGATTATAGCTGGATCCATACCGGCCACAGCCAGTTCTCTCTGCAGGATGAAAACAGTTTGCGCAGGTTAATTGCATAGTTTCTCCCAATTAGTGAAGTAGTCATAGGTTTCCATCCTTCTGACAGAAACATCATTTGTATGGCTATTTTTTGGCATAGCCAGCCATATCCAGTCTAGACCAATATATACTGAAAACTGTTTATGTTCCTTTTTTTTAAAGAGCTGTAGGTCAAAATGGATGTGTACATATTCACAACAAAGCTACTAGATATAGGAGACTCAAACTCTTTAACCTGATGAGTTAGCGGTGGGGGGCTGACATGTTTGTGAATGAGGGGAAAGAAGAATATGGTTGTTCAGTTGTGCAGGTTTTGCCAGAAACTGAAATATCAGTTTTGAAGAGAATTGACTAACTCGTTAAACAGCTATTATCAACCAGAGTTTTGTGGAACTCTTAGGCCCGGTTCTCACAGGGGCGGCACGACTTCGGGGGCAACTCGGCGGCGCGATCTCAAGACGGCTGAGGCGATTTGCATAATGACTTCTTTATAGAAGTCAATGCAAGTCGCCCTGAGTCGCCCCCAAAAGTAGTACAGGAACCTTTTTCTAAGTCGGAGCGACTCAGGTCGCTCCTATTAGAACGGTTCCTTAGCACAGACCGGGACGCGACTCCTCAGGCGACCGAGTTGCCTGAGGAGTCGCCCCTATGTGAACCGGGCCTCAGGTTTCTTCAGAGGTTGTTAGGGGTTCCTTGAGCTACAGAGAATTCATCTTCTGCCTGGTGGTGCCTACACATTTACAAGGTCAATGCAGAGGATCCATTTTTGGCCCGGTGGTGCCTACATAGATACGGGCCAATGCAGAGGATCCATCCTCCTCCTGGTGGTGCCTACACAGATACAAGTCCAATTCAGAGGATCCATCTTGTGCCTGGTGTAGCCTCCACTGTTTCGGGGGCCAGTGCACAGAATTCATCTTCTGCCTGGTGGTGCCTATACAGTTACAAGGCCAATGCAGAGGATCCATGTTCTGCCTGGTGGAGCCTACACAGTTATGAGCTCAATGCAGAGGATTCATCTTCTGCCTGGTGGTGCCTATACAGTTACAAGGCCAATGCAGAGGATCCATGTTCTGCCTGGTGGAGCCTACACAGTTATGAGCTCAATGCAGAGGATTCATCTTCTGCCTGGTGGTGCCTATACAGTTACAAGGCCAATGCAGAGGATCCATGTTCTGCCTGGTGGAGCCTACACAGTTATGAGCTCAATGCAGAGGATTCATCTCCTGCCTGGTGGTGCCTACACAGTTCCATGGCCAATGCAGAGGATTCATCTTCTGCCTGGTGGTGCCTACACAATTACAAGGCCAATGCAGAGGATCCATATTTTGCCTGGTGGTGCTAAGGATGGGCGAACAGTTCGGCCCGAGCATTAATTCGGGCCGAACACTTGCTGTTCAGAAGTTCTCCAAACAACTGAATTATAGGGTTGTTCGACCATTTGTTCGGCCGCTGAACGACCACAATGCACTGCGCCGCCGCACAGTGCATTGAAAGCCCTAATTGGCTGAAGCAATGAAAGCTTCACCCAATCAGGGCACAGAGCACTGTCAGAGCCATGATTGGACACCGTCATAATGACGGTATCCAATCATGGCTCATTGCTCTTAATCCCGTCCCACACTATAAAAGTATTCTTTCCATAGCGGCCATTTGTAGTGTGATAGCGGCGTAGAGAGGGCTAGAACAGGGCTGTGTTCAGTGCTATTAGACAGTTAGTGTGCTATAGTGTTCTATTCTGATTCTATTGTCAGTGTACAATATCAGTTTAGTGTGCATCTAGGGATAGTTCAGTGTGAGTGTAGTGCAACCATTCATCTTTACATTAGTGTGAATGTAGGGATAGTTCAGTCATTGTGAGTGTAGTGCGACCATTCATCTTTACATTAGTGTGAATGTAGGGATAGTTCAGTCATTGTGAGTGTAGTGCGACCATTCATCTTTACTTTAGTGTGAATGTAGGGATAGTTCAGTCATTGAGAGTCTAGTGACCACTATTCATCTTTACATTAGTGTGAATGTAGCGTTAGTTCAGTCAGTGTGAGTGTAGTGACCGTTTTTTTTTTTTTGGATTTCTTTTTTTTTTTTGTAAATTTCTTTTTATTGAAGATTTTAATACAGACATACAAACATAAGCCGCACAACGCAGCAACACAACGAACCAGGTTCCGTTAGGTGGAACCAATGTCCCTAAACAAACAAACAAAAAAAATAAAAAAAATAAAAAAATAAAAACCCAATCAACCCCCCACCCCCCCAAAAAAAAAAAGAAAAAAAAAAAGAGAGCCCCCCCTAAGGAGGAAAACAAAGGAATGCACAGACTTCGAGTTCCCGAAGGAGACAGATACATAATCCGGCAGGGCAATGATGCCTCCGCCCACCAGAGGAGGTGTTGCACATATTACAGCTCCATCCCCCCCCCACCCCATACCCCATCAGGAGAAATATGGACCCCACAGCCATCAGTACATTATTGATCTATAGTGTATTTATGTCAAAATCACCGCCACCCCAGGATCTCAATCCACTTGTTCATGAAAGTTTAATAAGGATCACTCACCAAGTTACCTATGTGTTTAATCAGAAACTGTGTCTGTGGATGCCATCCAACCCCCCCAAACCTTTTCAAACTTGGCCTCTACCCCCCTACTCAAATAAGTTGCCTTATAAAAAGGAATTGCCTTGTTGATCAGGGACTTCCAAGAAGCCAGAGTCGGGGCAGCGGACTTTTTCCAGGACAGGATAATGAGTTTTTTGGCGTAGAACAGCAGGAGGGTGAGTAGAGTTCGTATAGCCCTAGTGGTAGCCAAGGTCTCAACCAAGCTTAGCAGGCACACCTCAACCGTAAGGGGGACTGAAAGGGATGTGACCGACCGGACACATTCTGAAATATTCTGCCAGTAGGGCTTGATATGAGGACAGTCCCAAAAAATGTGCATGAAGTTCGCAAGGGGCGCCGAACACCTCCAACAGACAGAGTGGTGGCTCCCGAACATCCTAGCTAACCTAGCTGGAGTAAGATAAATTCTGTGCAAAAATTTATATAGGATCAGACGATCCCTAGTAGAGATGAGACACCGGAATGGTGCCCCCCAAATATCATCCTAATCATCTCCATCCAACCCAGGGGCCTCCACCTCCCAGGCCAGCCTGCAAGCCCCCATCAACATGACCGTGTCAGGAAAAAGGTCCCTGTACAGACTGGAGACCGGCTTAGACAAAGAGTCGCTGCGTGTCAGTAGTTCTAAGTCACTGGGGTCAAGGTCAAGAGGATCCCCACCGAATTGAGAGCAAAAAGCATGTCTTAGTTGAATATATCTAAAGAAGTGTGAGTTTGGTAGACCATACCGCTCTTTCAGGTCATCAAAAGTCATCAGAGAGCCATTCGACACTATGTGGTGCAAAGTCTTAATCCCAAATTTAGTCCAGACTACCGGGTCTGTGTAGTCGAAGAAATGCGTTAAGTTTGGATTTCTCCATAGGGGTAGGTTAGGGGAAAATCTGCTGGGCCCGGAGGGCCTGAGCCCCTGAGCCACGGACCATGCCTTGATAACTGAGCGCATGGAAGAAGTGAGCAAGTATGGAGCCTTCGGTCCTCTGTATACCAAGAGGGACAGCGCCTCGTACGATCCCACACAGGCAGCTTCCAGTGATACCGAGGCATCATCTGTGGGGGTAGTTAGCCAGCGGCGAGCCACTGTCAACTGGCCAGCAAGGAAATATTTATAAAAATTTGGCACCGCTAAGCCCCCTTCCCCCCAGGGCTGCTGTAGTATGGTAAATCTCAGGCGCGGGATCCCCCCGTGCCACAAAAAGGAGGAGAGCAAGCTATCAATTAATTTAAAAATCGATTTGGGGATCCATACTGGGGAGTTTCTAAGGACATACAAGAATAAGGGTAAAATTTTCATTTTAATTACATTTATCCTCCCAATAAGTGACAAAGGGAGGTTTTTCCAAGCATGTAGTTTCTTTTTAAGAATGGCCAGCAACGGTGAAACGTTGAGACCTATGAAGTCCGTGACTGAGTTGGTTATTGTGAGTCCTAAGTATTTAATTTGAGTGACCCACTGTAGGGGATTATCAGGGTCCGCCGGCCCAGACATGGGATGGGAACGCAGGGGAAGTATTTTGGACTTAGTCCAATTAACCTTGAGGCCAGAGACCTCAGTAAAATTACCTAGGAGCGACAGTGCTGCCTGCAGGGAAGGTCCCGTGTCACGAATAAACAGTACCAGGTCGTCTGCATAAAGGGCTGTTGTTTCAGTCAGAGTACCCACGCTGATCCCCTGAATTTGGGGGGACGAGCGCAACGCAATCGCGAGGGGCTCCATGACCAGTGCAAATAGCCCCGGTGAAAGGGGACACCCCTGTCTGGTGCCCCTGGACACCGGGAAGGCTTCCGATACCCCGCCATTAAGGCGGAGAGCAGCTACTGGATGGTCGTAGAGCAGCGATATCCACTTAAGGAACGTGGGGCCAAATCCCATACGTTGCAGCACAGTTGACATGTACCTCCAATCAATGGAGTCGAAAGCCTTCTCCAGGTCAAAAAACACCAGAGCTCCCCCCGACGAACTTTCAGCGGTCAGTTGAGTATGAGTATATACCCTCCGGATGTTAATGTCCGTGGATTTTTTAGGCATGAACCCCGTTTGGTCTGGCGAAATCAAGTGGTCAAGTATTTTCATTAATCTGTTGGCGATCATCTTGGTAAGTATTTTGAGGTCCATGTTGAGCAGTGCTATGGGCCGGTAAGAGGAGCAGGAAAGAGGATCCTTGTCTGGCTTGGGCAGCAGCACAACATGAGCCTCATAAAATGATACCGGAAGGGTCTCAGCATCAAGACAATCCCCATAGAGTCGCAAAAGCCTAGATGACAGCAGCTCCAGATAAGTTTTGTACCACTCTGCAGGAATCCCATCAGGGCCCAGCGATTTACCATTAGGGAAGGAGGCAACTGCAGTTGCCAATTCTTTTTCCGTAAAGGGGGCATCAAGACTATCAGCCATCTCCTCTGGCAACACCGGGATATGGAGGGAGTCCAGCATGTCCGTCAAAACCTTGAGGTCATATGGTGGGATAGAAGAGTATAATCCTGAATAGAAGGAGACAAACTCCTTCATGATACCCTCTCTATCTTTTACCAAATTGCCTTCTGATGAGCGGATACATGGTACCACTGTATGTGCCCGGGAATCTGCTGTCAGGATGGCCAATAACTTTCCATTTTTGTCTCCTTTCTCAAATAATTCCTCAGCCCTATTTTTAAACACACATTGAGTGAGGCCCTGGAAATGAACCAGTAATTCCCGTCTAGCCTTCTGTAACTCAACCACAGTAGAGGGAGAGGGTGAATCAGCATTAGATTTTGCACATCTAAGTTCATGAGCCTGGAGTTCCTGAGATTTGGCATTCTTTTCCACCCTAGCAGCTTTTATGGCAGACACATACACCCCCCGAGTTGACGCCTTAAAGGCATCCCACACTACTGCTGAGTCCGCTGATCCCTCATTGAACTCCCAGAAGTCCTTCAGGTGTGGCGAGACCAAGGCCTCCACCGTGGACTCCCCCATCCACCCCGGGTGCAACCTCCAAACCCCCGCAGGACGGTCCCGTAGGAAACTGAGTGTAACCTGTAGGGGGGTGTGATCAGAGATCCCCCCAGCCAGATATCTAACCTCTGAAACCAGGGGAAGTAGAGCTGGGTTGGCAAAGGCCATATCAATGCGGGAGGAAGAGGTACTGACATGGGAGAGATAGGAGAAACCTCGCTCTCCAGGGTGCTTCCAACGCCAGAGCTCCTCCAGCACCGCAGAGTCTGCCCAGTGTGTTAAGTCAAGGTTCTGCACCCGCGTCGGATTGGAGGTATCCAGTGCGTAGTCCAGGATATTGTTAAAATCACCAGCCACCAGTAGCTTCAATGGGCCAAAGGTGGCGACTTTTGCCAGGACAGTGTACAGAACCTCACTCTTGAAAGGGGGTGGGACATAAATGTTTGCTATAGCCAATAACTGGGAGTCAATGTCAAGCACTACAATCACATAGCGCCCCTGAGGGTCTGTAACCACATGTTCAATAGAGCAAACCAATTTTTTGTGAAGTAATATAGCCACCCCCCTAGCATAAGTAGAGTATGTAGAGTGTATAGTTCTCTGCAGCCAGTTTCTGTTCAGGGAGAGAATTCTACTACCCGTCAAGTGGGTCTCTTGCAAAAGGACCACATGAGGGTTTTGGGATTTAAGGTACTGAAGGACCATCGATCTTTCAAACTTTGAATTCAACCCACGGACGTTCCATGAGATAATTTTTAAATCATTCATACAGTAGTGGTCTGTAAGGCATGTAGACAGGATAAGTGAAATTGGAGGGGAGGTAGGGGGGGAGGGAACCCAGATGCAGAGAACCACACCCCCCCAGACAGCAGCATAAAATCAGTATAGACTGTGCAAGGCACACGGTAGGTCTAGCAGCATAAACCCTCCGGGCAAGACTCAAAAACCAAACAAAAATCCCCAAAAACTGAAACAGAACCAAAAAAATTAAAAATAGAAAAAATAGAAAAAACAGTCTATAGTCCCAACTCCCTGTTTGCTCCGGGTGAACAAAGTAGAAAAACATTCGGAGAAACTTAAGTCCCAAAACAGTTACAAAAATTAGCGGACTCTTCCAAGAGTTCATCCACTCAAAAAAGAAAAAAAAGGGTTTTGTGGAGACGTATCAGTAGGTCATAACGCCCCCAAACAGTACCTGAGCTCCCGCAGTGACCGGATAAGCAGTCTCAGTCCACTCAGAACGATCACCCCGCTGGGGACAAGGATTGTCAATAGGAGAAACAGCCATTCAAAGGATAACAGTCACAACCACTCCCGGTGACAACTTGTAAAGCGTCTGTATTTACAGACCGGCGGCCAGGCCCATCCAGGTAACAAACCACCCTCCTAGGCAATGGAATCCAACCAGTCAACTGCATCTGACGGACACTCAAAAAACTTGGCAGAACCATTGTGGATGACCTTTAGGCGACTAGGGTACAACATGTTGTATGTCAAGCCTTTCTCTCGTAGGCGTCTGCGCACATCTGTGAAGGAGCGCCTTTTCTTTTGTAGGTCAGGAGAAAAATCAGGAAACAGGTGAATCACTGCATTGTCGTATTTCAGATCAGGATGTTTGCGAGCCTCCGCCATTATCGTATCTCTGTCCCTGAAATTTAACAGATGGACCAGAAAAGCACGCGGCATCAAACCAGCAGGCCTCGGTCCATTGGGCACCCTGTGCGCACGCTCCACTATGTATACTGGGGAAAGATGTTGTAGTCCCAGGAGTTGCTTGAAGAATGCTTCAGCAAACAATGCAGGGTTAGGCCCCTCTGCGCCCTCTGGGAGCCCAACCACCCTCACATTATTGCGCCGAAGGCGGTTCTCTGCGTCATCTGAGCGTGCCATGAGGACCTTGACCTTTTGCTGGAGGTCAGCTAGGGCCTGAACAGTGGAAGCAGTAGTGTCCTCCAATGCTGAGACGCGGTGCTCTGCCTCTGTAAGGCGGCCTCTAAATTTGTCCATATCATGTCTGATCAACCCACACTCAATAGACAGTGCATCTATTTTCCCCTCCACAGATGACTTACTGTCTGCGATGGCCGCCAGGATTGCAGCAGTGGACTGGGCTCCATACAGCTCTGAGTCCGCCTGAGAGGTGGAAGAGGAGCCGTCCGGATCAGGGGTCATAGCCGCCGCCATCCAGGTGTCAGTTTGCACCGCTACGGACGCTGGATGCAGGGAGATGACAGGCAAGATGGCCACCGCACGAGTCTTCGGCGGCTCGGTCCGGTCGCTGTGGGAGGCTGCCTTCTTGTTCAATTTGCGCTTACCGGGCATGGGGAGAACCGGAGCAGCTCCCCAGACAGCAGGCAAGTGTTTACTCAGCAGGATGGCGGTGTTAGAGCCAGGATTTCGGCGGATTCGTTAGGCGGATGGCGGGAGCTACAGCGGCGCACGTCTCCTCTCTCTCACATCCCAGCCACGCCCCCGTAGTGACCGTTTAACACAGTTAAATGCCATATAGTTCTGTGCGTAACTGCAAGTTTAACACCATATAGTTCTGTGTGTTACTGCAAGTTTAACACTGTATATTTCATTGCGTTACCGCAAGTTTAACACCATATAGTTCTGTGCGTTACTGCAAGTGTAGCGGTTGGTTGCTACTAGTTACTATCATCCGCACATATTCACCCTGCTGCCAGACTTCCATATATCACTCTCCAGTAGACAATGAACAGTCATTTGCGTTGTTTTGTTTTTGTTTATTTGGGGGATATAACTTGGTTGGGGAAAGAGTATGGGATGCCCGTGGAACAGATTACATGTGCCATGTTATAGCGGTTGCGCTTTAAACTGGAAATGGTCATTGTGACAACTCCTGCAGACTGTTACTCCCAGGTCTCCTCTCCTCCTGCATAAACTTCCCTGTCACAGCGTTAGTCTTTCCACCCCATCATCTTGAACTGTACCAGGCATCACTCTGAATTATCCCTAGCTGTTGCTGAACTTGCTGAATTCTGATAGGCCAGGGGCATGCAGTATCCCTTCTTGAAGGCCTAGTTACTTAGCAGAAATAAATGTTAGATAGACTACTGATCCCAGCCAGCCCGACTCAATGTGTCACAGAACCCCACAGTCTCTCCTCTGGCCTTGCACCCAGCTCCCATGGCATGCCTCTTCCAGATATCCACTGTGCCTCACTCACCAAACTTCTCCTGCCCTGAGTCCTTAATGAAGAATTTACCCGGACCGTGCGTACCGACTGCTTCTCCAGGTCCTGTTCCAGGACACCTCTCCATGACCGTGTAAGGAGAAGCTCCCTCCCAGCTCCCGAGCTCCTCCGCTTAGGCCTGAAACCCCCCCCCCCCCAGATGGGTTTGAGCCTCCTGCTGCAGTCTAACACTCCATTCTTCACTTCACCTAGCCGACAACTGTCCTCCAGTGGGCTGGACCTGAGTTTATGTAGGAGGCCTGCCCCCTGTCAATACTAGTTGACATGAACTCCCTGTCACTCCAATTCCCAGTCCTGCCCCTCTTCCAGAACATTCTCCCTGGAAGCAGGGGAGGCGCCTAAGAACTGAAAGACAGGTAGTCACACCCACTGCTACACTAACCACTCCCTGCCCCCCAGATCAAAACAAGCGGGCCTAGCATGCAGCATAGGCCTGCCTAAATTTACCTACCTGGCAGCTATCACCCAAAACACCTTACCTCTAGCACCTACCTATGGTAGAGGGCACTACACAAGTTTAACGACAAATGGTTCTGTGCATTACTGCAAGTTTACCGCTGTATTTTTCATTGCGTTACTGAAAGTTTAATGCCGTATATTTAACCTCCCTAGCGGTAATCCCGAGCGTGACTCGGGGTTGTTTTTTTATGCTAGGATCGGTAACCCCGAGTCACGCTCGGGGTAGACATTGCAGAGCTCGCAGCGGAGTTTCCTTACCTTCTCCTGGCGATCCAGCGATGATGTCCTCTGCTGTGATCGCCAGCGAGATCTCCGGCGAGTGTCGGCACTTTCGTCCCCATCTGACTTCCTAGTTCCGTTCCCTGCGAGCCGCAGCGTCGCAAGGGAGCGGAACTGGGCGCCAAATTCAAAAAGTGAAACACATAGTATACATACAGTATACTGTAATCTTACAGATTACAGTACTGTATGTAATAATTACACACCCCCTTGGTCCCTAGTGGTCTGTCCAGTGTCCTGCATGCACTTTTATATAATAAAAATCGTTCTTTCTGCCTGGAAAATGGAGATTGTCCATAGCAACCAAAAAGTGTCCCTTTATGTCAAAAGTGGTTTTAGACCAACTAGAAAGCAGCGATAATAAATTAGAATCACTCGCAGAATTGAGCGATAGCGATTTGTGGGGAAATTCGTCATCAAACACTAAATCTAATGACAGCGACAATTCTGCAACTGAGCAAATTTCAGTGTTTTTGATTTGATTACATTATTGAATAATTTTTATTATAATTAGATTACTATTTTTTATAATTATTTATAGTTATTTATTATATTATAATTTATAATTTTGTGTTTCATATTTATCATACCCGGGATGTCTACTAGACTCTGGTTTGCTTAGGTTTAAGTAAGTAATTACTAAGAATCGCAGGCCTATAATACATAACACCAAATTTTCATGCAAAATAATTGTACCGCTTTTGGTACATAATTCCAGAAAGAATCATACCGCCAGGGAGGTTAATTGCGTTACTGCAAGTTTAACGCCATATGTTTCACTGCATTATTGCAAGTTTAATGCCGTATATTTCATTGCGTTACTGCAAGTTTAACGCCATATAGTTCTGTGCGTTACTGCAAGTTTAACGCCGTATAGTTCTGTGCGTTACTGCAGGTTTAATGCCATATATTTCTTTGCATCACTGCAAGTTTAACACCATATAGTTCTGTGCGCTACTGCACGTTTGACTCCGTATATTGCAGTATATTATAGTGTATCCGTGGAGTGTGTCTGTGTTGTGAAAACTCAAATTAATGTTCACCATACACCACTTTACATTGATTAAAGTGGATCCAAATTTACACTGGGAGGACAGTGTCTGGGAGGACAGCAAGGAGAGGCAGATGTTCCCATGGTACTGTAAGGAGGCCAGCAGCGTATGTGTCCACAGGCAAAGGTGGACGTGTTCAGTCCTCAGGCAGTGCATAATTTCTTCTGTTTAGTGATGTTGTCTGTGCTATCCAGCCACAGCATGCAGAGGAGCTGGCTTACTAAACCGTCCTCATCCTCCATCACCCAAGCAGAGACTAGTGCACAGTCCACTGCAGCTGCCAGAGTGGAAAAACCTGCCTCCTTGTCCACAGCTATTCCTGCCATAGCCCTGCATCAGGCATGGGAGAAGGGAGTTACCGCTCCAGGCATGGAGGAGTCAGCAGAGTTATATGAACACAGCATCAGCCACTTGCTCCTTGACGATGCACAGCCATTACTCAATGTTGGTTCTGACTCTGAGGTTGAGGAAGGAAGGAACATGAGCCTACAGAGAGGGGAGAACACTGGTACACAAATTGGAAATCATGTTCCCCCAGTCGCAGAGTATTGCCAAGTTGTCTCCAGTGGTAATGAGGATGGAGGAGATGATGATGTAAAGGTCACTGACTCGACGTGGGTGCCAGATAGAGCAGAGGAGAAAGTGAGGGTGAGGCACAACCCCAACGAGGCAGCCATCATGAGAGAGTAGAGAGCAGCCACCCTATTTCATCACATTGTGGAGCTGTTATCTCCCGGCCCACTTCCCACGGCTCAGCTGTCTGGGCCTTTTTTAGTACATGTGCAGCCGATCGCACTGTTGCTATTTGCAAACTTTGTCTCATGCGCATCAAGCGTGGCAAAAACACCAACCATTGGGGTACCACATGCTTGACAAGGCATTTAACCTCCCACCACTCAGTCCTTTGGCAAGAGCACCTTAAAGCCACACATATCTGTCCCTCCTTACTCACCTCAGTCTGTCCCTGCTATACCTCATGACCTCTCAGCAGCCTCCACTGATAGGGATGATGGTATAGCGCAGGGTGTCCATGTTCTTAGAGCATATCTGCCAACAGCACACCACCAGTTGTAGACTATAGCCAGCAAATTTCTCTGCCCCATCTGCTGCAGCGTAAAAAAAAAAAAAATACAGTCCCTGTCAAACAGGTGTGGAAAAAGTGTTCTTTGGGTGTTAATTGTGCCCATGAAACCTACACCAAAACTATTCTTCCAGATGAAATCAACACCCACAACATTAGTGTCAGGTCACCTGAAGCCAGGTGACAGATGCACACCGTTGGGGTCAGGAGTGCACCGCTAAGGTAGTGAACCCTATGGCCGACTACTGCGGATGGAACTCTGGGTGGTTAAGGAAGGCAGTTCCACTGGAGCACTAACAGGGATCCCAAAGGGAGCTAGAGCCTAAGATTCCCCAGGGCGTGGAGTCTAAGATCCAGCAGGTGTTCACCAGAGCCTCTAGTGGTGAGGATGGACTGGGCTGCAACTGGATCCAGGTCGTGGCCCCCAGAGTCCCCCAGCTCACGCTCACAGTAGGCTATAGAGGATAGAGGGGAAGCAGCAGCTCAGGATACAAGAGATAGTGAGGGGATAAGCCAAAGGTTGGGGCGACTAGCAGACAAGGATAAACAAAGGACACGCCAAAGGTCAAGGTCACAAGCAGACAGGGATAGTCAAGAACAAGCCAAGATCGGTAAAACAGAGACAGACATAGCACACGGCAAGCAGGAAGCCAAACACTCAATAGTCTAAGAAACAACGTTGATCAGCACGGCTGGGTTGCAGTGCACAGGTTAATATAGTGTTCCCTGATAGGGCCTAGGGTGGAGCCATGCTTAGAGGAAAGATTACTTAAGCAGCCAGGTGAGAGTGGCTGGCCTCTAAAGTAGAACACATGGAGGAGAGGTAGGCTGAGAGACAAACATTACTGCATAACCATAACAATTAGGCAGCCTAGAAGTCATGCAGAGATTCCATAACCCAAAAACACTTAATCGCGACATCAGGGGCTTCATAGCTGCTGGTAATCCAGGACTGATTCATTTTGATAAAAGTCAGACGGTCCAGGGTGTCTGTGGACAGACACGTTCTATGATCAGTAACAAAACCTCCAGCAGCACTGAATGCGCGTTCGGAAATCACGCTGGATGCAGGGCAGCCCAGCAGCTCAATAGCATACTGGGCAAGTTCTGGCCACTGGTCTCTTCTCATGACCCAGTAAGCCAGTGGATCTTCAACTGGAAAGCTCTCCATCTCTGTTTTCGCCCCCTAGATAATCGTCGGTCTACCATGTGATGCAGACGCTGCCGATGGGATGTTGAAGCTGACAGCCCTGGGCGGCAAGGACTTAATAAATTCAGAAATGCATCACTTAGGCAGCCGCCTTCTCCACCACTCCTCTCTCGACCTGCAGGAGCCTCAAAATTACGTTTTCCACGACACTGTAACCTACCACAGTCGGGAAAAGCGTTTGATAAACTCCTCTTTAAGATGTCCTCAAGAGATTTCATCTTTTGCATTCACGCCACGTATTCTTGGGTCCTTTCACAGACTTTGAAACATGAGGGAGCCCATGTGCCGCAAATTTGTGGGGGCATGAGAAGCAGACTCCTCGGGGGCACTGAGGATTACAGTATCTGGAACTGCCTCCTCCCAGCCACATACTACTCCCAAGGGTTCTGAGGATGGAAAACCATATCTTACTGTTTGACGTATGTCTTCCTCTGCTTCAATGCCTCCAAAACTGCCAGAAACTGCCAGAATCCTCCTCCTCTTACTTCTCTTGTGTGTTCTGTGGCATAGGAACAATGGTGTCTGCATGAAGTGGGCCTTGAGAGGAGCGGAAGTCCTCCTCTTCGCCCCGCTGCTCTGCCTCGAGTGCCCCGTCCATAATGTCACGCAGAGTCTGCTCCAGCAAGAACACAACAGGGATTGTGTCACTGATGCATGCATTGTCACGGCTCACTATCCTTATGGCCTCCTCGAATGGTGACAGTACAGTGCATGCATCCTTTATGGGCAGCCATTGAGGTGGGGAAAAATTGCCGAGCCGACCTGAGCCTATCGTTGCACCATACTCACACAGGTACTCGTTGACAGCCCTCTGCTGCATGTGCAACCGCTGCAGCATTGCCAAAGTCGAGTTCCACCTGGTGGACATGTCACAAATCAGGCGGTTTATAGGCAGGTGGAATTCCCGCTTAATTTCAGCAAACCGAGCACTGGCTGTGTATGATTGCCTAAAAGGGCTACAGACTCTTCTGGCCTGCTTTTGTAGATTATCCAACCCTGGATACCTATTTAGGAAAGGCTGCACCACCAAATTGAGTACATGTGCCAGGCATGGCACATGTGTCAACTTTCCCTGTCTAAGGGCGGATAGGAGGTTTGTGCCATTATCACACACACCACCATTCCTGGCTCCAGCTGGCGTGGCGTGAACCACCTCTGGGCCTGTCCTTGCAGAGCTGCAAGAATCTCTGCTCCGGTGTGGTTCCTGTCCCCTAGATACACCAGCTGAAGCACTGCATGGCACCTTTTAGCCTGACTCATTGAATATGCCTTTAAACGCTTAGGGGGTACTTGAAGTTCATAGGACAATTCAGCAGAGAAGGACATGGAGGAGGAGGAGGAGGTGGAGTAGGGGGTAGAGCTGACAAATCTTGCATCATCACCAGCTGTATGGAGGCGTGGGTCACAACAAGCTGCAGCACTGAGCCCTGCCCTGCATCATTCTCAGTTGCAAGCAGGGTTACCCAGTGTGCTGTGAACAAAATATATCGTCCCTGCCCATGCTTGTTGGACCACGTGTCAGCAGTAACGTGGACTTTGTGGCTGACTGCCTTGCCCAACGATGCCACAACATTGCCTTCCACGTGATGGTAGAGAGCTAAAATGGCATTTGTGAAAATAAATAGCGACAGAGAACCTGCCACTGTGGTACAGCACATTCTGCAAATTCACAGAAGGGGGCAGAATGCACCAGGCGGAAAGGCAGAAGTTGTAGAGCCAGCAGCTTTGACAAGCTTGCATTTAGACGCTGGGCGTGTACTGTCAAATGTTTTTTCCGCACCTGTTTGACAGGTGCATATCATTTCAATTTTTGACAGAAAGGCCAATTCTTGCTTTCATCAAGAGTACCTCTATAGGGTTACGGTGTGAAGGCTCCACCGACACGTAAAGAACCATTTTTCCACACCTGTTTGACAGGTGCATATCATTGCAATTTTTGACAGCAGGGCCAATTCTTGCTTTCATCAAGAGTACCTCTATAGTGTTACGGTGTGAAGGCGTCACCGACACCCAAAGAACAATTTTTCCGCACATGTTTGACAGGTGCATATCATTACAATCATTGAAATTTTTGAAAGCAAGGCCAATTCTTGCTTTCATCAAGAGTACCTCTATAGGGTTACTGTGTGAAGGCACCACCAACACCCAAAGAACAATTTTTCCGCACCTGTTTGACAGGTGCATATCATTACAATTTTTGACTATCATTACTTTCCCGATGTTCGAAAGTTCTGGTGCGAACCGAACAGGGGGTCGTTCGTCCCATCCCTAGGTGGTGCCTACAAAGTTACAGGGCCAATGCAGAGGATCCATCTTCTGCCTGGTGGAGCATACACAGTTATGAGGCCAATTCACAAAATTCCCCTTCTGCCTGGTGGTGTCTACACAATTATAGGGCCAATGTAGAGGACTCATCTTTTGCCTGGTGACGCCTACACAATTACAAGGCCAATGCCTCTTGTATGGGAACCCTGTCAACTGTTACTGTTCCAGTAACCACCAATAAAAAGGGGCACTTTTTCTATGACTACCAATTTATGGAGGTCAAAAATTATCTGCCTTGGGTGTCAAATACTCTAGGTATGTCACAGTCTTTGTTGTTTTGTTTATTATTTTATGTACAAACCTACTGATCCATCTAACTGTGAGATGCTATAATTAAAGGGGTTGTAAACCTTTGTGTTTTTTCACCTTAATGCATCCTATGCATTAAGGTGAAAAAACACCTTGCAGTCAAGGAGTCAAGGAGCCCCCGTTTTACTAACCTGAGCCCCGAATTTCCGAGGGCGCGATCCCACGTCGTTCTCCCCATGCCTAAACGGCTCTTCATTGGATAGATTGATAGCAGCGCAGCCATTGGCTCCCACTGCTGTCAATCAAATCCAATGACTCGGCTGCTGGGGGGCGGGGCCGAGTCATACAATCGGCGGCTATGGCCGCCGATTGTATGGCACGGGAGTGCGCCCGCAAGGTAACCTCTTCAGGAGAGAGCTTCCCAGAGGGGGTTAGCTCTTGCTAAGAGGAGCCGCGAGAGCCGCCGTGGGACCCCAGAAGAGGACGATCATGGCCACTCTATGCAAAATGAACTGCACAGTGGAGGTAAGTATGATATGTTTGCTATTTTAAAAAAATCGAAGCTTTAGTGTCACTTTAACAGGGGCTTCCCAAAACTTGAAAATGATTGCAAGGGCGAAAAGGTAGAGAAAGGCTGCTTTGAACCTTCAGGGCCATCAAGCTGAAGGATTAAAATGGTTTCCCGGTTTAAGATAAAATGACAGACAGTGTGTGCCTGCCAAAGGCTTTTGTGTAAGGCCGTTTTGTTTTATTGCCTTATCAGCACTGAGTATTGCTGCGCATAATGCAGGACGCCTGTAGCGCAACAAAGGAGAGGCTCTACTAACTGTGCCAGGGTACTAAAAGATAATTTTTTTGCATAATCACTGTCCCTTTCTGAGTGAGATCTGTATGACAGAGACATCATCGGTTCAGCATCTGCCTTTATTTACATTAATATCCACCCACTTAACAACTGAATTTAGGAACATTCTACGTGCCCTAGCAGAGGCATAACTTATACTGGAAGAGCACCCTGTGTGACATCATTGCCCAGATAAGGAAATACTATACTTCCTTATTAGGATTGTATTTAATAAAAAAAAAAGGGTAATACCTCCTTATCAGGCCAATGACATCACAGAGGATGGTGATTCTCATCTGCTAACCCCCCTTCTCCATAAACCTAAATGTGGGAACCCTGCTGGGTCGCCTATGCCAGACAAGATTTCTTTGGAACCTCAGCTTGAAGTGACCACAATAGCACAATGGAATAATTATAGGGGTGTACATCAGGCCAGATCCCCTGTTTGATTTTTTGCCAGCAAATTATTCCAGCTGAAAGCAATTGGTCACCAAACATTTAGGGTATGCCCTTAATTCCCTTTGGCCTCCTTGGGCTTACTCGGGTAACTAGCAGTTACTTGCCCCAAAATCCCTCTATCTTCTTGCTGGCATCTTTTTGCTTTAGGTGCATTGGTATGAGCTTGGTCATCTGCTCGCTTAAATAAGGAATGCAGTGCAGTCACATTGTAGCCTGGTTCTGGGTTCCAGGTGCAGTAGGCAGTGTCTGAGCCATAGGCATGCGCAAGGGGTGTGCCAGGTATGCCTGGGCACACCCTAATCCTGAGGTTGGCAACCTGTCAATTGTGATCTACCTGCTGATCGTGGGCAGGTGACAGGTAAATCGCAATCCTTCCTTGCCGACCCCCAGAATCTGGGCAGGAAGGGCAGCGGGGCTGGGATATAGAGGAACCGATCTGTATTTTCCTCCTGCAGCAGCTGAAAGTAGGCTTCTCCTCCTCTCCCTCTCCCCGACATTCAGCTGCTACAGGAGCAAAATACAGGGGGATCGGTACCAATATATGCCACCGCCGCCACCCCTCCTGTCCCTCTTCTTTTTGCTGCCCGGGTCCCCCTTGCTCCCCTTCATTGTTTCAGGATGGATAGTGGGGAAGAGGCCAGTACATATGTCGTACATGCATATGTGTTGGAGCTTTGAGGCGCACACCCTAATGCAATAGGCTGCGCACGCCTATGGTCTGAGCAGACAGGTTGCTACTGGTCTTTTTGGTGTTTGGATTCTAATCTGCAATTCTGATTGTCTTTCTTGTTTTGCCCTCTCTAACCGCATCCTGCCCCTACCATGACTGGTTCTATAAACCTCACTTTTTATATAGAAAAAAATCTGCGGTAGTGTGTTGTCAAAAGTAAAAATAATACAGCAGCTTGTGCACTAAAACCTAAATACCAGGTTGATCAAATATGTATGTCCTAAAAGTGCAACGCTAAATAAAATTACTATGTGTAAAACACCATATATGACATAATGCAAAACCTTTGAAGTGAACAGAAAATCCAATCAAAATATTATTCAATCCAAAAATGTCCTTGTGCAAAATATAATATATTCATAAAGTGCAAATGTTAAATTGATCACTAAAGTGCTCCTGTGCAAACAGTTCATGCATGCCAGTGTCCCACACTGGATAGATCGATCCTGGGGGCGCAGTGCTCAGACATTCACATTAAGACGCCTTCACCATAAATCAGATGGGGGCTTACCAGATCACCTGCGATCTTCCTTACTCAGGAAGATCATTCAGCGCTTATTGGGATCTCTGATCCTCAGATAGGAATCCGGAAATCTGGAAATGTTCCCCCACTGTGTTCCCCTTATGGTGACAAGATGATCCAGCTCACCGTCTCGGATGGGATGGATTCATGAATCCTCAGAATTACAACTGGTAAAAAACAGGGAGACTCCTTATTGTGTAGTATGGTCGTTTTATTTTAAAATCAGTGCACTTACATATGAAATAAAGATGCTGATGGCTGTAAATCTCTCCACTATAGCCAGTGCTATCCTTCAAACAGTTCAAAAAGCATGTACCCACTTTTCTTGCTTGGAAATGTCCTAAAATAGCTTTTTGTCTCATTGGTAATACAGTGGAACCTCGGATTACGAGCATTATCCGTTCCAGGAGAATGCTCGTAACCCAAAGTACTCGCATATCAAATCGAGTTTCCCCATTGAAGTCAATGGAAACTAAAATAATTTGTTCCGCATTGACTTCAAGGCATGCAATACCGCATGCGGCCAGAGACGGGGGGTGCTGGAGAGCCTCGGAAATGGCCGAAAAGGCCCAAGGACACCTCTGCTGACCTCGGCAAACCTCGGAAAGACTTCGTTCCTGAGATTTGCCAAGGTCAGCCGTGCTGTCCTCGGGCGATCGGCCACGTTCAGCTCTGCTCGGCTCCGGCGCCCCCCCACCTCAGGCCAAACGCGGTACTGCACACCGCTTTGGCCTGAATCGTGCTCGTTTTGCAAAACAACACCGAGTTACGATATTTAAAAATACAGTGCTCGTATTGCGAGACGCTCGTAAACCGCGTTACTCGCAATCCGAGGTTCCACTGCTCATTGCACTCCAGTGCTGTATTCATTTCTGGCATAGGTAGGTCACTTTAGAAATCATGGAGCCCTGTACAAGCTACCTGGCAGGGCCCCCACTCACCTTCCTCCCACAGTGAATGGCAACACAGTTATGTAAATAAAGGTCCACAAGAAAATAAAGATAGTAACCAAGTCACAACAAGGAGGAACTGCACATTTTTCATTTACCTTACAAGCCAAAAACAATATGAGCTTCTCTAGGTTTTTGGACTGGGATGGGCCCTGACTTGAACTTTACTTTGGCTGGCTCTCTGTTGCTGGGCCTTAGCCTGGGCCTAGCTAGGGCACTGCTGCCTGAGCTGCCACATGGAGACTGTGCAAGAGACTGCAGGCTGCCCGATGGGGCCTGGTACTGCCTGTATGCCCATATTAGTGGCCTTGGGGCATAGGTAAATGTGACAGTGGCGTCACTTTGGACACAGGGTGAATAAAAGAAACCCCCGATATGGTCTGTGATAGCCATATTCAATGCTGTATATACATTGTATATAGATTGGATGTATACTATATGTGGGGGTTAAGTATCATTGCTGTGAGGAATTAAGTTGTTTTGCATTTCTATTGTTCATTTAAGTCTGTCCTTGTGTGTATTGTAAAGTGCCAGACAGACTGGCTGCCAACCCTTTGTGAAAAGATGTGTATTGGAGATCGTATATTCTATTGTGTTGGGATCTTTTGAAGCCTAGCAGACGTCAGGATGAGGTGTTGAGTCTTGGGATGTGTGGGTGGAGCTGGGCCCTTGTTCATGTTAAATCATGTGCCTTGAATTGTGTATAAAGTTACAATGTTTCTCAATAATAAATTCATTCCTACTACAGAAGAGACAGAGTGCGTCTCGTCTTCTTCCAGAGGGGTCGGCTCCTATAGGAAAGGGTCGTTTAGCTGTGGATATCGGTAGCGAGTGGATGTGTGTCTAGGAGAGGGAACATCGTAAACGGCGTTAATCCCCTGGATATTGGGGTGCCGTTACAGTAAATAACAACCACACCCCTCCTCACCAGTCATCTCTAAAGCCTGGGACACACTAGTAGCTTTTTTCATTCAAGCAGGTTGAATTAAAAAAAAACTAAAAAAAACTGAAGAGCTCAGGAGGAGCCACTGTACTAACAATCTGATGCTAGTACAGCGATCTCCCCTGCTGTGCTATTGTGTTCTGACAGGGAGACAGCTCCCCGCCAGAACACAGTGATTTCCAGATTTCTCTGAGATCAGCCAGATGGGGTATATGCATATTCCAAGTTAGACCAATGCAAATACACTATATTGTCAAAAGTATGGGGACGCCTGCCTTCACACACACACATGAACTTTAATGGCATCCCAGTCTTAGTCCGTAGGGTTCAATATTGAGTTGGCCCACCCTTGAGTTGGCCCACCCTTTGCAGCTATAACAGCTTCTACTCTTCTGGGAAGGCTGTCCACAAGGTTTAGGAGTGTGTCTATGGGAATGTTTGACCATTCTTCCAGAAGGGCATTTGTGAGGTCAGGCACTGATGTTGGACGAAGGCCTGGCTTTGCTCTAATTCATCCCAAAAATGTTCTATTGGGTTGAGGTCAGGACTCTGTGCAGGCCAGTCAAGTCCCCCCCCCCAAACTCGCTCATCCATGTCTTTATGGACCTTGCTTTGTGCACTGGTGCGCAGTGATGTTGGAACAGGAAGGAGCCATCCCCAAACTGTTCCCGTAAAGTTGGGAGCATGAAATTGTCCAAAACGTCTTGGTATGCTGACGCCTTAAGAGTTCCCTTTATTGGAACTAAAGAGGTCAAGCCCAACCCCTGAAAAACAACCCCATACCATAATCACTCGTCCACCAAATGATTTGGACAAGGGTCCAAGGTCCATAAAGACATGGATGAGCGAGTTTGGGGTGGAGGAACTTGACTGGCCTACACATCAACACAACCTCAACATGATAGAACCCCTTTTGGATGAATTAGAGTGGAGCCTGTGAGCCAGGCCTTCTCGTCCACACAAATGCAATGTCTGGAAGAACGGTCAAACATTTCCATAGACATACTTCTAAACCTTGTGGACAGCCTTCCCAGAAGAGTTACATAGTTACATAGTTACATAGTTAGTCAGGTTGAAAAAAGACAAAGTCCTTCCAGTTCAACCATAAAAAAAAAAAATAAAAAAAATATCGTACAATCCCATATACCCAATTCTATACCCACAGTTGATCCAGAGGAAGGCAAAAAACCCCAGCAGAGCATGATCCAATTTGCTACAGCAGGGGAAAAAATTCCTTCCTGATCCCCCGAGAGGCAATCGGATATTCCCCGGATCAACTTTACCTATAAATGTCAGTACTCAGTTATATTATGTACATTTAGGAAAGTATCCAGGCCTTTCTTAAAGGAATCTACTGAGCTGGCCAGAACCACCTCTGCAGGGAGTCTGTTCCACATTTTCACAGCTCTTAAGCCCCGTACACACGATCGGATAACCTATGGATTTTCGTCCGATGGATTTGTCCATCGGATATCCGATGAAACTGTTTTCCATCAGTCTTGCCCACACACCATCAGTCAAAAAACCGACCGTTCCAAACGCGGTGACGTAAAACACTCCGATGAGCCGCGAAAAATGAAGTTTAATGCTTCTGAGCATGCGTCGACTTGATTCTGAGCATGCGTGGGTTTTTGATCCGATGGACTTGCCCATAGACGATCGGAAATTCCCATCGGTTTTTTATCCATCGGAAAATTTTAAAACAAGTTCTATTTTTTACAACCGATGGAAAAAAGACCGATGGGTACCATACACGATCGGTTGGTCTGATGAAAACCATCCATCGGACGGCTTTCATCAGTCAAACCGATCGTGTGTACGGGGCTTTACTGTGAAGAAACCTTTCCGTATTTGGAGATGAAATCTTTTTTCTTCTAGACGTAAAGAGTGCCCCCTTGTTCTCTGTGTTGACCTGTAAAGTGAATAACTCATCACCAAGTTCACTATATGGACCCCTTATATATTTGTACATGTTAATCATATCCCCCCTTATTCTCCTCTTCTCAAGAGTGAATAAATTCAGTTCCTCTAATCTTTCTTCATAGCTGAGCTCCTCCATGCCTCTTATCAGTTTGGTTGCCCTTCACTGCACTTTCTCCAGTTCCCCGATATGCTTTTTGAGAACTGGTGCCCAAAACTGAACTGCATATTCCAGATGAGGTCTTACTAATGATTTGTACAGGGGGGCAAAATGATATCTCCCTCTCTGGAGTCCATACCTCTCTTACTACAAGAAAGGACTTTGCTCGCTTTGGAAACCGCAGCTTGGCATTGCATGCCATTATTGAACTTATGATCTACCAAAACCCCCAGATCTTTCTCCACTACGGATCCCCCCAGTTGTACTCCCCCTAGTATGTACGATGCATTCATATTCTTAGCCCCCAAGTGCATAACTTTACATTTATCAACATTAAACCTCATTTGCCACATAGTCGCCCAATTAGACAGAGCATCAAGGTCGGCTTGTAAATTGGCGACATCCTGTAAGGACGTTATTCCACTGCATAGCTTGGTGTCATCTGCAAAGACTGAAATGTTACTTTTGATCTCAGACCCAATATCATTTATAAAGATATTAAATAGTAAGGGTCCCAGCACTGAACCTTGGGGTACACCACTGATAACCTTGGACCATTCAGAGTAAGAATCATTAACCACGACTCTCTGAATTCTGTCTTTTAGCCAGTTTTCTATCTATTTGCAAACTGATATTTCCAATCCTGTAGACTTTACCTTACACATGAGCCGTGTGTGGGGAACTGTATAGAACGCTTTTGCAAAATCCAAGTATACCACGTCCACTGCCACCCCTCTGTCCAAGGTTTTAAGTTGAAGCTGTTATAGCAGCAAAAGGTGGGCCACTAAATATTGAACCCTACAGACTAAGACTGGGATGCCATTAAAGTTCATATGCCTGTGAAGGTAGGCATCCCAATACTTTAAACAATATAGTCTATGTAAAATATCTATACCTGGAATCCATCTTTTAGGCGATAGTTAATGTTTGCATCATTTTTCTTTTTGCCAGTTCTCACGATTTAAAGTCTGTTATGTTTGGAGTAGTTTCAATTAAGTGCTTAATTACACTAGCAGTTATACTCTGTGGTTCTTTATCTTATAATTGGCCTTTTAAAACTGTTGGCTTGCAGGCCTGAAGGACTTAAATATGACCTTACTTGGTAACCACACATCCCACAGCGTATTGATAAGACAATATTTCGGTGGACAGTGCAATCAAAATATTTCAACAGCGTGAGGGTCAAACTTTGAGATATCTCTCTTCAACGAAGGTCAGGGATTTCACAGCTACAAATTTGAATTACGTCTGACATACGCTCCTAATATAGACAACAACAAAAAAAGTTCCCTTTCGGACTTGTAATACAAAAGCAATATCTTCTTTTAAGGTGTCTATTTGTTGGATTCAGTATGTGCCAATAAAATACTTGGATTAGGGTTATCACTTACTACTATATCTGGTTTTAAACTTGGATGGACAAGTTTGTACAACCTTTATCCAGTTCTTTATTGTTACTAAAGCTTGCCTTGTTTTGCGGCCGCAGATGGCTTTATTTTGACCACGAGCCATCACTCATCGGTTACCCGGCTGTCAAAGTTCAAGTATCTATACTTCATGCAGCCAGGAAGGAGAGAGAAATCGGGGACTGTTCTGCAGGCCAGACTGCAGAGTATCTCCATCATTCTCTTCTCCTGGACTTGTCAGACTGTCCTACAATGTGAGACTAAAGCCTCGTACACACGGTCGGACTTCCATCTGACTTTTCCGTGGATTTTTGTCCAAACGGAGTTGGTCGGGCACACCTATAGCTTACACACGCTCTGACTTTTCTGCAAACTTTCCCAAAACTTTTTGCAACATCACGTGTTTTTTTTGCTCTTTTCTGCTCTTTACCGCCACCCTTTGGTTAACTTCTGCTATTGTTAGTTTATTTTAACATTAGTTGTTTTGTCCATCGGACAAAAGTCCAATGGTTTTCTGTACACACGGTCGGACTTTGCTCCATCGGACTTTTGTTGGGCAAAAGTTTGTCCGTTTGCAGACCCAGCTTTTATCCGATGAAAACAAGAAAAAAGCAAAAAAAGTTTGTCCGATGGAGCGTACACACGGTCGGATTGTTGGTCTAACTTGCTCAAAATGAAGTTTGTTGGCCAAAATCCGACCGTGTGTACGGGGCTTAATGCCGCATACACACGATCGGAAATTCCAACAAGAAAAGCGTGGATTTTTTTCCGACGGAATGTTGGCTCAAACTTGTGTTGCATACACACGGTCACACAAATCTTGTCTGAAATTCCGACCGTCAAGAACGTGGTGATGTACAAGCCTGTACGACGAGCCGAGATCAATGAAGTTCAATAGGCAGTTCGGCTCTTCTGCTTGATTCTGAGCATGCGTGTTTTTTTGCGCATCAGAATTGCATACAGACGATCGGATTTTTCGACAAGAACTTTTTCTGTCTGAAAAAATAGAGAACCTGCTCTCAATCTTTTGTTGGCGGAAATTCCAACAGAAAAAGTCAGATGGAGCCTACACACGGTCAGAATTTCCAACCAAAAGCTCACGTCGGACTTTTCTTGTCGGAATTTCCGATTGTGTGTGCGCTAGGGTGACCAGACATCCCCGGTTTCCGGGGACAGTCCCCGGATTGAGGACACTGTCCCCGGACCAAGTCTGTCCCCAGTTTTGTCCCCGGATTGGATTTGAACAGGGGCTGGGGCAATTTCAAAGACAGTCAGTGCAGAATTAATTTTAAAAAATCTGAATTACCCCCCCCCCCGCTCCACCGATCCTACTAGCTTAGGGGGGTCTATTTTTTCCATTATCTGCACCCCTTTCTGATGATCATGTGCTGGTTGGAGTGGAGGGAATATTTCTTCAGTTTCGGGTGCCCATTCAGCTCCGCTCGCATGTTCTTCTGCCTTGGCTCAAATCCCAACCAGCCGCTTGCCTGCTTATCTCCTTGCCTTCCCTGGCAGAGTGATCTTCCTACGCTTCCCACCCAGTAGTAGCCGGGGCTCGGAGAGTTAAGCCTGGTACACACGATCGGATTTTCCGCAGACAAAGCGTAGGACTTTTGTCCGACGGGCGTTGGCCGTGAACTTGTATTGCATACAAACGGCAAAGAGTTGTCGGCCAACAAACACAAAACTACGTGTTTTTTCAGCTCTTTTTCGCCACCCTTTGAGCAACTTCTGCTAATGTTGTGCTATGGTGAGCATTGCTTCTGAGCATGCGTGTTTGTACTTGGGAGTTTTGTCCAAAGGACTTCTGTACACACGATCGGATAAGCAGACAACACACATTTGTTGTCGGAAAATTTTAGAGCATGCTATGCCACATTTGTTGGCGGAAAATACAACAATTGTCCGATGGAGCATACAAACGGTCGGATTTTCCGACAACAGCCTGCCATCACACACTTCCCATCGGAAAATCTGATCGTGTGTACGGGCCTTAAGACTTGACAGGCTGTGAGGTGGGCGGTGGCGGCAATTGGCAGAGAGTCCCTGATTGCCGCCATTACTAGTAAAAAAAAAAATATGTCCTCGGATTTCAGTTTAAAAATCTGGTCACCTTATTGTACGCGCCATAAGTGCCTGAGTTCTGTCCCAGGCTGAAGAACATAATATGGTCATTAAAAGACCAACTCCAGCCAAAACATTTTATTTTGTTTTGGATAGCGCAGGGAACAGTTAAAACCTCTTTTTAATTTTTGGTACCATATGGGGTGGATTTACTAAAGGCAAATAGACTGTACACTTTGCAAGTGCAGTTGCACTCATTTTCCCCAGAGCTAAATGTGTTGAAGCTCTGCTGTTTTCCATCATCCAACTATGTGCAATAAAAATGCTGTTTTTTATGTTCCTTGCAACTGATTGGGTATTATTTACAAAGGGAAGCTTTGCCACAGTTATGAATACTAAGAAAAATTAGTGCAACGGCACTTGCAAAGTGCACAGTCTATTTGCCTTTAGTAAATCAACCCCTATGTGTTCCTACTGGACAGATTTCCTCTCATTTCTTTTCAATACATATTGGAATAATAAGAGCGCCACAACAGCTGGAAAAGGCCAGTAGTGGATTTTATTAAAGATGGCAGAAAAGTGTAAAGCCACTGTCCCATGGGCAACCGACTGTTGTGCTATCCGTCCCTGTTATCTCTCCAACATTAATAATCCAGACTTAACCTCACTGGCATTTTCATCACATATGCTGTGATGAAGGAGGAGCCTTAAGGCTCCAAAATGCATTATCTTTACACTTTTATGTCCAGTTTTTGGAAAATCAGCCACTGGCCTTTTCCAATTGGGATACTCTCATTCTTCCAATATTTTATGGACCCATTGTGATACCCTAGTCAAGGGAGTGTAGCCTCCAAAGAGTTCAACCTTTGGACCACTAATTTAGTCCACTTTGGGGTCCTACAAGACGCCCTTCATTCCAAACCTGCCACCCCTGGAGAAACTGGAGGCCAATGCCCAGCTGGCAGCAACCCAACACAGGTTGGCTTTTGGCCCTATCCAATTGGGTATTCAGGCACAGGGCTGTAGCCAACCCAAAAAGGGTTGATCAGAGTATATCCTGTTGAGTAGGCAGTGTGGCACCGGTTGTCTCTGGGGCCCATAGGTTGTGATCCAGGGTAAGGATCCAGAAGAAAATACTGCAGACTCTAAGCCCTGTCCCTGGTATCCCCTATAGTCAGGGTACTGGGGGACCATGAGGTATAGTTCTGGAGCAAAGGGTGGCCTTGCATAGATCCAGCGTACATGCCAATGTTTTTAACGCAGAGGTAACTGATGTACAAGATGGCAGCTGGGTGTCAGTTAGCCGCATGCTGCACTCATGTCCTCTGCATTGTGCTCCTTCCTAGCTCTGCTCCTGGACAGCTCCAACTCAGTCACTACTAGACATGTCACTCCATTGGCTGCTACTCAAGACTCTTTAAGTAAGTGCACAACAATGGCAAGTGACATCAGCGCTTCAATTGAACCCTCAGAGAGTGTGCTATTTTTTTTTATTGTTACTTCTTTTGAAATTTTGTACATCTAAGAATTTTGCACCCAGGCCAATGACCCCTGTAGCCTGCCCATGCTACGCCACTGGAAAGTAGGACACATTATAACATGAATTATCTAGGCAAAGGGCATGCCACACCTCCAGTAACATGGACCTTAAGGGTTAATGCACAAAAAATAATTGGTTTAACCCAAAATTGCTTTTTCTTGCAGCACTACCTGTCTTAATTTTGGATTTTCAAAGAAAATTGCAGTCACTTCAAATGAGGGACAGTTGGGCGCTATGACTAGGGTGTGTAAATTCTAGCTCGAGCTATTGACTCTTCTAAACAACAGGGCTTTTTGCAACAAAGGAGCAAAAGACACAGAGAAAATGGAGCTTAGAGGCCAACCTTCTGATTAGATAGGAGAATACATGATATTCATATGCAATTTTATATTTATCTGACATCCCTTTAATTCCAAAGGTAAGGCATATACTTATGTGCAAGAAAGTTGTTTTCATCCTTAATTATCTTATAATCTGACAAATATTCAAGTCCCAATGCAATCCTCTTATTAATATTGTCACTGATCAGGCCATGTTGTGTTGTGCACCTCTCCAAAAGCTCTGGAAATTGAATTTGGATAATTCCCAATTATGTTCTGTTTCCTGGTTATTGAAACTGTGCTTCCTGCAATTTATAGAAGGATAGCTGTATTTTAACTGACAATGTTTTATAATCATTTCCAGGGCCGCTATGATGCGCAACCAGTGAATTCCAAGTGCGTCATGCTCAGCTCCAGGATTCCGAAGACCACAGATCACCATATCTTCAATATGTTATCCTTTGGGGAAGCCGACCCCCCTAATAGTGGCCTTCCCCATGGCTGAATACTTACCTGCAGCCTACCGAAATCTTCACTTTATGGCCCTGCCCCACACCACACAACCCTTTCTTAAAGTCCAACTGCTGGCAAAAATTGCATTGTAATCCCCATTTATTGTCACATATCCCTATATATCCTCTATAATGGAATAAAAGAGGACCTGCATGCGAAGGGCTCAGCAAAGACTTTTTTGAAGAAAAGGCTGTGCAGCTATTAACCTCTAATTAACCAGTTTTGCCTAGTTTTTGTGCCGATCCTCTTTTTCTAATTTTGTAATTACTTTTAGGGCTCATTTACTTTTAGGGCTCATTTACACCACACACATTAGGGGTTGATTTGCTAAAGGTAAATAGACTGTGCACTTTGCAAAGTGCAGTTGCACTCTGCAAGTGCAGCTGTTCCAGACAGGGCCGTCACCAGGAATTTTGGGGCCCCTTACACATCTTCAGGCATGGGCCCCCTAGAGCAGAGGAGAACCGGGGGGTGCCGCTGCAAATTGAGAGAGAAGCGGGGGGGCTGCCGTGAATTGAGAAGCGGGGGGTGCCACGAATTGAGGAATTGAGAGGCGGGGGGTGCTGCCGCCGCGAATTGTTGAGGTCGGGGGGGCTTTGGGTGCTGACGAACAAAAAAACAAAACAAAAGAACAACAAAAAAATGGGGGGTTGCCATCCGGGGCCCTGGGGACCTCCGGGCCTCTGGGGACCTCTGGGTCCCTTACAAAAAATAAATAAATAAATAAAATTTAAAAAAAATTATAAAAAAAAAAGGGGAGTTGCCATCCGGGCCCCTGGGGACCTCTGGGCCCCTTACAGGTGTACTGACTGTACGCCCCTGATGGTGGCCCTGGTTCCAGAGCTTAGTAAATGAGGGGAAGCTCTATCGACTTCATCCAATCATGTACAGGTACAAGCAAAAATGCTGTTTTTTTTTTTCATTTTCTTTGCACGTAATTGGGTACTGCTTGCAAAGTGAACCTTTACTGATTTACTAAGCTCTGGACTAACTGCAACTGCACAGTCTATTTGCCTTTAGTAAACCAACCCCTCAGGGTTCATTATTTACTGTACATACAGTATCTCACAATAGTGAGTACACCCCTCACATTTTTGTAACTATTTTATTCTATCTTTTCATGTGACAACACTGAAGAAATGACACAGAAAGTTACAATGTAAAGTAGTGAATGTACAGCTTGTATAACAGTGTAAATTTGCTGTCCCCTCAAAATAACTCAACACACCGTCATTAATGTCTAAACTGCTGGCAACAAAAGTGAGTACACCCCTAAGTGAAAATGTCCAAATTGGGCCCAATTAGCCATTTTTCCTCCCCGGTGTCATGTGACTCATTAGTGTTACAAGGTCTCGGGTGTGAAAGGGGAGCAGGTGTGTTAAATTTGGTGTTATCGCTCTCACTCTCTCATACTGGTCACTGGAAGTACAACATGGCACCTCATGGCAAAGAACTCTCTGAGGATCTGAAAAAAATAATTGTTACTCTACATAAAGATGGCCTAGGCTATAAGAAGATTGCCAAGACCCTGAAACTGAGCTGCAGCACGGTGGCCAAGACCATACAGCGGTTTTACAGAACAGGTTCCACTCAGAACAGGCCTCGCCATGGTCGACCAAAGAAGTTGAGTGTGTGTGGCATATCAGTCAAATGGGTTATCAACTATAGATCCATTTTTCCTATTGGAAGAGATCGGTCAGATAAGAAATCGATCATTTATCAGACTGTGTATGACCACCATTAGAGATATGAAGGCAGAGAAAAAGAGGGACAGATTGGCGACACTGACAGACAGAGGGAGAAGGATGCCAATGTCTTCATTCTGGAATAATTTCCAGCTTCACAAAATTGTTTTGCTTATAACATACGCTATTAAATAAACACTTTTGTTTCTCATTCTTTAATGACTCAGAGTTTTGACAGAAGACATCAGTGAGAGGAGCTAATTAGTGTACCTGTCATCGTCTAAATGAATTCATCACCCATGTGATTTGGTTGTTATCGTTCCCAGGACGCCAATGGAACTTTACCGGCCTGGCAAAGTGGAGGTTGTCAGTTATGAGTCACACAAACTTCACTGAAATCGTGATTGTGCCATTTTCATTTATGTCATAGAAAGACATTACTGTCATCAAGTTTTTAAGGCCTCATGCACACAGGTGTCAAAAAATGGCACTTTTAAAAGTGTGTGACTTATTTTTTATTTTGCCTTTAAATGCCCCTTAATGTTAGCCTATGTATTCATGCATACATTGTATAGACACAGAATACATTAATTAATACATTGTATAATACATCCTTGCTAGAGGAAAAAAATGTAAAGAAAGAAAAGTGAGTGTGAAAAAATAATAATATTAATAATAATAATAATAATGATGATAATAATAATAAAGAATGTAAAAATAACTAGATCAGGGTTTGATCTAGGTTAGTGTCAGGGTTAGAGTCAAAGGTCATGGTCAGAGTCAAAGGTCAGGGTCAGTGTATTTTAGTTACTAATCTAAAAAAAAAATGTTTAAATCCTATCAGTGTCAGTGTCATTTTTTAGGTAGGGAAAAAAAAAAGCAAAATAGGAACTATTGTTTCTGGGCCCTATTACGGGCATCACTGTGATTTTCAGGAGCAGGGAAATGTATTTTGTGTTGGTGTTTGATGGTAGGCTGTGGTAATGGCAAGTAATATACAGCAACATTTTAAAAAATTATATTTTTTTACTATTTTGTGTCAATCCCCCCCGCCAAAACACTCTGGTGAGCGCTCTCAGCCATTGGCTGAGAGTGCTGATCTGTAGGCAGTCGACAGACATTTTTCTGTCATGTCCCTTTGACAGAAGCTGGCCGAACTGTCGGACCGGCTGCAGTACACGCAAGTTAAATGTCGGCCCGTTTCTATTGAACCTGCCAATGCCACCCGGAATTCGGCCCATGTGTTTGGGGCTTAAAATTTGTTAAACACAATTCTGAGTTTTAAAGTCAGAATTCTGAGATTTAAAGTCAGAGTTCTGAGTTTCAAAGTCAGAGTTCCGAGTTTCAAAGTCAGAATTCTAAAATTTAAAGTCAAAGTTCCGAGTTTCAAAGTCAGAATTCTGAGTGAAACTCAGAATTCTGACTTTTAGTCTTAGAATTCTGATTTTGAAACTTAGAATTTTGACTTTATATCTCAGAGTTCTGACTTTAAAACTCAGAATTGTGTTTAAAAAAGTTAGGATGTTCCCCGGACTCTTCCATACATCTTCCAACAGACCAAAGCAGGGCAAATAAAATAAGTTTATTGTTTGGGTTTATATGCACTTTAAAGTGACATTTGGGGGGGATGGACATTTTCCCTTCTACTGTCCTCTTTTGCTCCCTCCTCCTTAATTCCCCAGCCATTGGGGCTAATATAGATTCATGTTTTGTATTATATGTTTTCCCTTCAGAATTGTCGTTTGCATCTGTTCCTGATGAGGTGGTTGAGGTGGTATTTAACCCCGAAACGCGTCGAGATATCAAGGATGCATACTTATATGGCTTGATCCATGATGAAATGTACCTTTTGCAATCATGTTATATTTTATCATGTATATGGAGCAATACTGGCATATGATATCATACATCATATAGTGTCCTATAGTGTCCTATTTATCTTTTTGTACCAGATGTTATGCAATTGTTCATGGTTCTTCTACTAATATAATATTTTTTACTGCCAATACTCACTTTTTTTACATACTGTGTTATGTAAATGATTGTTCAATAAATGTATTCACTTCCACGTCCGGTTCCTTTACATGCCTCATCTAAAGTCCCAATTCCCCTTTCTATTACTTTAAAGTGACACTAAACAATATCCTTATTCCATAAGAATATGGCATACAGATCACCTACTTAAAGTGAAGCTCCACCAAAAATGGCAAGTTCCACTTGTTTGCATCCTCCCCCCTTGCACTGCCACATTTGGCACTTTTTTTGGGGGGGGAGCAGGTGCCTAGTTTTGACAGGTACCCGCTCCCACTTCCGGCTCAGATCACCACGGCCCCCCACCTCCTTCCTTTGCGGTCTTCTGGGACACATCAATGGTCATGTGCGCTGCTGTATGTTCACTGCAAATTCCATAGTCTATCTCAGGAGTGAGCGAGAAAAGGGTGACTACGTTCCTACATACAGTGGGACCGCAAAGAACGTAGCCATCCTCTATCAGGAAGTTGGATCACAGCAGCAGAAAAAAAAGGAATTCGGAGGTTGTGAGCAAAAGGAACTTTTCTGAGAGTTCCGGCCGAAATATGACTTTTAAGATAAAAATTCCCCTAGAATACTCATGCCTCATGCAATGTAACAAAGGTATGCTGTAAACTATGCCCAGTTTTCTATCTGTGCAGCATTGTTTTCTTACTTTGTGACGTTTCTGCACAGCGCGGCCATCTCCAGTGTGGGCATCTGAAGCCACAGTGTCCTTCTTCCTGGATTCCGTGCATGCTGGCTACCCGGCATGCACCTGCCAATCTCGCACATGTGCAGTGCGGTGCAATTGTGGTCAGTCTGGCATGGCAGAGTCATGCCAATCTGACCAAGATTTTCCATAGACGTCAATGTTAAATGTTACTGGAGCCGTGCAATGCCAAGCTGGCCAAGAATTTCCAAAGAAGCCATGCCAAGCTGACCAAGATATCACAGGAGCCAATGCAAAACCGGAAATGACATCTGCGGCCCCCTAGAGGAGGAAGTGAAATTAAATATAGGCATAAATCAGGTAAGTAAACAGAAAAAAATAATAATAAATTGGCAATTCATTTTAACCGCTTGCGGACCAGCCGCCGCAGTTATACTGCGGCAGGTTGGCTGCACTGGGCGAACCATCGTAGCTGTACGTCGGTCGCTTTAAGCAGGCTAGCAGGCGTGCACCCGCTGCATCGCGGGAGTGCCAATGCTCCTGACAGGCGGTCGCGATTGCCGCCGGCCGCGAGCAATCTCCGGGAACGAGAGGCAGAACTGGGACGTGTGTGTGTAAACACACACATCCCTTTTCTGTGAGCTGAGGAAATGCAGATCGTGAGTTCCTAATAGCTAGGAACCACGATCTGTAATTTCCTCTAGGTCAGTCCCACCTCCCCTTCAGTTAGAACACATATTAGGGAACACAGTTAACCCCTTGATCACCCCCTAGTGTTAACCCCTTCCCTGCCAGTGACATTTTTACAGTAATCAGTATTCAGTGCATTTTTATAGTCAGAGGCGTTGCTAGGGGGGTGCGGGGGGTGCGGTCCGCCCCCGGGTGACACCCGCTAGAGGGGTGACACCCTCCCTTTTTTTTTTTTTTTTTTTTACAGCTGACCCATTCATTGATTAATTTCACCCCGCTGGTCTGGAAGCCTGGAACAACACCTCCAGCGCCGCGGCCGCGCCTGGTGTGTGTTCTCCGGCTCCTTATTCTTCCTATTCCTAAATTCCAATCCTCCTCCCTACCCTACAGAGCCAGCTAGCGACTCAGCCTGTCACATCATCACACTGCACTGTGATGATGTGACGACACGTCACTGCAGCACACACACAACTTTCTCCGCCCGGGCGGCGCGGCTGCTGTGTGTGACGGTCGCTGCCCACAGTGCCCAGCCCTCCTCCTCTCCACTCTCCAGGAGTACAGACTGTCTGAGACTCCAGCTGGCGGCGGCGCGGCGCACAGAATAAGAACAGGTGGGGGGGGGGGGTTCTCCACCGTCGGCCCGCCGGAGCACAAGATGAGGTGTGTGTATGGGGGGGTTGCCTTTGTAAGAGAGCTAGTGTGGGACAGTGGGAGGACTCAGTTTCAGTGTCTGGCGCCCTGCCCCTGACGGCCTGTATATGATATGATAAGGAAGGGGGGGGGGGATGCAAGGTGGTCTGCTGCTAGACACAGCTATAGATTTTATATATATATATATATATATATATATATATATATATATATATATACTATGTAATATAGCTGGTCCAGCCGCCCCTCCCCCCACCAGACCAGCTAACTCCTGTGCTACTGTGCCTATTATATGTAATATAATATATCTGTGTCCAGCAGCCCCCCCCCCCCCCCCCATTATCAGACAGCCAACACTCACAATATAATTTATATTAGCTGACTGAGACACCCCCAGCCTGAGCTGGTCTGATGATGATGATGATGGGGGGGGGGGGTGACACCATGTTATACCGCACCAGGTGACACCAACCCTAGTGACGCCACTGTTTATAGTACTGATCGCTGTATAAATGCCAATGGTCCCAAAAATGTGTCAAAAGTGTCCGATGTGTCTGCCATATTGTCGCAGTCCCGATAAAAATCACAGATCACCGCCATTACTAGTAAAAAAAAAAAATAATAATAAAAATGCTATAAATCCATCCCCTATTTTGTAGACGCTATAACTTTTGCGCAAACCAATCAATATACTCTTATTGCGTTGTTTTTTTACCAAAAATATGTAGAAAAAATATATCGGCCTAAACTGAGAAAAAATATCACTTTTAAAAAGAAATTGGGGATATTTATTATAGCAAAAAGTACAAAATATTGTGGTTTTTTTCAAAATTGTCGCTCTTTTTTTGTTATTAGCGCAAAAAATAAAAACCGCAGAGGTGATCAAATACCACCAAAAGAAATCTCTATTTGTGGGGAAAAAAATGTCAATTTTGTTTGGGAGCCACGTCGCACGACCGCGCAATTGTCAGTTAAAGCGACGCAGTGCCGAATCGCAAAAAGTTGCCTGGTCATTGGCCAGCCAAATCCTCCGGGGCTGAAGTGGTTAAGGATGCACATTAGTGCTGCATGGTGAGGAGTGAAAAATGTGGGTGGAACTCCGCTTTAAAGTGGTTGTAAACCATTACAACACACTTTACACTACAGGTAAGCCTATATTAAGGCTTACCTGTAGCTACCCAGGATATCTCAAAAACCTGCACGGTTTAGGAGATATCCCCCTTTGTCTGTATGTGCCGAAGTGATCGACACATGCAAACTGAAGCAATGGCACGTCGTACCGTTGCTTCAGTTAGACGTGCCGTCACCGGCGGCTCCTGCGCGCATGCGCAGGAGTGACGTCATCGCGGCTCCGGCCAACACAGCGCCGGAGTCCGCGATACCCGGAAGTTACTCCTGGAGAGATGTCGCCGCCGAAAGCAGAGAACGAGGACCGCTGCGGGGGCTTCGATCTCAGGTAAGTAATTCATAATGAGCTAGTATGCTATGCATACTAGCTCATTATGTCTTTATCTTGCAGGGTGTCTTTTTTTTTTTTCAAGAGGGTTTACAACCACTTTAAGAATACACGCTTGGATAGAATTGTTTTAAATCAAGGTTTATTGTCACTTTAAATATGGAAAGAGCCTTGGATAGTGATAGAACATTAGACCTAATGATAAGGTCTTCTGTAATAAGAATATTAATAGGAAGCTACAGATTGTTCTGAGAAGAGAAACTCTTTGTTTGTTTGTTGCGTTATACCAGCCGTGGGTACCAGTGTACATTATGTCCCTCTCCCCTCCACCGTGATCACACCAGGCATCCTGAATGCATCATATGGGATTCCTGGGGGGATTTACATTCCGCATGCAAAGCCTTGGTGAAATTTTTCCATCCTAGCCGCTTTCTCTTTCCCAATTAAGCTGTTTCAGCTGCGTCGAAACTTGTTTATCTGACCCCCGCGGGGTAACGCAAATCTTGGGTCACATCCAGAAGTAGGGGCAATCTTTCGGGTTGTTGTTGGAGCTGTGGGAAAAGACAGCGGGAGAGCTGTGAATTTATGGAACTTTCTGAGAAAGCAAAGGAAACCAGGGGCGGTAAATAAAAAAAGGAAATTAAAACTGAACTCCAGGCTAACAGCTAAATACACAATTGAAATACATATATGGGAGCTGTTTTGTTGCCAAAGTAATCCAGTTTTGAGATTTACACAGCTCTGCCACATAGCACAGTCCTCTCTGGCAGGGCGGCATCTGATCTTTCTCTGCTAGTTACCTCCACACCCTGTGACTGGGCAGAGAAAGAAGAAGCAGTACAGTAGTGAGCATATCTCTCTATCATTCTGCTCTTTCCTCCTGCCAGCACCTTGCAGTGCCACACACACCTGATTTGCCCCTTGTACTGCTTCTCCTTTCTCTTGCCTGAGCTCAACTGTGATGAAGCTGATGCCAATTCAATTTCTGGTACTTACATTTTTTGCATCAAAAAGATACATTGTGTGTTCTGTGTATAGAGTTGCATTAATTTGTGTCTTTTACAGCGCTAATAAAAGCAGAGCTGTAATTGGCAAAAATCTCTGCCAGCATACTGTAAAAACACAAACGATGCATTGAAAAAAAAAATTTTTTTTTTTCTTTTCATTATTTTTTTCTAACACCTTTTTAGAAGGTTTTTTAAATGATTAAACAGATTCTAAATGATTATAGTTATTTTTCGATGGAGTGAGGAAGGCAGGGCTGCCGATAAAGGGGTAAAGCCAGTCTTCATATACTGGGCCTTGACTCCATTCCATTAGTCCAGCAGGGGGGGCTCGAGGGCAGAAAGGCAACTTTTTATTTTCCATGGGGCATTATCATACTGTATCCTGCAGCTCCCAGCACTTATAGTAAAGTTTCTGGCCCCTTTAGATGAACAGGAGGGCCGGGGCAGAGAGGGAACTTCTTTTTTGTTTTTGCAAGCAGGCAGAGTAATATTAAATGACACAACTCCTTACAACTGCACTCTGTTTGTTACATACATCTGACCACTGTGCTCTGTACGCTACATACTCCTGACCCCTGCGTACTGTACGTTACATACTCCTGACCCCTGCGTACTGTATGTTACATACTCCTGACCCCTGCGTACTGTACGTTACATTCTTCTGACCCCTGCTTACTGTATGTTTCATACTCCTGACCCCTGCGTACTGTATGGTTCATACTCCTGACCCCTGCGTACTGTATGTTACATACTCCTGACCCCTGCGTACTATATGTTACATACTCCTGACCCCTGCGTACTGTATGTTACATACTCCTGACCCCTGCGTACTGTATGTTACATTCTCCTGACCCCTGCGCTCTGTACATTACATACTCGTGACACCTGCATTCTGTAGCATATTCCTGACCCCTGTGCTCTGTACATTACATGCTCCTGACAACTGTATTCTGTATGTTACATACTCCTGACCCTTGCGCTCAGTACATTACATATTCCTGATACCTGCTTTTTGTATGTTACATACTCCTGACTCTTGCGCTTTGTGCATTACATACTGCTAACACCTGCATTCTCTATGTTACATACTCTTTACCCCTACGCTTAGTACATTACATACTCTTGACACCTGCATGCTGTATGTTACATACTCCTAATCCTTTCACTTGGTACATTACAGACTCCTAACCCCTGCACTCTGTATGTTACATACTCCTAACCCGTGCCCTCTGTATGTCACATTCTCCTGACCCCTGTGTTCAGTACATTACATACTCCTGACACCTGCATTCGGTATATAACATACTCCTGAGTCCTGACCCCTATGCTCAATACATTATGTACTCCTGACACCTTCATACTGTATGTTACATACTCCTGATCCATGTACTCTGTTCATTACATACTCCTGACACCTTCATACTGTATACTACATACTCCTGATCCCTGTACTCTATACATTTCATGCTTTGATGAAGGCTTCTTAGCCGAATCGCTTCAGAATATAGCCTGTACCTGTGTACCAATGTAAATAATAAAGAACTTTTGTTCAAGAGCATCCAAGGTGCCAGCCTTCCTGATTTAAGTATCGTATCTGTGGGGCTTGAACGTCCTGGCTAGAGCACCGGATCACAGTTCGTGGACTTTTATATTAGCAGTGGAGCTGGGGTAACAATGTTTCTCTCTGTACATTACATACTTCTGACAACTGTATTCTGTATGTTACATACTCCTGAGTCCTGACCCCTGCGCTCAGTACATTACATACTCCTGACACCTGCTTTCTGTATGTTACATACTCTTGACTCCTGTGCTCTGTGCATTACATACTCCTGACACCTTCACTCTGAATGTTATATACTTCTGACCCCTGCCACCAAAAGAAAGCTCTATTTGTTGGGGGAAAAAAGGAAAAAAAATCTTTGGGTACAGCGCCACATGACGCGTAATTGTCAGTTAAAGTAACGCAGTGCCGTATCGCAAAAATTGGCCTGGCCATGAAGGGGGGGTAAACCTTCCGGAGCTGAAGGACAATATTATTACTATACCAAGGTGTTCTGGTGAAGGCCCTTATTTTTCATATCACCATATGATGTTACCATCCAACAATTCACTACCGCACCCTGCTGAACTGTAAGCGAGCCTGTATGGATACACCACAACTTCTACAATTTATATAGGACACAATAGTGATGGAGGATCCAGTGTTTGAAATCCACAACTAAAAGGTCCAATGAGAGTGCCAGACCAAAGAACCAAGAGTCCAAAATGATTTAAAAATGGTGTAAAGAGAACAGGCAACACGGTTCGGGGATACAAGGGTCTCCCACTTTTTCAGGGCTCAAATAATGTATATGCTCGTGTGGAGTCAAAATGGTACAATCACCCCCATTACTTATTTCGAGGATGAATCATGGAAAGTGGCCAGGGTCAAAAAAGCACCAATGGGTGTTGGTGCTCTCATTGGACTTTTTAATGCTATCCAGCAGGTTCCATTACTGAAAATCAGCCAAGGAGACTAATCTTTCCCCACACCATCCAAAATTAGAATAAGAAAGCTTTTGGATCGACATACACTTTACGTTCTCCATGACAGCCCAAGAAGTAGCAGTGGAAGGGTTAAGGTAGCAGGTTTCCCAATGTATTCTCACATACAGTTTGTGACATTCTGCCTTCATTATAGTAGATAAGCCACCCTGGTATCGCTAATGTTCCCGGACTATGTAAACTTACACACAGTGTGTTTCCTAACATGTAATTAACTTTGTGACTCGGCCTTGGCATGCGGTCCCATTCTAAAAACATTTCCAGGCCAACTTCTAGAGTGCGCTGCAATCAATATCAACCACTCCAATTATCTAAAGATAAATAAAATAACAGTAAACATAAAACAAAGTACGTTTATATAAAACTGCCATTGACGTCAATTACATTCAATTGTATTAAAATGAAACAATCCAAGTGAATTTGAAGTGCAGACTTTCAGCTTTAATTCAAGGGGTTGAACATAAATATCAAGTACAAATTTTAGGAACTGCAACCATTTTTATACACAGTCCCCCCCCCCCCCCCCATTTTCAGGGCTCAAATGTAAATGGACAAACGAATATAATCATAAATAAAATGTTGATTTTAAATATTTTGTTGGTAATCGTTTACTGGCAATGACTGCCTGAAGCAGTGGCGGCTGGTGCTCAAATTTTTTTGGGGGGGGGGGGGGGCGCAAAAAAACATCAAACGCAGCCACTGTACCCATAAATTGCCGCCACTGTGCCATCAAACGCAGCTACTGTACACATCAATTGCTGCCAGTGTGCCCATCAATTGCCACCTCTGTGCCCATCAATTGCTGCCAGTGTGACCCATCAATTGCCACAACTGTGCCCATCAATTGCTGCCAGTGTGCCCCATCAATTGCTGCCAGTGTGCCCATCAATTGCTGCCAGTGTCCCCCATCAATTACCACCAGTGTCCCCCATCAATTACCACCAGTGTGCCCCATCAATTGCCGCTAGTGTGCCCCATCAATTGCTGCCAGTGTACCACATCAACTGCCGCCAGTGTTCCCCATCAATTGCCGCCAGTGTGCCCCATCAATTGCCACCAGTGTGCCCCATCAATTGCCACCAGTGTGCCCCATCAACTGCCGCCAGTGTGCCCCATCAATTTCCACTACTGTGCCCCATCAAATGCTGCCAGCGTGCCCCCCCCCGCCCCCCCGCCCGGCACTTACCTGTCTCTGCGCTGTCCTCCACGCTCTGAGTCCTCCATGTCTTCTCTCGTCCTCTTCCCGTCCTCTGCTATGATTGGACGAAAGGCGTCCAATCACAGCACCTGGCGCTTCAGCCAATCAGGTGACATAGTAACCAGACCCGAGCACCCGATTGTTTGAGAAGCGGGTCAGTGTTAGGGAAGCGATTTATTCGCTTCCCTAACACAACACTGTGTAAACAGCGAACGCAGAGCATTGCGCCCGCGGTTTACCAATTTGGAAGCCTATTAGACCCTATGGCTCTAATTAGGACGCCTATTAGAGCCGACGGCTCTAATCAGGCGCTTCCAAAAACACCCCCGCCGCTGTAATTCAAATGCCCGGCACCCGACAAGAGGACGGACACCTGAATAGGGGGCGGCAGCGGCAACAATATATACAGTAGATTCATGCAATGCATGAATCTATCTATTGGTGATAGACAGGTGCAGGAGAGAGAGGGCGGTGCTCCTGCGCCCTTTATGGACGCACTGCCACTGGCCTGAAGTCTGGAACCCATGGACATTACCAACCCAAACACATATTGATTACACAGGTTCTGAGGCTAATTAAATACAGATAAGGCGCTAAGTAAGTTCAATTACCACCGTAATCAGCCCCAGAACCTGTGTAATTAATATGTGTTCAGGTTTAAAGGGATGAGGTGGCAACCACACAGTCCACTACTCTACTGACACCGTCCTCTGCTCTACTGACACAGTCCACTGCTCTACTGACACCGTCCACTGCTCTACTGACACCGTCCACTGCTCTACTGACACCGTCCACTGTCCTACTGACACCGTCCACTGCTCTACTGACACCGTCCACTGCTCTACTGACACCGTCCACTGCTCTACCGACACTGTCCACTGTCCTACTGACACCGTCCACTGCTCTACTGACACCATCCACTGCTCTACTGACACCGTCCACTGTCCTACTGACACCATCCACTACTCTACTGACACCATCCACTGCTCTACTGACACCATCCACTACTCTACTGACACCATCCACTGCTCTACTGACACCATCCACTACTCTACTGACACCATCCACTGCTCTACTGACACCATCCACTACTCTACTGACACAGTCCACTGTCCTACTGACACCAAATTCTGTTATACTGACACTGTCCATGTTTTAATACCTTTTAAAATGTCTGTTTATATTTACTTATAAGGGCCTGTTCACACTGGAATGTGGTGCAGGAGAGCCATGTTCCTGTGCAGCTTCCTGCTCCGCATTCCAAACGCCCAGCCCTTTGTGATCTGCTGCTGGGTTCAGTTAATACAGCGCATTTGCCCACACTGGATCTCATAGTACAAAAGTACCATGCGATGCAGTTGAGGTGTGTTTCAAAAAGTAGTGCATGTACTACTTTTAGTGCGGTGCTGTTTCAGCCCATTCAAAATGAATGGGGCTGAAATCACACTGCAGAGAACTGCATGTGAATCACACAGGAACCACACAGCATTCCTGTACGATTCACATGCAGCCAGGAGGGCCTGAAGATGTGGTACTGGGAGCAGTAGCCACATGGACAGCTAGCACTGGGACTACCTACCTACTGTTTTGCTACACTAAAGGGGCCAGCAGTCCCTGCCTGCAAAGGGCATTCACCTTAGGCTTGGCTGAGCCAGTGTCAGGCCTACAAATCAGTGCTAGCTGGAAGTGCAAGCAAGTGATGTGCTGGAGATTGGAGTTGTATATACCGGAGGTGTATATAGTCGGTCCCATATACAACCCTCAAAAAATCCACTCGCCTGCTCGCAATTTGCGAGTGGATTTTGAGGGCTGGCGAGGAAGGGCTGCCTGGGAGCCGGGGGGGGGGCGAGCACCGCCGGCAGCCTGTGTGGAATGGGAGTCCTTCTCCCAGTGATCGTGGAGGGGAAGAGAGAGAGAGCCACCTGGATGTTTAGAGTGCAGCGCAGGGAACAGTCACAGCGATAACAGTTTCCTTTTTTAATTAAAAAATGAAAAAAAGCAGTGATTTGCGCTAGAGAAAAATTCCAAAATGGCTAAACACAAGATAACTTTACATCAAAGAAATTGGTGAATAAATGTGAAGGAAAAAACAAACAATAATAAAGGTGTCAAAAAACATATCATATGTAGTGACAAGGATAGCAAAAATTATAATGTATAGTCTCTGAATGTGATAAAAGTAGTGCTTAATGGACTAAGTATCCTAGAAAGTTCTAAATGAGTGGGTTTCTTCCCCTTATGGCCAACTGTTAGTCCTCAATAGTGATGAGCCGAACACCCCCGGGTTCGGTTCGCACCAGAACCCGCGAACGGACCGAACGTTCGTACGAACATTAGAACCCTATTAAATACAATGGATGCGAACGTTCGAATTCTAAAGTGCTAATTATAACGACTATTATGCATGTTATTGTCCTAAAAAGGGTTTGGGAACCCGGGTTCTGCACCAGGGGACATGTATCAATGCAAAAAGAAGTTTTAAAAACGGTCGTTTTTCGGGAGCAGTCATTTTAATGATGCATAAAGTGAAAAAAAAAAAGTCAAATATTCCTTTAAATATCGTACCTGGGGGGTGTCTAAAGTATGCCTGTGAAGTGCCACGTGTTTCCCGTGTTTAGAACTGTCCCAGCACAAAATGACACTTCTAAAGGAAAAAAAAAACATGTAAAACTGCTTGCGGCTTTAATGTAATGTCTGGTCCCGGTAATATGGATGAAAATCTTTAAGAAGAATGGCATAGCTACCCCATGACCCCCCCCCCCTACCCCAGCCCATTACCAGCCCCTTTGGGTCTTGTATGGATATTAAGGGGAACACCGCACACAAAATAAAAAAGGCCCTATATACTCTGAACAGCCGTATACAGGCGGTGCATACAAGACAGGGACTGTAGGTTTGTTCTTATGTAGAATGTGTTTGTAATTTTGAACAGGTACATTGTTTAAGTGTAGCTCCAGCCCAAAAATCTATTTTTAAACTTTTTGGAAAACATAGGTAAGGGTTATCACCCCTGTAACATTTGTTTTGCTGTCTGTGCCCCTGTTCAGAACATTTCACCTCACTTTCCGTCCCAATGACAACTGTTTTTGAAATGTGGTGTTTTTCTTGAAACAAGGATTGGTGATAAAGCATCAGTACAGAGGAGACACCTTTCTCCCATATTAATTCTTACAGGAGAGAATTTTCCTTCCTAGGGGTAGATTTCCTCTCACTTCCTGTTGTCTTCTTGCGTTTGCAAGTAGGAGTCGTTTGTAAGTTGGATGTTTGAAAGTAGGGACCTGCCGTATATACTCTGCAGAAACAGGCCCCTTAGTTGTTGGTGTTGGCACAACACTGTAAGCACTCACAGTTACTCTTGGTTGGTGCTGGAACGCCCTGCTGTCAACTATTATATCAGGAATTGTAATTACATATAATTGTTGAACAGTGGTAGTAAAAATTGGGCCTTTGATGGTGGTGCTGGTGCCACAACACTGTAAGCCCTGACAGTTACTCTTGGTGGGTGCAGCAATGGGCCCTGCTGTGAATTATTAGATCAAGAATTGTAATTGCATGCCCCTGTTGAACAGGGGCTGAAAAATTGGGCCTTTCGTGGTGGTGGTGGTGGTGGTGGTGTTGCCACAACACTGTAAGCCCTCAGAGTTACTCTTGGTGGGTGCAGGAATGGGCCCTGCTGTGAATTATTAGATCAAGAATTGTAATTACATGCCCCTTTTGAACAGGGGCTGAAAAATTGGGCCTTTCGTGGTGGTGGTGGTGGTGGCGTTGCCACAACACTGTAAGCCCTCAGAGTTACTCTTGGTGGGTGCAGCAATGGGCCCTGCTGTGAATTATTAGATCAAGAATTGTAATTACATGCCCCTGTTGAACAGGGGCTGAAAAATTGGGCCTTAGGCACTGGTGGCACAACACTGCAACCCCTCACAGATACTGTACTTGGAGCACAGCAATGAGCTCTGTTGCAAAGTATTGCTTCAAAAATTGTAATTACACGCCCCTGTTAAACAGGGGCTGAAAAATTGGGCGTTAGGCATTGGTGGCGGCACCCATAAACAAAAATGATCTTCCAAGTTATCATCATCAATCGTATCATTGAGGACTCGGAGGAGGAGGATAGCCAGTCAACATAACAGCACAGGCACTCAGCATCAGCATCAGTCTTGAAGGGATGTGACATGTTAAAATCAATTAGTCTGTTATATCAGCATCAGGTGTGTGGTAGCTGGTGGTGATCCAAGACTGGTTCATCTTGATGAAAGTCAGTCGATCAACCGAGTCGGTGGACAGGCGCACCCTGTGATCCGTGACAAATCCTCCAGCAGCACTGAATGTGCGTTTCGAAAGAACGCTGGATGCAGGACAGGCCAGTAGCTCAATTGCATACTGTGCAAGCTCTGGCCAGTGATCCATCCTCAAGACCCAGTAAGCCAGAGGATTTTCGGTGGGGAAGGTGTCCAAGTCTGACCTTGCCCCTAGATATTCCTGCACCATGTTTATCAGACGCTGGCGATGGTTGCTGGAACCGATCATACTTTGGGGCTGCGGACTAAAGAATTGTCTGAACGCATCGGTCAGACGGCCACCTTCCCCACCGCTCCTTCTTTGACTGGCCGAAGCCTCAGCAACTCGTTGTCCAGGACCAGGAGTTTGTAACCTCCCAGTCTCTGGGAACGCGTTGCACAGACCTTTCTGCAAGGCCTCCCGGAGTTGTCTCATCCTCTGCTCCCTCTGCGACGGTAACATAAGGTCCGCAACCTTACCCTTGTACCGTGGATCAAGGAGAGTGGCCAGCCAGTAATGGTCCCTCTCCTTGATCCGAAGAATACAAGGATCCTTCCGCAGACTTTGCAGGATCAGGGAGGCCATGCAGCGTAGGTTAGCTGAGGCATTCGGTCCGGAGTCCTCTGGGTCACTAAGGACGACATGATCCGCAGCCACCTCCTCCCAGCCACGTACAAGTCCACTGGTTTCTTGGGACTGTAAATCATCCCTAAAAGACTGCTGCTGATGATGCTGAGTGCCAGCCTCCACCTCCATGCTGACACAATCCTCCTCCTCCTCCTCCTCCTCGTCCTCTTCCTGTGCGATGGGTGGGACAGAAGGAACACTGTCTGGGTAAAGGGGGCCTTGAGAGGCAAGGAAGTCCTCCTCTTCCTGCCTCTGTTCTGCCTCAAGTGCCCTGTCCATTATTCCACGCAGCGTGTGCTCCAACAGGTGGACAAGAGGTACAGTGTCACTGATGCATGCACTGTCACTGCTCACCATCCTCGTGGCCTCCTCAAATGGTGCCAGGACAGTGCATGCATCCCTGATCATGCCCCACTGGCGTGGAGAAAAAAAACCAAGCTCCCCTGACCCTGTCCTGGTGCCGTAGTCGCACAGGTACTCATTGATGGCCCTCTGCTGCGTGTGCAGCTGCTGCAGCATGGCCAACGTTGAGTTCCACCTGGTGGGCATGTCACATATAAGGCGGTTCTTGGGCAGGTTCAACTCCTTTTGCAGCTCAGCCAGGCGAGCACTGGCATTATAAGATCTGCGGAAATGCACACAGACTTTCCTGGCCTGCCTCAGGACATCCTGTAAGCCCGGGTACCTGCCCAAGAACCGCTGCACCACCAGGTTAAGGACGTGAGCCACACAGGTCACATGGGTCAGTTGTCCCTGTCGGAGGGCGGAGAGGAGGTTGGTGCCATTGTCGCAAACCACCATTCCTGGCTTAAGCTGGCGTGGCGTCAACCACCTCTCAGCCTGGCCCTGCAGAGCAGACAGGACCTCTGCCCCAGTGTGGCTTCTGTCCCCCAAACACACCAGCGCAAGCATGGCATGGCATCTTTTTGCCTGCGTACTTGCGTAGCCACTTGAACGGCTACGGAGCACCACTGGTTCAGAGGACAAAGCACAGGAAGAGGCCATGGAGGAAGAAGAGGAGGGGGTGGAGGAGAGAGGTGTGTCACAACCAGTAGTAGCATTTTGGAGGCGTGGCGGTGGAACAACCTCCAACACTACTGCACCTTGTCCTGCATCCTTCCCAGCTGCCAAAAGAGTGACCCAATGGGCCGTGAAAGAAAGGTAACGTCCCTGTCCATGCCTGCTGGACCATGAGTCAGCGGTAATATGCACCTTACCGCTGACCGCCCTGTCCAGCGAGGCCAAGACATTGCCTTCCACATGCCGGTAGAGAGCCGGAATAGCCTTCCGTGAGAAAAAGTGGCGTTTGGGAACCTGCCACTGAGGAACCGCACATTGCACAAACTCACGGAAGGGGGCCGAGTCTACCAACTGAAAAGGCAGCAGTTGAAGCGCTAGCAATTTAGCCAAGCTAGCATTCAACCGCTGGGCATGTGGATGGCTGGGAGTGAACTTCTTTCGACGGTCCAGCAGCTGGGGCAGGGAAATTTGCCTGCTAGAATCGGACGTCGGTGTACTGCTAGCAGAGTGGCCGCAAGTACTTGGCTGTGACACACCTAATTCTACACCTTCATTCCTCTCAGTGCATGTTTCAGAGAGGACTGAAGTTATAGTGGGGTTGGAGATCCCAGCTGATGCGGTGCAAGGAGAGGTCCGCTTTGTTCTTTGGTGTGGGTCTTTGAGGTAGGCTTGCCAACGAGCTGCATGGCAGGTCAACATATGTCTGGTCAGGCATGTGGTACCCAAGCGGCTGATGTTTTGGCCACGCGATATACGCTTGAGACATATGTTGCAAACAGCAGCTGTGCGATCTGATGCACTAGCCTCAAAAAAGGCCCACACCAAAGAACTTTTTGAATGACGGGCAGAGGCAGCGCCCTGCACAGGCGGAGCTCTGCGGTGTGATTCCGTCGGTGTACTGCCCTTACGCTGGCCACCAAAGGGCATCCTGCCTCGTTGGAGATGTGCCTCCTCCTCATCCTCCTCCTCCTCCTCTCTCCTATTAGGCACCCACGTGGAGTCAGTAACCTCATCATCCCCTCCCTCCTCATCACTGGAGCCAATCTGGCAGTATGCTGCAGCTGCTGGAACATGACTGCCAGATTGGTGTCCTTCTTGAGCATCCCCTCTGTCTGCTCTCACGCTACTGCCTTCCTGTAGCTGGGTTTCATCATCAGACCCTTCGAAACGCTGGGCATCCTCCTGGAGCATGTACCCAACACTGTGCTCAAACAGTTCGGGGGACTCCTCAGGAGGAGGACATGGTGGGTCTAGGGAAGGAGTGACTGATGATGAGTCTGACATTGATACCAGGGAAGAGGACGCTTTGGCAGCTGCTTTGCCAGTACCCTGAGCCTGGGTGAGAGAGGATGAGGAGGAGGAGGAGGGCTTGGTCATCCACTCTACCAAGTCTTCGGCATGATGTGGCTCAACATGTCCAGCTGCCGAAAAGAAGGACAAGCGTGTCCCATGGCCATGTGCTGATGACAATGCACCGCGTCCACGACCAGCACTGTTGCCCCCAGACACAGAGCCTGCTTGCCCTCTTTTATTGCCTCCTGACTGTCTGCCTCTCCTTGTTTGCCTTCCAGACATTCTAATGGATGGCCTGCAGGGAGATGGGAAAAAAGCAATAAGGGCTACCTTCAGGTGTCCTTCTCTGTCCCTTTACTTAAGGATTTCTAAATATGGTTGAGGATGATTGCTTTCGCACAGAATAGCACAACGACAATTTCCCTGACTGTCCAAAAAAACAAGGATTTCAAAGATGGTTGATGAGGAATGCTTTAGCACAGTATAGCACAAGGAGAATTTCCCTCACTGTCCTTCCCTGTCCCTACAAAAAGGATTAGCACAGTAAAACACACTGACACTCTCCCTACCTATAGTTTTCTGTCCCTATAAAAAATGTTTTTTTAAAGATGGTTGATGATCAATGCTTTAGCACACTATAGCACAAGGAGAATTTCCCTCACTGTCCTTCCCTGTCCCTACAAACAAGGATTAGCACAGTAAAACACACTGACACTCTCCCTACCTATAGTTTTCTGTCCCTATAAAAAATGTTTTTTTAAAGATGGTTGATGATCAATGCTTTAGCACAGTATAGCACAAGGAGAATTTCCCTCACTGTCCTTCCCTGTCCCTACAAACAAGGATTAGCACGGTAAAACACACTGACACTCTCCCTACCTATAGTTTTCTGTCCCTATAAAAAATGTTTTTTTAACCACTTCAGCCCTGGAAGAATTTACCCCCTTCCTGACCAGAGCACTTTTTGCGATGCAGCACTGCGTCGCTTTAACTGACAATTGCGCGGTCGTGCGACGTTGAACCTAACCAAAATTGACGTCCTTTTTCCCCCACAAATAGAGCTTTCTTTTGGTGGTATTTGATCACCTCTGCGGTTTTTATTTTTTGTGCTATAAACAAAAGAAGAGCGACATATTTGAAAAAAATGCAATATTTTTTACTTTTTGATTTAATAAATATCACAATTTTTTTTTTTTAAAACAATTTTTTTTCTAAGTTTAGACCGATACGTATTCTACATATTTTTGGTAATTTTTTTTTGCAATAAGCGTATATTGATTGGTTTGCGCAAAAGTTATAGCGTCTACATAATAGGGGATAGATTTATGGCATTTTTATTTTTTTTATTTTTTTTACTAGTAATAGCGGCGATCTGCGATTTTTATTGTGACCGTGACATTGCGGCAGACACATCGGACACTATTGGCACGTTTTTGGGACCATTCACATTTATACAGCGATTAGTGCTATAAAACTGCACTAATTACTGTGTAAATGTGACTGGCAGGGAAAGGGTTAACACTAGGGGGCGATCAAGGGGTTAATATGTTCCCTATTGAGTGATTGTAACTGTAGGGGGAGGGGACTCACAAGGGGAGGAGACCGATCTGTGTTCCTCTGTACTGGGAACACACATCGGTCTCCTCACCTCTGACAGGAGGTGGATCTGTGTGTTTACACACACAGATCCACACTTCTGCCGTGATCGTGGGCAATCGCGGGTGCCCAGCGGACATCGCGACCGCCGGGCACACTCACCGGGTCACGAGCGTTGCCGCGGGTGCGCGCGCGCGCCGCCGGCGGCGCGCGCGCGCCCCATAGACGGCCGGGAAAAAAGGACGTCATATGACGTCCGCCCGGAGGGAGGGAGGGTTCCTGCCGGCGTCATATGTCTATGACCCGGTAGGAAGTGGTTAAAGATGGTTGATGATCAATGCTTTAGCACAGTATAGCACAAGGAGAATTTCCCTCACTGTCCTTCCCTGTCCCTACAAACAAGGATTAGCACAGTAAAACACACTGACACTCTCCCTACCTATAGTTTTCTGTCCCTATAAAAAATTTTTTTTTAAAGATGGTTGATGATCAATGCTTTAGCACACTATAGCACAAGGAGAATTTCCCTCACTGTCCTTCCCTGTCCCTACAAACAAGGATTAGCACAGTAAAACACACTGACACTCTCCCTACCTATAGTTTTCTGTCCCTATAAAAAATGTTTTTTTAAAGATGGTTGATGATCAATGCTTTAGCACAGTATAGCACAAGGAGAATTTCCCTCACTGTCCTTCCCTGTCCCTACAAACAAGGATTAGCACAGTAAAACACACTGACACTCTCCCTACCTATAGTTTTCTGTCCCTATAAAAAATGTTTTTTTAAAGATGGTTGATGATCAATGCTTTAGCACACTATAGCACAAGGAGAATTTCCCTCACTGTCCTTCCCTGTCCCTACAAACAAGGATTAGCACAGTAAAACACACTGACACTCTCCCTACCTATAGTTTTCTGTCCCTATAAAAAATGTTTTTTTAAAGATGGTTGATGATCAATGCTTTAGCACAGTATAGCACAAGGAGAATTTCCCTCACTGTCCTTCCCTGTCCCTACAAACAAGGATTAGCACAGTAAAACACACTGACACTCTCCCTACCTATAGTTTTCTGTCCCTATAAAAAATGTTTTTTTTAAAGATGGTTGATGATCAATGCTTTAGCACACTATAGCACAAGGAGAATTTCCCTCACTGTCCTTCCCTGTCCCTACAAACAAGGATTAGCACAGTAAAACACACTGACACTCTCCCTACCTATAGTTTTCTGTCCATATAAAAAATGTTTTTTTAAAGATGGTTGATGATCAATGCTTTAGCACAGTATAGCACAAGGAGAATTTCCCTCACTGTCCTTCCCTGTCCCTACAAACAAGGATTAGCACAGTAAAACACACTGACACTCTCCCTACCTATAGTTTTCTGTCCCTATAAAAAATTTTTTTTTAAAGATGGTTGATGATCAATGCTTTAGCACACTATAGCACAAGGAGAATTTCCCTCACTGTCCTTCCCTGTCCCTACAAACAAGGATTAGCACAGTAAAACACACTGAAACTCTCCCTACCTATAGTTTTCTGTCCCTATAAAAAATGTTTTTTTAAAGATGGTTGATGATCAATGCTTTAGCACAGTATAGCACAAGGAGAATTTCCCTCACTGTCCTTCCCTGTCCCTACAAACAAGGATTAGCACAGTAAAACACACTGACACTCTCCCTACCTATAGTTTTCTGTCCCTATAAAAAATGTTTTTTTAAAGATGGTTGATGATCAATGCTTTAGCACAGTATAGCACAAGGAGAATTTCCCTCACTGTCCTTCCCTGTCCCTACAAACAAGGATTAGCACAGTAAAACACACTGACACTCTCCCTACCTATAGTTTTCTGTCCCTATAAAAAATGTTTTTTTAAAGATGGTTGATGATCAATGCTTTAGCACACTATAGAACAAGGAGAATTTCCCTCACTGTCCTTCCCTGTCCCTACAAACAAGGATTAGCACAGTAAAACACACTGACACTCTCCCTACCTATAGTTTTCTGTCCCTATAAAAAATGTTTTTTTAAAGATGGTTGATGATCAATGCTTTAGCACAGTATAGCACAAGGAGAATTTCCCTCACTGTCCTTCCCTGTCTCTACAAACAAGGATTAGCACAGTAAAACACACTGACACTCTCCCTACCTATAGTTTTCTGTCCCTATAAAAAATGTTTTTTTAAAGATGGTTGATGATCAATGCTTTAGCACACTATAGCACAAGGAGAATTTCCCTCACTGTCCTTCCCTGTCCCTACAAACAAGGATTAGCACAGTGAAACACACTGACACTCTCCCTACCTATAGTTTTCTGTCCCTATAAAAAATGTTTTTTTAAAGATGGTTGATGATCAATGCTTTAGCACAGTATAGCACAAGGAGAATTTCCCTCACTGTCCTTCCCTGTCCCTACAAACAAGGATTAGCACAGTAAAACACACTGACACTCTCCCTACCTATAGTTTTCTGTCCCTATAAAAAATGTTTTTTTAAAGATGGTTGATGATCAATGCTTTAGCACACTATAGAACAAGGAGAATTTCCCTCACTGTCCTTCCCTGTCCCTACAAACAAGGATTAGCACAGTAAAACACACTGACACTCTCCCTACCTATAGTTTTCTGTCCCTATAAAAAATGTTTTTTTAAAGATGGTTGATGATCAATGCTTTAGCACAGTATAGCACAAGGAGAATTTCCCTCACTGTCCTTCCCTGTCTCTACAAACAAGGATTAGCACAGTAAAACACACTGACACTCTCCCTACCTATAGTTTTCTGTCCCTATAAAAAATGTTTTTTTAAAGATGGTTGATGATCAATGCTTTAGCACACTATAGCACAAGGAGAATTTCCCTCACTGTCCTTCCCTGTCCCTACAAACAAGGATTAGCACAGTAAAACACACTGACACTCTCCCTACCTATAGTTTTCTGTCCCTATAAAAATTTTTTTTTAAAGATGGTTGATGATCAATGCTTTAGCACAGTATAGCACAAGGAGAATTTCCCTCACTGTCCTTCCCTGTCCCTACAAACAAGGATTAGCACAGTAAAACACACTGACACTCTCCTTACCTATAGTTTTCTGTCCCTATAAAAAAAATTTTTTTAAAGATGGTTGATGATCAATGCTTTAGCACACTATAGCACAAGGAGAATTTCCCTCACTGTCCTTCCCTGTCCCTACAAACAAGGATTAGCACAGTAAAACACACTGACACTCTCCCTACCTATAGTTTTCTGTCCCTATAAAAAATGTTTTTTTAAAGATGGTTGATGATCAAGGCTTTAGCACAGTATAGCACAAGGAGAATTTCCCTCACTGTCCTTCCCTGTCCCTACAATCAAGGATTAGCACAGTAAAACACACTGACACTCTCCCTACCTATAGTTTTCTGTCCCTATAAAAAATGTTTTTTTAAAGATGGTTGATGATCAATGCTTTAGCACAGTATAGCACAAGGAGAATTTCCCTCACTGTCCTTCCCTGTCCCTACAAACAAGGATTAGCACAGTAAAACACACTGACACTCTCCCTACCTATAGTTTTCTGTCCCTATAAAAAATGTTTTTTTAAAGATGGTTGATGATCAATGCTTTAGCACACTATAGCACAAGGAGAATTTCCCTCACTGTCCTTCCCTGTCCCTACAAACAAGGATTAGCACAGTAAAACACACTGACACTCTCCCTACCTATAGTTTTCTGTCCCTATAATTTTTTTTTTTTTAAAGATGGTTGATGATCAATGCTTTAGCACAGTATAGCACAAGGAGAATTTCCCTCACTGTCCTTCCCTGTCCCTACAAACAAGGATTAGCGGAGGAGGACATGGTGGGTCTAGGGAAGGAGTGACTGATGATGAGTCTGACATTGATACCAGGGAAGAGGACGCTTTGGCAGCTGCTTTGCCAGTACCCTGAGCCTGGGTGAGAGAGGATGAGGAGGAGGAGGAGGGCTTGGTCATCCACTCTACCAAGTCTTCGGCATGATGTGGCTCAACATGTCCAGCTGCCGAAAAGAAGGACAAGCGTGTCCCATGGCCATGTGCTGATGACAATGCACCGCGTCCACGACCAGCACTGTTGCCCCCAGACACAGAGCCTGCTTGCCCTCTTTTATTGCCTCCTGACTGTCTGCCTCTCCTTGTTTGCCTTCCAGACATTCTAATGGATGGCCTGCAGGGAGATGGGAAAAAAGCAATAAGGGCTACCTTCAGGTGTCCTTCTCTGTCCCTTTACTTAAGGATTTCTAAATATGGTTGAGGATGATTGCTTTCGCACAGAATAGCACAACGACAATTTCCCTGACTGTCCAAAAAAACAAGGATTTCAAAGATGGTTGATGAGGAATGCTTTAGCACAGTATAGCACAAGGAGAATTTCCCTCACTGTCCTTCCCTGTCCCTACAAACAAGGATTAGCACAGTAAAACACACTGACACTCTCCCTACCTATAGTTTTCTGTCCCTATAAAAAATGTTTTTTTAAAGATGGTTGATGATCAATGCTTTAGCACACTATAGCACAAGGAGAATTTCCCTCACTGTCCTTCCCTGTCCCTACAAACAAGGATTAGCACAGTAAAACACACTGACACTCTCCCTACCTATAGTTTTCTGTCCCTATAAAAAATGTTTTTTTAAAGATGGTTGATGATCAATGCTTTAGCACAGTATAGCACAAGGAGAATTTCCCTCACTGTCCTTCCCTGTCCCTACAAACAAGGATTAGCACGGTAAAACACACTGACACTCTCCCTACCTATAGTTTTCTGTCCCTATAAAAAATGTTTTTTTAACCACTTCAGCCCTGGAAGAATTTACCCCCTTCCTGACCAGAGCACTTTTTGCGATGCAGCACTGCGTCGCTTTAACTGACAATTGCGCGGTCGTGCGACGTTGAACCTAACCAAAATTGACGTCCTTTTTCCCCCACAAATAGAGCTTTCTTTTGGTGGTATTTGATCACCTCTGCGGTTTTTATTTTTTGTGCTATAAACAAAAGAAGAGCGACATATTTGAAAAAAATGCAATATTTTTTACTTTTTGATTTAATAAATATCACAATTTTTTTTTTTTAAAACAATTTTTTTTCTAAGTTTAGACCGATACGTATTCTACATATTTTTGGTAATTTTTTTTTGCAATAAGCGTATATTGATTGGTTTGCGCAAAAGTTATAGCGTCTACATAATAGGGGATAGATTTATGGCATTTTTATTTTTTTTATTTTTTTTACTAGTAATAGCGGCGATCTGCGATTTTTATTGTGACCGTGACATTGCGGCAGACACATCGGACACTATTGGCACGTTTTTGGGACCATTCACATTTATACAGCGATTAGTGCTATAAAACTGCACTAATTACTGTGTAAATGTGACTGGCAGGGAAAGGGTTAACACTAGGGGGCGATCAAGGGGTTAATATGTTCCCTATTGAGTGATTGTAACTGTAGGGGGAGGGGACTCACAAGGGGAGGAGACCGATCTGTGTTCCTCTGTACTGGGAACACACATCGGTCTCCTCACCTCTGACAGGAGGTGGATCTGTGTGTTTACACACACAGATCCACACTTCTGCCGTGATCGTGGGCAATCGCGGGTGCCCAGCGGACATCGCGACTGCCGGGCACACTCACCGGGTCACGAGCGTTGCCGCGGGTGCGCGCGCGCGCCGCCGGCGGCGCGCGCGCGCCCCATAGACGGCCGGGAAAAAAGGACGTCATATGACGTCCGCCCGGAGGGAGGGAGGGTTCCTGCCGGCGTCATATGTCTATGACCCGGTAGGAAGTGGTTAAAGATGGTTGATGATCAATGCTTTAGCACAGTATAGCACAAGGAGAATTTCCCTCACTGTCCTTCCCTGTCCCTACAAACAAGGATTAGCACAGTAAAACACACTGACACTCTCCCTACCTATAGTTTTCTGTCCCTATAAAAAATTTTTTTTTAAAGATGGTTGATGATCAATGCTTTAGCACACTATAGCACAAGGAGAATTTCCCTCACTGTCCTTCCCTGTCCCTACAAACAAGGATTAGCACAGTAAAACACACTGACACTCTCCCTACCTATAGTTTTCTGTCCCTATAAAAAATGTTTTTTTAAAGATGGTTGATGATCAATGCTTTAGCACAGTATAGCACAAGGAGAATTTCCCTCACTGTCCTTCCCTGTCCCTACAAACAAGGATTAGCACAGTAAAACACACTGACACTCTCCCTACCTATAGTTTTCTGTCCCTATAAAAAATGTTTTTTTAAAGATGGTTGATGATCAATGCTTTAGCACACTATAGCACAAGGAGAATTTCCCTCACTGTCCTTCCCTGTCCCTACAAACAAGGATTAGCACAGTAAAACACACTGACACTCTCCCTACCTATAGTTTTCTGTCCCTATAAAAAATGTTTTTTTAAAGATGGTTGATGATCAATGCTTTAGCACAGTATAGCACAAGGAGAATTTCCCTCACTGTCCTTCCCTGTCCCTACAAACAAGGATTAGCACAGTAAAACACACTGACACTCTCCCTACCTATAGTTTTCTGTCCCTATAAAAAATGTTTTTTTTAAAGATGGTTGATGATCAATGCTTTAGCACACTATAGCACAAGGAGAATTTCCCTCACTGTCCTTCCCTGTCCCTACAAACAAGGATTAGCACAGTAAAACACACTGACACTCTCCCTACCTATAGTTTTCTGTCCCTATAAAAAATGTTTTTTTAAAGATGGTTGATGATCAATGCTTTAGCACAGTATAGCACAAGGAGAATTTCCCTCACTGTCCTTCCCTGTCCCTACAAACAAGGATTAGCACAGTAAAACACACTGACACTCTCCCTACCTATAGTTTTCTGTCCCTATAAAAAATTTTTTTTTAAAGATGGTTGATGATCAATGCTTTAGCACACTATAGCACAAGGAGAATTTCCCTCACTGTCCTTCCCTGTCCCTACAAACAAGGATTAGCACAGTAAAACACACTGACACTCTCCCTACCTATAGTTTTCTGTCCCTATAAAAAATGTTTTTTTAAAGATGGTTGATGATCAATGCTTTAGCACAGTATAGCACAAGGAGAATTTCCCTCACTGTCCTTCCCTGTCCCTACAAACAAGGATTAGCACAGTAAAACACACTGACACTCTCCCTACCTATAGTTTTCTGTCCCTATAAAAAATGTTTTTTTAAAGATGGTTGATGATCAATGCTTTAGCACACTATAGAACAAGGAGAATTTCCCTCACTGTCCTTCCCTGTCCCTACAAACAAGGATTAGCACAGTAAAACACACTGACACTCTCCCTACCTATAGTTTTCTGTCCCTATAAAAAATGTTTTTTTAAAGATGGTTGATGATCAATGCTTTAGCACAGTATAGCACAAGGAGAATTTCCCTCACTGTCCTTCCCTGTCTCTACAAACAAGGATTAGCACAGTAAAACACACTGACACTCTCCCTACCTATAGTTTTCTGTCCCTATAAAAAATGTTTTTTTAAAGATGGTTGATGATCAATGCTTTAGCACACTATAGCACAAGGAGAATTTCCCTCACTGTCCTTCCCTGTCCCTACAAACAAGGATTAGCACAGTAAAACACACTGACACTCTCCCTACCTATAGTTTTCTGTCCCTATAAAAAATGTTTTTTTAAAGATGGTTGATGATCAATGCTTTAGCACAGTATAGCACAAGGAGAATTTCCCTCACTGTCCTTCCCTGTCCCTACAAACAAGGATTAGCACAGTAAAACACACTGACACTCTCCCTACCTATAGTTTTCTGTCCCTATAAAAAATGTTTTTTTAAAGATGGTTGATGATCAATGCTTTAGCACACTATAGAACAAGGAGAATTTCCCTCACTGTCCTTCCCTGTCCCTACAAACAAGGATTAGCACAGTAAAACACACTGACACTCTCCCTACCTATAGTTTTCTGTCCCTATAAAAAATGTTTTTTTAAAGATGGTTGATGATCAATGCTTTAGCACAGTATAGCACAAGGAGAATTTCCCTCACTGTCCTTCCCTGTCTCTACAAACAAGGATTAGCACAGTAAAACACACTGACACTCTCCCTACCTATAGTTTTCTGTCCCTATAAAAAATGTTTTTTTAAAGATGGTTGATGATCAATGCTTTAGCACACTATAGCACAAGGAGAATTTCCCTCACTGTCCTTCCCTGTCCCTACAAACAAGGATTAGCACAGTAAAACACACTGACACTCTCCCTACCTATAGTTTTCTGTCCCTATAAAAAATGTTTTTTTAAAGATGGTTGATGATCAATGCTTTAGCACAGTATAGCACAAGGAGAATTTCCCTCACTGTCCTTCCCTGTCCCTACAAACAAGGATTAGCACAGTAAAACACACTGACACTCTCCCTACCTATAGTTTTCTGTCCCTATAAAAAATGTTTTTTTAAAGATGGTTGATGATCAATGCTTTAGCACACTATAGAACAAGGAGAATTTCCCTCACTGTCCTTCCCTGTCCCTACAAACAAGGATTAGCACAGTAAAACACACTGACACTCTCCCTACCTATAGTTTTCTGTCCCTATAAAAAATGTTTTTTTAAAGATGGTTGATGATCAATGCTTTAGCACAGTATAGCACAAGGAGAATTTCCCTCACTGTCCTTCCCTGTCTCTACAAACAAGGATTAGCACAGTAAAACACACTGACACTCTCCCTACCTATAGTTTTCTGTCCCTATAAAAAATGTTTTTTTAAAGATGGTTGATGATCAATGCTTTAGCACACTATAGCACAAGGAGAATTTCCCTCACTGTCCTTCCCTGTCCCTACAAACAAGGATTAGCACAGTAAAACACACTGACACTCTCCCTACCTATAGTTTTCTGTCCCTATAAAAAATGTTTTTTTAAAGATGGTTGATGATCAATGCTTTAGCACAGTATAGCACAAGGAGAATTTCCCTCACTGTCCTTCCCTGTCCCTACAAACAAGGATTAGCACAGTAAAACACACTGACACTCTCCTTACCTATAGTTTTCTGTCCCTATAAAAAATGTTTTTTTTAAAGATGGTTGATGATCAATGCTTTAGCACACTATAGCACAAGGAGAATTTCCCTCACTGTCCTTCCCTGTCCCTACAAACAAGGATTAGCACAGTAAAACACACTGACACTCTCCCTACCTATAGTTTTCTGTCCCTATAAAAAATGTTTTTTTAAAGATGGTTGATGATCAATGCTTTAGCACAGTATAGCACAAGGAGAATTTCCCTCACTGTCCTTCCCTGTCCCTACAAACAAGGATTAGCACAGTAAAACACACTGACACTCTCCCTACCTATAGTTTTCTGTCCCTATAAAAAAATTTTTTTTAAAGATGGTTGATGATCAATGCTTTAGCACACTATAGCACAAGGAGAATTTCCCTCACTGTCCTTCCCTGTCCCTACAAACAAGGATTAGCACAGTAAAACACACTGACACTCTCCCTACCTATAGTTTTCTGTCCCTATAAAAAATGTTTTTTTAAAGATGGTTGATGATCAATGCTTTAGCACAGTATAGCACAAGGAGAATTTCCCTCACTGTCCTTCCCTGTCCCTACAAACAAGGATTAGCACAGTAAAACACACTGACACTCTCCCTACCTATAGTTTTCTGTCCCTATAAAAAATGTTTTTTTAAAGATGGTTGATGATCAATGCTTTAGCACACTATAGAACAAGGATAATTTCCCTCACTGTCCTTCCCTGTCCCTACAAACAAGGATTAGCACAGTAAAACACACTGACACTCTCCCTACCTATAGTTTTCTGTCCCTATAAAAAATGTTTTTTTAAAGATGGTTGATGATCAATGCTTTAGCACAGTATAGCACAAGGAGAATTTCCCTCACTGTCCTTCCCTGTCTCTACAAACAAGGATTAGCACAGTAAAACACACTGACACTCTCCCTACCTATAGTTTTCTGTCCCTATAAAAAATGTTTTTTTAAAGATGGTTGATGATCAATGCTTTAGCACACTATAGCACAAGGAGAATTTCCCTCACTGTCCTTCCCTGTCCCTACAAACAAGGATTAGCACAGTAAAACACACTGACACTCTCCCTACCTATAGTTTTCTGTCCCTATAAAAAATGTTTTTTTAAAGATGGTTGATGATCAATGCTTTAGCACAGTATAGCACAAGGAGAATTTCCCTCACTGTCCTTCCCTGTCCCTACAAACAAGGATTAGCACAGTAAAACACACTGACACTCTCCCTACCTATAGTTTTCTGTCCCTATAAAAAATGTTTTTTTAAAGATGGTTGATGATCAATGCTTTAGCACACTATAGAACAAGGAGAATTTCCCTCACTGTCCTTCCCTGTCCCTACAAACAAGGATTAGCACAGTAAAACACACTGACACTCTCCCTGCCTATAGTTTTCTGTCCCTATAAAAAATGTTTTTTTAAAGATGGTTGATGATCAATGCTTTAGCACAGTATAGCACAAGGAGAATTTCCCTCACTGTCCTTCCCTGTCTCTACAAACAAGGATTAGCACAGTAAAACACACTGACACTCTCCCTACCTATAGTTTTCTGTCCCTATAAAAAATGTTTTTTTAAAGATGGTTGATGATCAATGCTTTAGCACACTATAGCACAAGGAGAATTTCCCTCACTGTCCTTCCCTGTCCCTACAAACAAGGATTAGCACAGTAAAACACACTGACACTCTCCCTACCTATAGTTTTCTGTCCCTATAAAAAATGTTTTTTTAAAGATGGTTGATGATCAATGCTTTAGCACAGTATAGCACAAGGAGAATTTCCCTCACTGTCCTTCCCTGTCCCTACAAACAAGGATTAGCACAGTAAAACACACTGACACTCTCCCTACCTATAGTTTTCTGTCCCTATAAAAAATGTTTTTTTAAAGATGGTTGATGATCAATGCTTTAGCACACTATAGAACAAGGAGAATTTCCCTCACTGTCCTTCCCTGTCCCTACAAACAAGGATTAGCACAGTAAAACACACTGACACTCTCCCTACCTATAGTTTTCTGTCCCTATAAAAAATGTTTTTTTAAAGATGGTTGATGATCAATGCTTTAGCACAGTATAGCACAAGGAGAATTTCCCTCACTGTCCTTCCCTGTCTCTACAAACAAGGATTAGCACAGTAAAACACACTGACACTCTCCCTACCTATAGTTTTCTGTCCCTATAAAAAATGTTTTTTTAAAGATGGTTGATGATCAATGCTTTAGCACACTATAGCACAAGGAGAATTTCCCTCACTGTCCTTCCCTGTCCCTACAAACAAGGATTAGCACAGTAAAACACACTGACACTCTCCCTACCTATAGTTTTCTGTCCCTATAAAAAATGTTTTTTTAAAGATGGTTGATGATCAATGCTTTAGCACAGTATAGCACAAGGAGAATTTCCCTCACTGTCCTTCCCTGTCCCTACAAACAAGGATTAGCACAGTAAAACACACTGACACTCTCCTTACCTATAGTTTTCTGTCCCTATAAAAAAATTTTTTTTTAAAGATGGTTGATGATCAATGCTTTAGCACACTATAGCACAAGGAGAATTTCCCTCACTGTCCTTCCCTGTCCCTACAAACAAGGATTAGCACAGTAAAACACACTGAAACTCTCCCTACCTATAGTTTTCTGTCCCTATAAAAAATGTTTTTTTAAAGATGGTTGATGATCAATGCTTTAGCACAGTATAGCACAAGGAGAATTTCCCTCACTGTCCTTCCCTGTCCCTACAAACAAGGATTAGCACAGTAAAACACACTGACACTCTCCCTACCTATAGTTTTCTGTCCCTATAAAAAATGTTTTTTTAAAGATGGTTGATGATCAATGCTTTAGCACAGTATAGCACAAGGAGAATTTCCCTCACTGTCCTTCCCTGTCCCTACAAACAAGGATTAGCACAGTAAAACACACTGACACTCTCCCTACCTATAGTTTTCTGTCCCTATAAAAAATGTTTTTTTAAAGATGGTTGATGATCAATGCTTTAGCACACTATAGAACAAGGAGAATTTCCCTCACTGTCCTTCCCTGTCCCTACAAACAAGGATTAGCACAGTAAAACACACTGACACTCTCCCTACCTATAGTTTTCTGTCCCTATAAAAAATGTTTTTTTAAAGATGGTTGATGATCAATGCTTTAGCACAGTATAGCACAAGGAGAATTTCCCTCACTGTCCTTCCCTGTCTCTACAAACAAGGATTAGCACAGTAAAACACACTGACACTCTCCCTACCTATAGTTTTCTGTCCCTATAAAAAATGTTTTTTTAAAGATGGTTGATGATCAATGCTTTAGCACACTATAGCACAAGGAGAATTTCCCTCACTGTCCTTCCCTGTCCCTACAAACAAGGATTAGCACAGTAAAACACACTGACACTCTCCCTACCTATAGTTTTCTGTCCCTATAAAAAATGTTTTTTTAAAGATGGTTGATGATCAATGCTTTAGCACAGTATAGCACAAGGAGAATTTCCCTCACTGTCCTTCCCTGTCCCTACAAACAAGGATTAGCACAGTAAAACACACTGACACTCTCCCTACCTATAGTTTTCTGTCCCTATAAAAAATGTTTTTTTAAAGATGGTTGATGATCAATGCTTTAGCACACTATAGAACAAGGAGAATTTCCCTCACTGTCCTTCCCTGTCCCTACAAACAAGGATTAGCACAGTAAAACACACTGACACTCTCCCTACCTATAGTTTTCTGTCCCTATAAAAAATGTTTTTTTAAAGATGGTTGATGATCAATGCTTTAGCACAGTATAGCACAAGGAGAATTTCCCTCACTGTCCTTCCCTGTCTCTACAAACAAGGATTAGCACAGTAAAACACACTGACACTCTCCCTACCTATAGTTTTCTGTCCCTATAAAAAATGTTTTTTTAAAGATGGTTGATGATCAATGCTTTAGCACACTATAGCACAAGGAGAATTTCCCTCACTGTCCTTCCCTGTCCCTACAAACAAGGATTAGCACAGTAAAACACACTGACACTCTCCCTACCTATAGTTTTCTGTCCCTATAAAAAATGTTTTTTTAAAGATGGTTGATGATCAATGCTTTAGCACAGTATAGCACAAGGAGAATTTCCCTCACTGTCCTTCCCTGTCCCTACAAACAAGGATTAGCACAGTAAAACACACTGACACTCTCCTTACCTATAGTTTTCTGTCCCTATAAAAAATTTTTTTTTAAAGATGGTTGATGATCAATGCTTTAGCACACTATAGCACAAGGAGAATTTCCCTCACTGTCCTTCCCTGTCCCTACAAACAAGGATTAGCACAGTAAAACACACTGACACTCTCCCTACCTATAGTTTTCTGTCCCTATAAAAAATGTTTTTTTAAAGATGGTTGATGATCAAGGCTTTAGCACAGTATAGCACAAGGAGAATTTCCCTCACTGTCCTTCCCTGTCCCTACAATCAAGGATTAGCACAGTAAAACACACTGACACTCTCCCTACCTATAGTTTTCTGTCCCTATAAAAAATGTTTTTTTAAAGATGGTTGATGATCAATGCTTTAGCACAGTATAGCACAAGGAGAATTTCCCTCACTGTCCTTCCCTGTCCCTACAAACAAGGATTAGCACAGTAAAACACACTGACACTCTCCCTACCTATAGTTTTCTGTCCCTATAAAAAATGTTTTTTTAAAGATGGTTGATGATCAATGCTTTAGCACACTATAGCACAAGGAGAATTTCCCTCACTGTCCTTCCCTGTCCCTACAAACAAGGATTAGCACAGTAAAACACACTGACACTCTCCCTACCTATAGTTTTCTGTCCCTATAAAAAAAAATTTTTTAAAGATGGTTGATGATCAATGCTTTAGCACAGTATAGCACAAGGAGAATTTCCCTCACTGTCCTTCCCTGTCCCTACAAACAAGGATTAGCACAGTAAAACACACTGACACTCTCCCTACCTATAGTTTTCTGTCCCTATAAAAAATTTTTTTTTAAAGATGGTTGATGATCAATGCTTTAGCACACTATAGCACAAGGAGAATTTCCCTCACTGTCCTTCCCTGTCCCTACAAACAAGGATTAGCACAGTAAAACACACTGACACTCTCCCTACCTATAGTTTTCTGTCCCTATAAAAAATGTTTTTTTAAAGATGGTTGATGATCAATGCTTTAGCACAGTATAGCACAAGGAGAATTTCCCTCACTGTCCTTCCCTGCCCCTACAAACAAGGATTAGCACAGTAAAACACACTGACACTCTCCCTACCTATAGTTTTCTGTCCCTATAAAAAAGGTTTTTTTAAAGATGGTTGATGATCAATGCTTTAGCACAGTATAGCACAAGGAGAATTTCCCTCACTGTCCTTCCCTGTCCCTACAAACAAGGATTAGCACAGTAAAACACACTGACACTCTCCCTACCTATAGTTTTCTGTCCCTATAAAAATTTTTTTTTTAAAGATGGTTGATGATCAATGCTTTAGCACACTATAGCACAAGGAGAATTTCCCTCACTGTCCTTCCCTGTCCCTACAAACAAGGATTAGCACAGTAAAACACACTGACACTCTCCCTACCTATAGTTTTCTGTCCCTATAAAAAATGTTTTTTTAAAGATGGTTGATGATCAATGCTTTAGCACAGTATAGCACAAGGAGAATTTCCCTCACTGTCCTTCCCTGTCCCTACAAACAAGGATTAGCACAGTAAAACACACTGACACTCTCCCTACTGTGACAGCAGGAAGGTAAAGTCACCTGGTTGCATCCAGGGGGGTAGATATATTTCGCCCAGATTCAGGCTTTACGCCGACTTATACAACTAGGTGGAGAGTTGTATAAGCCCAGCTGAGGCTAGTGGGCTCATGGATGACTCATACCTCTAGGGAGAGTGTGGGGCGTCATGCAGACAGGGAGTTGATGAGACCAGCTGAAGCTTGTCAGCTCATTTAGGCCTCTATAAGAACTCCCAGCTTCATTAGATGTTAGCTCATGCCTGGAACCAGACCTGTGTGGACTGTCTAGGGAGAGTGAACCCCTGTGCGGTGAGACAAAGCCTGTGTGGCTATTTGCTTGGACATTTAAAACCAGGGACTTAGGGACTAGGACAGCACTAGGCTGATCCCAGTTGTTAGTTAGGAAACCTGTATGTTTAGTCAGAGGTCAAGTTGACCAGGATTTATTTTGTTTATGTTTCTTTTGCTTTGCTGTGTTTTGTCACTGTAAATAGAAAATAAACCGCACCTTTTTGATTTTGAAAACCACAACCTCCGTTTGCTGGGCCTGTTTTTGTGTGGGGAGCCCATCTCGGGGGTCACACACACCCGCTGCCGAGCTAACCCCCTCACACTACCTATAGTTTTCTGTCCCTATAAAAAAAATGTTTTTAAAGATGGTTGATGATCAATGCTTTAGCACACTATAGCACAAGGAGAATTTCCCTCACTGTCCTTCCCTGTCCCTACAAACAAGGATTAGCACAGTAAAACACACTGACACTCTCCCTACTGTGACAGCAGGAAGGTAAAGTCACCTGGTTGCATCCAGGGGGGTAGATATATTTCGCCCAGATTCAGGCTTTACGCCGATTTATACAACTAGGTGGAGAGTTGTATAAGGCTAGTGGGCTCATTGATGACTCATACCTCTAGGGAGAGGGCTGGGCGTCGTGCAGACAGGGAGTTGATGAGGCCAGCTGAAGCTTGTCAGCTCATTTAGGCCTCTATAAAAAACTCCCAGATTCATTAGGTGTTAGCTCATGCCTGGAACCAGACCTGTGTGGACTGTCTAGGGAGAGTGAACCCCTGTGCGGTGAGAAAAAGCCTGTGTGGCTATTTGCTTGGACATTTAAAACCAGGGACTTAGGGACTAGGACAGCACTAGGCTGATCCCAGTTGTTAGTTAGGAAACCTGTATGTTTAGTCAGAGGTCAACTTGACCAGGATTTATTTTGGTTATGTTTCTTTTGCTTTGCTGTGTTTTGTCACTGTAAATAGAAAATAAACCGCACCTTTTTGATTTTGAAAACCACAACCTCCGTTTGCTGGGCCTGTTTTGTGTGGGGAGCCCATCCCGGGGGGTCACACACACCCGCTGTCGAGCTAACCCCCTCACAGTTGGTGGAGAACCAGTGGCAGTTTTTTTTTTAAGCCAGCATGGAGGAGATACTGAAACAGCTGGCTCTAGCAAATGCCAATCAACAGCAGACAAATGCAGGTTTGCAAAGGAGCCTTGCAGCCCAGCAGCAAGCTCATCAACAGAGCCTTGCAACTTTACAACAGAGTCTGGAGGCTCAGCAACAAGCCCAACAGCAATCTGAGGCCCGCTTCATAGACCTGTTGCAGAAGCAAGAGCAGAGACTACAACAACAGATGGAAGCAGTAATGCAGCAACGTCCGCAGACCAGTGAGGAAAGCCGTCCCACTAATACCGCGTCCTTTGGGGTGAGTCGTTTATTGACAAAAATGACTGGAGAGGATGATCCAGAGGTATTTTTGACCACATTTGAAAGGACCGCTGAAAGAGAAAAGTGGCCTGAGGAGCAGTGGGCTGGACTAGTGGCTCCTCTGTTAACTGGTGAATCGCAGAAAGCTTACTATGACCTAGAGCCTGACCAAGCAAAAGACTATGTGATGCTAAAAGCTGAAATATTGGCAAGGCTGGGTGTCACCCTGGCTGTCCGGGCTCAGCGTGTGCATAACTGGACTTTCCAGCTTGGAAAACCCCCCAGGTCTCAAATGTATGATCTCATTCACCTGAGCAGAAAGTGGCTACAGCCAGAGACTTTGTCCGCACCAAAGATTGTGGAACGTGTTGTAATGGATCGGTTTTTGAGAGCTCTTCCTACTGCCATCCAAAAGTGGGTAAGCCATGGAGACCCAGAGACGGCCGATGGTCTTGTGGATCGTGTGGAGAAATACTTGGCTACAGAGAACCTGACGGCCTCTTCCAGAGACACTCGGACTTTCCACCCTAAGACCAGACCATCCCCAGGGGCGGATAAGAGGATTCCAAGGGGTGAGGGTGGAGAGAGTGAGAGGGTGGGAGCTCTACCCCAAGTTTGGCGAGAACAGCCTGGGAAATCAGCGGCTCAAGAGGCGGCAAGAAGGATCGTTTGCTACCGCTGCCGGCAAGCGGGACATATTGCAGCCAATTGCCCGGTTGTGGAGGAACCCATGCAGTGTGACTTTCTGACGGGCAGACGTCAGTCGCTGTGTGCGACAGTCGCATGCACTGCCATTCGGGGAACTGAGAAACATTTATGCAAAATGTGTATTAATGGTAGAAATGTTGTGGTATTGCTGGATTCAGGTAGCCTTGTGACCCTGATAAAGGCTGAGTTAGTTAAAACAGAGGTCTCTGGGAATAGCAAGGTAGCCGTTATTTGTGTGCATGGGGACACCCGAGAGTATCCAGTGACTACAGTGTGTTTCGAGACCCCCAAAGGTACCCTCTCTCATCCAGTGGGCTTAGTATCTCAGTTACCGCATGACGCCATTGTGGGAAGGGATTTTCCGAAGTTCTGGGAACTGTGGGATGATCCTGAGCCCCCCACTGGTGCCCCCCCCCCTATGTACCAGGAATGTGATAGCCAGAACTCCCCTGAGAGTGGTGAGGACTCTCCGGAATTTCCCTTGTCAGTATTGGCAGGGGAGACTCAAGAAACTGGAGAGGAGCCCACCTCCTCAGACGAAAACCTACCGTCTGTGGAGTTTTCTGATCTTGAGGTTCACAGGGAAAACTTTGCCACAGAACAGTTGAAAGACCCCGCCCTAATAAAGGCACGGGAAAACGTAGTGAAAATAGATGGCGAGTTAGTGAACCCAGATAATACCGGCACTTACCCATACTTCAGCGTAGAGAAGGACCTACTGTATCGGGTGGCAAAAAGGGCAGAAGAAACCGTTGAGCAGCTTGTGGTGCCCAAACCTTACAGGAAGTTGGTGTTGGAGTTGGCCCATGGGCACATTCTTGGAGGTCATCTGGGGACAGAGAAAACCCGAGAGAGGGTATTACAGAGATTCTATTGGCCTGGGGTGATGAAGGACATAGAAAATTATTGTTCCTCCTGCCCTGTGTGTCAGAGGTCGGCCCCGATGCCACATTTCCGTAGCCCGCTGGTCCCTCTACCCATCATTGAGGTCCCGTTTGAGAGAATCGCAATGGATTTGGTAGGTCCTATAATCAAGTCCGCTAGGGGGCACCAGTACATATTGGTTATAATGGACTATGCCACCCGTTATCCAGAAGCGATCCCTCTCAGAAATACCTCGGCCAAAACCATAGCCAAAGAGCTATCTCTTGTTTTTAGCCGGGTGGGTATTTGTAAAGAACTGCTTACGGACCAAGGTACACCCTTTATGTCCCGGGTTATGAAAGAGCTGTGTAAATTGTTCAAAGTGACGCAATTGCGTACATCTGTGTATCACCCCCAAACCGATGGGCTGGTTGAAAGATTCAACAAAACCCTAAAACAAATGTTGAAGAAAGTGGTGGATAGAGATGGAAGGGATTGGGACTGTCTACTTCCTTATTTGATGTTTGCTATTAGGGAGGTGCCCCAATCCTCTACGGGATTCTCCCCCTTTGAGTTACTGTATGGGAGACACCCAAGAGGGCTGTTGGATATTGCCAAGGAAACTTGGGAAAGTGAGAGTTCTCCCCACAGGAGTGTGATTGAGCATGTCGCCCTGATGCAAGATCGAATTGCACAGGTAATGCCCATCGTGAAGGAACATTTGGCCCAAGCGCAGTTGGCACAGCAGAGAGTGTACAACCGTGGAGCCAAGACCCGTACCTTTTCCCCGGGGGATAGGATATTGGTACTTGTCCCTACGGTTGAAAGTAAATTCCTTGCCAAATGGCAAGGCCCCTACGAGATAATGGAAAAAGTGAGCGAAGTGAATTACAAGGTCAGACAACCAGGAAGGCGAAAGCCCGAACAGATCTATCACGTTAATCTGTTGAAAGCCTGGAGGGATAGAGAGTCCCTAGTCGCAGACACTTGGTCACCAGCTCAAACTGGTTGCGTGATTCCTGAGGTTGGAATCGCAGCCACCTTGTCACAACCCCAACAACAGGAGGTTAAGGAGTTTGTGCTTCGCAACAAGGAGGTATTCTCTGAGCTGCCGGGACAAACATCTGGGGTAGAGCATGACATTATTACCCCGCCCGGTGAAAGGGTGAAGTTAAAACCCTATCGGATCCCAGAGGCCCGACGGGAGGCAATACGGGAGGAAGTACAGAAAATGCTGAACTTAGGGGTGATAGAGGAGTCCCAAAGTGATTGGTCTAGTCCCATTGTGTTGGTGCCTAAACCGGATGGGAGCTGGCGATTTTGTAACGATTTTCGTCAGTTGAACAAAGTTACAAAATTTGACACCTACCCCATGCCACGTATAGATGAGTTGATCGACCGGCTGGGAACAGCCCGATACATGACGACTCTTGACCTCACAAAAGGGTATTGGCAAATCCCCCTGGCCAAGTCGGCCAAAGAGAAAACCGCATTTGTAACCCCAGACGGGGCGTTCCAATATAAAAGAATGCCGTTCGGGTTACAGAATGCGCCGGCCACATTCCAGCGGAAAATGGACCAGATGCTGAGGCCCCATCGGAAGTATGCTGCGGCTTACCTGGATGACATAATTGTCCATAGCACAGATTGGGCCTCACATCTGCCAAAAGTGCAAGCAGTCCTGGACTCTGTTCGGGAAGCAGGGTTTACGGCTAACCCCAAGAAGTGTACCATTGGGCAGGAGGAGGCCAAATATCTTGGGTACACCATTGGGAGGGGAGTAATAAAACCCCAACTCAACAAAGTCGAGGCCATCCAGAGTTGGCCACGTCCCAACAGCAAGAAGCAGGTACGAGCCTTTCTGGGAATCGCTGGGTATTATCGGCGATTCATTCCCCACTTTGCTTCTAAGGCTGTGCCCCTAACCAACCTGACGAAGGGGAAAGGGTCGGTCATGATTAAATGGACCCCCGAGGCTGAGGCAGCATTCCAATTCTTGAAACAAGCCTTATGTAGCCAGCCAGTGTTGTACTCACCCGACTTCTCTAGAGACTTTGTCGTACAAAGTGATGCGTCAGATGTGGGGTTAGGAGCAGTATTGTCCCAGGTCTGGAACGGGGAAGAGCACCCAGTCATTTACCTCAGCAGGAAGTTGAAGTCCCATGAGGTAAATTACGCCACCGTTGAAAAGGAGTGTTTAGCGGTGAAGTGGGCTCTAGATTCCCTTCGGTACTACCTGCTAGGTAGGCACTTTGACATGGTTACGGATCACGCTCCGTTAAAGTGGATGGCTCAAAACAAGGAAACAAATAGAAGAGTGAATAGGTGGTTCCTGGCCCTCCAGGAATTCAACTTCACAGTAAAGCATCGCCCTGGCGTTCAAATGGGGAATGTGGATGCTTTGTCTCGAGTACATGAATGCCTGATTGCTGGTGTTCCAACCCCGAGGTTAAAACAAGAGGGGGGGGTATGTGACAGCAGGAAGGTAAAGTCACCTGGTTGCATCCAGGGGGGGTAGATATATTTCGCCCAGATTCAGGCTTTACGCCGATTTATACAACTAGGTGGAGAGTTGTATAAGGCTAGTGGGCTCATTGATGACTCATACCTCTAGGGAGAGGGCTGGGCGTCGTGCAGACAGGGAGTTGATGAGGCCAGCTGAAGCTTGTCAGCTCATTTAGGCCTCTATAAAAAACTCCCAGATTCATTAGGTGTTAGCTCATGCCTGGAACCAGACCTGTGTGGACTGTCTAGGGAGAGTGAACCCCTGTGCGGTGAGAAAAAGCCTGTGTGGCTATTTGCTTGGACATTTAAAACCAGGGACTTAGGGACTAGGACAGCACTAGGCTGATCCCAGTTGTTAGTTAGGAAACCTGTATGTTTAGTCAGAGGTCAACTTGACCAGGATTTATTTTGGTTATGTTTCTTTTGCTTTGCTGTGTTTTGTCACTGTAAATAGAAAATAAACCGCACCTTTTTGATTTTGAAAACCACAACCTCCGTTTGCTGGGCCTGTTTTGTGTGGGGAGCCCATCCCGGGGGGTCACACACACCCGCTGTCGAGCTAACCCCCTCACACTACCTATAGTTTTCTGTCCCTATAAAAAATGTTTTTTTAAAGATGGTTGATGATCAATGCTTTATCACAGTATAGCACAAGAAGAATTTCCCTCACTGTCCTTCCCTGTCCCTACAAACAAGGATTAGCACAGTAAAACACACTGACACTCTCCCTACCTATCCTTCTCTTTCCCTAAACTAAAGGAATCCAGGTTAAGCAAGAAAAAGAAATGTCACTGTCCCTGCCTATGCTTCTCTTTCCCTGCTCCGGAACACACTACACTAGGCCGCTGTGCTGGCGGCCTTTTATAGTGTGGGGCGTGTACTAAACACCCTCAGCAATAATTGGCCACAGGCATCCTGCCTGTGGCCAATCATTGCTCTCCTCGCTGCCGGCGCTGTGATTGGCCAAGCATGCGGGGTCACAGTGCATGCTTGGCCAATCACAGCGCCTGGATGACACTGCGATGGCGTAGTGCATTGTGGGCCGTTCGCGTCACTCGAATTAGGCGCGAACGGCCCAAATCGTTCGATCTTCGTCGAACGATCGAACAGCCGATGTTCGAGTCGAACGTATGTTCGACTCGAACACCGAGCTCATCCCTAGTCCTCAATAGGTAGTAACAGGGTGAGCTGAGTATCTCCTTTCTGGTACTGTGCGTTACTGCACTGCTAGGATATCCCTCCTCTCTTTGCCCAGTCTCCCAGAACTCTCACCTTGATACTTGAATTATCCGCATTTAGTGTAAATCTCTATGGTGATGATGTCCCCCTCTTCTCTCTCCTTCCTCTCAGCTGGTATCAGTGATGGAGCAATCCGCCTGTGATGTTCACACTGCTTTCCCAGCCTCCTATTAGCTTGTCACCGATATCATGTCAATACACATAGGGAGGGAAACGGAGAAAGAAAAGGCCTCCAATAGTGAAGTATTGTAACATAAAGGTGTTTTTCTAGTTTATTAAAAAGTGGACTCTTGCATCAAATAGGTAAAATCAGGGCATATGTGACATATACATGAGACGCGGCTAAACAGCCGTCTTACTTCTCCTCCTGTCGCTTCCGATCCGTGTCCTACGCCGTTACGTCACCTCTCACGTGACTTCATCAGGGGACCTTTTTTAATTGCTGTGTTCCCCACCGCTCGCTGTCAGATCCATCGCTGCCTCCCGGTCCCGGGACTTTGATAGACAGATCACCCGTCCAATCCTGGTGACGGGTGATCTGTCAATCAAAGTTCCCCGGCCAGGGGGCGGGGCTGAATATGACGTTGAGTGGCAGGAACACAGCAATTAAAATGGAAACTGTTATCCTGTGTTCCCCGCGCTGCGCTCTGATCACCTGGGGGGCTCTCCTGTTCCTCTCCTCCCCTGCACAGGTAAGCTGCATAGTGGAAACAGGCTGAATGGTGGACACAAGGCTGCATTTGGTGAACACAGGCTGAATGGTAAACACGGGCTGCATGGTGGACACGGGCTGCATGGTGGACACGGGCTGCATGGTGGACACGGGCTGCATAGTGGACACGGGCTGCATGCTGGACACGGGCTGCATGGTGGACACGGGCTGCATGGTGGACACGGGCTGCATGGTGGACACGGGCTGCATACTGGACAGGGGCTGCATGGTGGACATGGGCTGCATAGTGGACACGGGTTGCATGGTGGACACGGGCTGCATGGTGGACAGGGGCTGCATGGTGGACACGAGCTGCATGGTGGACATGGGCTTCATTTGGTGGACACAGGGCTGCATGGTGGACACAGGGCTGCATTTGGTGGACACAGGGCTGCATTTGGTGGACACAGGCTGCATTTGGTGGACACAAGGCTGCATTTAGTGGACACAGGCTGCATGGTGGGCACTGGGCACAAGGCTGCATTGGTGGGCACAAGGCTGCATTGGTGGACACAAGGCTGCATTGGTGGGCACAGGCAGCCTGCATTGGTTGGCACAGATACAGTTGTTGTGAATATTTATTTTTATAACTTAATTCTGCATAAAACATTTAAGTGTCATTTCATGAGATAATTTATGAGGGCGTGTTTAGGGGCGGAATTAGGGCGGGGCGGGCTGGGTGGGGCAACTAGTGGTCGAGTAACCCTTGAGGCCTGGCTAGTAGCTCAGGACTTGAAATTGTGAGCCCTGCCATATATATTGTTCTGCAATCAGTTTGGGAATCTCACAAATATCCCATCCAAGTTTATTCCCCTCAATAAAAACACAAAACAAAGTTCAAGGACTGGTTTTCTGCCTGAGGGTGAATGAGAACTGTGTGCCTGGCTGGGCAGGGTGACAGACGGACCACAACACTCAGCAGCCCTCAAGATGGTAGCGCTACACAATATTGCAAACTTACAACCACCGTTACCCTATAAAGTTTGACCTCAACAAAACAAAGAAGAAAAGCAGAGGGGAGGGAGGGTGGGGGAAGAGGTCTGATGAGGTGATGGCGGCTGACAGTTCTGAGGTGACGACAGCTGACAATTCTGAGGTAACTAATGAAAACCACCCAGTGACAGACATGTATATAAAGGTAAAAGTATATATTAAATGGACAGATGTTTCCTGCTGAGAAATCGATCGCCTACCACCGCTCAGCTCAATGAAGTCCTGCTCAGCAGCAGCTCCACCCCACAGATGTATCTTCCTAGCAACACCAGGCAGATTGTCACCTGAAATAGAAAACAGAACGGACAGCAAAGCAGACCCCAGTAAACCTTTTACATAAAATCCACCATAACCAATTTCTATATAATATAAATCGATCTTAAAGTGTAAGTTCACCTTTACAGAAAACTCTGTAAGGTGAACTTACACAGGTCCCCCTCCTTACACGGGCCCCCCTCCTCGCCCCGAAATCGCCGCAACCTCCGGTTCTAAGCCCCGGTATATCGGTATATCATGTCTTCTGCATAGCTGACAGGACGGGCTATGCGGCTGCTGATTTGTCGGCGCCGCCCATGTGACAGCGCTGACCAATTAGAATGCTCCAAAACGTCCCCCTGACGAGGGACATTTTGGACATTCAGCTTAGGAGGATTTCTAAGCCCCGGACACCTGGCGCGGATATACCGGGGCTTAGAACCAGAGATTCAAGGGGGGCAAGGAGGGGGACCTGTGTAAGTTTAACTTACAGAGTTTATGTAAAGGTGAACTTACCCTTTAAAGAATTGGTTCACCTTTACCAAAAAAAAAAAAAGTGCCTTTGCAGGTAAGGGGCACCTATAGATAAAAACAAACTATGCAGCTTTGACCTTGCTTTAGGTGTACATACTTCCTAAAGCTTGGCCAAAAAATCTCCCAGAAATTGTATCATCCTATCCGGCCTTGTTGCTAGGAAGTTGCTAAGACACTCCTAGCTGATACTGATCTCCTCCACTATCACAGGAGCCAGCTCAAACCCCCTCACGTGCACTTTCTGTCCCCTGATGCAGTAGCTCTGAGCTCAGCATTTGAATAGCGCGCTCCTGTAATGATAACAGGAACTGCTGGGAGTGTCTAAGCAATGTCCTAGCAACAAAGGGAGGATGGGCAGTTAAAGCTAATCAACCACAGAAGTAAGTGCAGTGGGGGTGGGACGGGTATAGGTCACATGTATGCCAAACACAAGGCCTGCGGTCGAAAACCGGCCCACCAGGCCTTGTCATGTGTTCCCTTACACCCAAAATTGCACCCAGAATGTGGTGGAAACTTTATTCCGCCACCTCTGGCTTTCACCCTGCAGATCCCTGCACACACTCACGGTAGAGCACGGCAGGGACAGAACCCCAGAATCTGAGAGAAAGAACGATCTCCCTGCAAGACGAGGCAGAGCCTGAAGACAGGCCAGGTAGGAGAGAGAGATGCAAGGAAGCTTTGGAGGGTTGGGGTTTAACGCTGTGCATAGCGCACACTTAAACCCTGAACTTTGTACACAGCACACCCCTGAACTCTGCACTCTGTACGTAATGCACCCTGGTACCCTGCACTCTGTACATAGCGCACCCCTGAACTCTGCACTCTGTATGTAACGCACTCCGGAACACTGCACTCTGCACATAGCGCACCAATGAACTCTGTATTCTGTACATAGCGCACTCTTGAACTCTGCACTCTGTGCATAAAGCAACCCTGGAGCTGCACTATTTGTATGTAACGCACTCCTGAATTTTGCACTCTGTACGTAACACAACCCTGCACTTTGCACGTAGCGCACTTCTGAACTCTGCACTCTGTGCATAGAGCAACCCTGGAGCTGCACTATTTACATAGCGCACCCCTGAACCCTGCACTCTGTACGTAACTCGCTCCTGAACTCTGCATTCTGTACGTAACGCACTCCTGAACTCTGCACTCTGTACAAAGTGCACCCCTAAGCCCTTCATTCCCTACGTAACACACACTTGAACTCTGCACTCTGTACGTAATGCACTCCTGAACACTGCACTCTGCACATAACCCACTCCTGAACTCTGCACTCTGTATATAGCGCACTCATGAACCCTGCACTCTGCACCTAGCGCACCCATGAATCCTGCACTCTGTACGTAACACACTCCTGAACCCTGCACTCTGTACATAGTGCACCCCAGATACAACTGGCCCTTTGAGGGCAATCATACTGCTGATAAAATTGAGTTTGACACCTCTGGTGTAGGGTGTTAGTTCACTTTTTTTTGTGAAAAGGACAACTTACCAGTGGTGGCCGGTCTATTAGGGGCGCCACCTCCTCTAACCATGGCCGCCACATCCTAATTATTTCTCTATCATCCATAGCCGCTACCCCCTATTCATGCGTCCGGACCCTTTCAGGTCGCCGGGTGCATGAATTACAGTGGCGGGGGTATTTTTTTTAAAGCACCTGTTTAGAGCCAGAGGATCTAATATGCTTCAAAATAGGGTGGGCTCGTGGCGCAGAGCATTACGCCATGAGTCCACCCAGTTGTTACAACAGCGAATTAATATTCCCTGTTGCAACACTGATCCTCCTCCCAGCCAATCGGGAAGGGGGTCTGATACCTGTCACCCAATTAGCTAAAAGGACAGGTGATCATATTGGATGCCTAGGAGCAGGGCCGTCTTTAATGCAGGGCAAAATGGGCAGCTGCCCTGGGCCCTATTATTGTTGTGAGGCCCAAAGCAACTGCCTCATACTTGCCAACTATCCTAGTTTAAATTCCCTTGAATTTTTAGTCCTGTGATGTGTCCTTATATCTCAGTGTGAAGTGCTGCTACTAATGCTGCCCAGCTCTGCCCTATTGTTGTGTACAGATGACTCACCTGCAGACCCTGTGTTTACATGTAAATAATCATATGTAAATAACGTGAGCATTCATATGTAAATAGCGGCGGGATTCATATATAAATAGCTGAATCCGGCGGCATTCATATGTATATCATGCCCCTCTGCAGTGAAGAGATAATGTACTGTAACCTCTGGTAACCAATCAGTGAGCAGGATTACTGTACAGTAATCTCTAGCAACCAATCAACAAGAAGAAATCATGTGCTGTAACCTCTAGTAACTAATCAATGAGCCATAGTGTGTGCTGTAACCTCTAGCAACCAGTCAGTAAGTGGTAAAGATATGCTGTAACCTCTGGCAACCAATTGCAATCACATCCTGATCCGAAACAGTAAACTGATTTTAAGTCTAGCTGATATTTATTGTATGTCTCAGAGCAGGTGGAGAGCAAAATTGCATGGGGGGGGGGGGGGGGGCCAGGAAATTTTTTGCCCAGGGTCCAATCAACATTAAAGATGGCCCTGCCTAGGAGGAGGGGAGGAGATGCAAGGCAGAAGCGGGGAGGAGGGAGACACAGGAGCCGCTGCCCGATGCCCACCATAGCCTGATGTTTGCTGATGACCCAATCCCCGCCGCTGCCCAATGTACCCGCCGATGCTTGATCCCCGCCACTGCCCGATGTGCCCGCTGCCTAGATGAGGTAAGTGCCGGTGGACCGGCAGACGTGAGGGGGGGGGGTTGAGGTGCCGCAGAGGGGACTGGTTGTTTGCCGCCCCTCCAAACAAAAAAAACACCAGCCGGTACTGGAACTTACACTTTAAAAAGCAGTGCACCACACTGCATGGAACATGGGATGTGGTGCGATGTTTGGTAATTCACACTGTATGGGGGTGAATTGCGCATAGAACAGGTACGTTGTTGCCATGCCTTTTAGCGTATGTTGCCACAACGCACAAGTGTGAAGTGTGAATGCATTCATGATATAGTTAACAGCAGGAAAAGTTTTACAGTAAATGTATCTATACCGATCCACACGCTTCCTGAACTAGGGAAAGGGCACAAAGGGATGTGTCTTGAAGAGACCGGGTAGGGTCTATGGTTGTAGGACACCACAGAGAACACAGTATGTACTTTGTTGGCACCTCACGTTTATTTTCTTTCTTCCACCTGGCTGGCTAGTTAAGGGACGGGGAGAGAAACATCCGTCACTTCATTGTGATTGACCCGTTATCACCGCAGCGGGCTATTTTTACACTTTTATTTTTATTCGTTTTCCTGCAGCTATTTTTATGTTATTGACTCTTCCTCCTCCATCCAACCCCTTTGTGTGTTGATCTTTCCGTGTTTGGGTCTCACAAGGTGTTTGGAATTGATCACACAGCATCCTGAAAAATGCATAAAAATACATCAATAATGGGGTTTCATAGGACCGTGTACAAAAGCCGCATGACTGCGATGAGTCTATATCGTAAGGCTGAGCTTCAGGCAAACAGCTAAATACAGAGATGATGTCATATTTACATTAAGGTGACCAGATTTTTAAAATGAAATCCGGGGACATATTTTTTTTTTTACTAGTAATGGCGGCAATCAGCGACTCTCTGCCCTTCGCCGCCGCAGCCCACCTCACATCCTGTCAAGTCTCAAGCCTCGTACACACGACTGAGTTTCTCGGCAAGAACCAGCAAGAAACTTGCTGGCAGAGCTTTCTTGCTGAGTAAATCGGCCGCGTGTACGCGGCTATCATGTTTCTCGTCAAGAAAACCGACAAGAATCTCGACGAGAAAAATAGAGAACCTGCTTTCTTCTTTTCCGTCGAGATTCTTGTCAGCAGGTTTCTCGACGAGAAAAGTGTGTGTGTGTGTACACTTAACTGTCCTCCGGGAAACCCGCGCATGCTCAAAATGACTTTGACGCATGTGCGGTAGCTTCCTAGGCATAGGTAGGGTGTAGCAAGATGGCGGCGACCGCATCGAATGTGACGAGCGCACGCTCGTCGTAGTCGATTACGTCACCGCGTTCGCTCCATTCAAAGAACCACGGGTTCTTTGAAATGAGCGTGTGTACACTCGGCCGGGACAAGTTTCTTGTCCAAGAATCTCGTCAAGAAAAACGACGTGTTTTTTCTTGACGAGATTCTCGGCCGTGTGTACGGGGCTTCACTCTCCGGGCCCCGGGTACTACTTGGTGGGGAGCTAGGGTTGCCACCTCATCCCTTTAAACCCGAACACATATGAATTACACAGGTTCTGAGGCTAATTTAATGCAGATAAGGCACCAAGTGAGTTTAATTACCACCTTAATCAGCCACAGAACCTGTGTAATTAATATGTGTTCGGCTTTAAACGGATGAGGTGGCAACTCTATGGGGAGCGGAGGAAGATCACTCCTCCAGGGAAGGCACAGAGATAGGCAGGCAGCTGGCCGGGACTTGAGCCAAGGCAGAAGAACATGCGAGCGGGAGCGGCACAGGCATACACCCCAAACTGAAGAAATATTCCCTCCGCTCCGACCAGCACATGATCATCAGAAAGGGGCACAGATAATTAAAAAAATACACCCCCTAAGCTAGTAGGGGCGGCGGAGTGGGGGTGTGTAATTCTAATTTTTTTTTTTTTATTCTGCACTGACTGTCTTTGAAATTGCCCCAGCCCCTGTTCAAATCCAATCCGGGGACAAAACCGGGGACAGACTTGGTCCGGGGACAGTGTCCTCAATCCGGGGACTGTCCCCAGAAACCAGGGATGTCTGGTCACCCTAATTTACATATATTGGGAGCCGTTTTACCTACCAAAGGGTTTGTATTTCTGTCCTTCCATTCCCGAGATTTACACAGCTGAGCCACACAGCTCAACTCAGCCTGGCTGAGCAACAGACCTCAGGTCAGTAACACTTAAGCCCCATACACACGATCAGACTTTTTGACAACAAACTTCAAAATGAGCAGGTTTTAAAAAAAATCCGACCATGTGTACGCTCCATCGGACAAACTTTTTCGGTTTTCATCAGACAACGGACAAACTTTTCGGCAACAAAAGTCCTACGGCGCAAAGTCCTGCCGTGTGTACAGAAATCCATCGGACTTTAGTCCGAAGTACAAATACGCATGCTCAGAATCAATGTTAAAATCAACCAACAATAGCAGAAGTTGATTAAAGGGTGGCGGTAAAGAGCAGAAAAGAACAGAAAAACCACGTCAATTACGTCACTACATTCATGTTTGTTGGCTGAAAAAGTCCTGTCGTGTGTATGCTATGGGCGTTCCCGGCCAACTCCCTTCGGACAAAAATCCACTGAAAAGTTTGTTTGAAGTCCAATCGTGTGTATGAGGCTTGAGGCTTACCTGTAGGTGCTGGAAATATCTCCTAAACCTACTGTCAGAGCTGGGGTCAGCCCTTCCTTCTCTGTGCTGGCAGCTCAGCTGTTAGCTAATTGCCAGCTTCCATCTCTCCACAGTGATCCGCTCGTCAGCTCTGCCTACTTAAAGACTTCCAGTTCATTTGCTCTTTGCCTTCGCCTGTGTTAACATCACAAGAGACTTTCTCCTGCGTTCCATTTGAAGACCTGCTTGACTGACGTCCCCTCTGGCTACAGATCCTGCTTGCTGTACTACCACCTTTATCGCTGGCTCTTGGACTTTGGCTTGGCCGACTACCCGATCCGGTTACTAAACTCTCGCTATGTTTTGACTACGCTTACTCTGTTTACCTTTTTAATATTATTATTAAACAAGTGTGATTTAACTGTACTTCTGTCTCGGTCTGATTCATATAGAAAAAATAAAGCTGCGCCAAATATTAAGTCTATAGAAAGTCCTCAGATGACAGGAGGATAAATGTAGTAGGTGTACTCCAGACAGAGTGAAATGCCAAGCAACAGTCTATAATCATATCATTGATTGATAAGCATTGATTAACCACTTAAGCCCCGGACCAATACGCAGCATAAAGACTAGGCCCCTTTTTGCGATTCGGCACAGCATCGCTTTAACTGACAATTGCGCGGTCATGCGACGTGGCTCCCAAACAAAATTGACGTCCTTTTTATCCCACAAATAGAGCTTTCTTTTGGTGGTATTTGATCACCTCTGCGGTTTGATTTTTTGCGCTATAAACAAAAATAGAGCGACAATTTTGAATAAAATGCAATATTTTTTTTACTTTTTGCTATAATAAATATCCCCAAAAAATAAATAAAAAAAATATTTTTTTCCTTAGTTTAGGCCGATATGTACTCTTCTACATATTTTTGGTAAAAAAAATCGCAATCGCCGTTTATTGATTGGTTTGCGCAAAAGTTATAGCGTTTACAAAATAGGGGTAGTTTTATGGCATTTTTATTAATTGTTTTTTTTTTTACTAGTAATGGCGGTGATCAACGATTTTTTTCGTGACTGCGACATTATGGCGGACACATCGGAAACTTTTGATTACACAGAGCGGAGATCGGTGACAGTGTCAGTAGGCGAGCGGGGAGATGTTGTGTTTACACTAACATTTCCCCGCTCCATCCCTCCGTGAGACGATCGCGGGGATCCCCACGGCGATCGAGTCCGCGGGACCCGCGGTCCAACTCATGGGGCTGACTGCAGGGTCACGAGCACGCCGCCGGCGGCGCGCACGCGACCACACGGCAGGCAGTTAAAGGGCCACGTACAGGTACGTGATTGTGCCTGTACGAGCCATTCTGACGACGTATATATGCCGTGAGCGGTCGTTAAGGGGTTAAACAACACCGCAGTGCCTCCACAGACAATCCATAAATAAGTGAGAAGCCCACCACCGAATATAGAGGCCGCTTACCAGAGTGTAAGCCCAATTTAGCAATCGGCTGTAACCCAGCCGCGGCCTTTAACCTCCAGGGGAAGGGGACACTGAAGTGGACTCTCACAGGATGGAAGTTCCGGGTCCTAGGCTCCTTCCGTGCTCATGCGATCAATACAGTCAGGTATATGCAGAAAGAAGGGGGACCATAGCGTAACTCCGCAACAAATATCATTTAATAAAAAAGTAAATTGTACTTACAACAGTTCAAGTTAAAATCAGCGTGTAAAAAAGATGCCGGCCGGCATAACAAGGAGCCCTTCCTCCTCACATCAGCGTGGTGACGTCACTGCGCATCCTTCCATACGCGTTTCGTCATCAACAGAGGTTAAAGGCCGCGGCTGGGTTACAGCCGATTGCTAAATTGGGCTTACCCTCTGGTAAGCGGCCTCTATATTCGGTGGTGGGCTTCTTACTTATTTATGGATTGTCTGTGGAGTCACTGCGGTGTTATTTAATCAATGCTTAAGGAACCATGATATGATTATAGACTGTTGCTTGGCGTTTCACTCTGTCTGGAGTACACCTACTACATTTATCCTCCTGTCATCTGAGGACTTTCTATAGACTTAATGTTTGGCGCAGCTTTATTTTTTCTATATGCTTTTGTGTTTATCCCACCCAAGCTGCTGCCTTTAGTATCTAACTCATTTTTTGAGTCAGCGTGGTTTTTCTTCCATTTCGTTCTGATTCATGGTTTCTGTCAGTAGGCGAAGGCATGAATTCAGAAGATGCAGCCAATCCACTTGTTAATAATAATTTTTTTTCCAGATTGGATGACCTGGATCACCGTATGGATCAGTTTCCCACGATACAGACGCTCCTGAGTCGCGCGGCTCATCTAGAGTCTCCCACTGCGGCCGCTCCGGTAGTCTCTGTGCAGGCCCCCGCCTCGAGTATTACCTCTATAAGAGGTATGTCTGGTTCCGCCCCACTTCCCCAGCGATATGGGGGCGATCCAATCCAATGCAGAGGTTTTCTCAACCAGGTTGAGATATATTTTGAGATGCTGCCTCAGGCGTTTCCCACGGACAGAAGCAAAGTAGATTTCGCAATATCTTTACTTTCTGAGAGAGCCTTGGCCTGGGCAAACCCTCTATCGGAGACGCAAAAACCCATGGTCCTGAGTTACCCAGAATTTGTGGCTTCCTTCAAAAGGGTATTTGACCTTCCCGCACGCTCCGCTTCTGCTGCCAAGAGCCTCATGTCCATCAAACAGAGTACGAGAACTGTTGCCGATTACGCCATTGAATTCTGTAGTCTGGCAGCAGAGGTTGCTTGGAACAATGAGGCCCTTGTGGCTGCTTTTTCTCATGGTCTTTCGGATAACATCAAGGATGAGATAGCAGCCTGAGATATACCCACTGAGCTGGAGAAGTTGATCACATTTGCCATCCTGATTGACTCCAGACTCAGAGAAAGACCCTCTGTTAAGGAACGCTTGCGGAAGCCTCCTGTACGTTTGTCTCTGAGCTTTGCAGTCCCACCCTTGCCTCCCTCACCTCCCATGCCTCCTGGTACCGAGTCGGTCTGTGAAGGTGAACCCATGCACTTGGGCTTCACGCGTCTCTCTGCGGATGAGAGAGCCTTGAGGAGGAGGGAGAGATTGTACCTTTATTGTGGCCAGGCCAGTCACTTTTTGAAGTCTTGTCCTACACATCCAGGGAACACCCGAACCTTGAGGTCCTGTCACGGACAGACCTTAGGTGGTGTTGTTTCGTCTCCAGTTTCCCAGAAGGATAAGCCTCTGGTTTCGGTTACCCTGTCTTGGGCTGAGTCGTCCATCGAGATACAGGCTCTAATCGACTCCGGGGCTGCAGGCCTGATCATTGATGCTGCCTTTGTGTCTAAGCACTCGATTCCGCTGCAGCTGCGTGACACTCCACTTGCCATTGAGGCTCTTGACGGGAGACCTCTACAGCCTGCCCATGTGACTCATGAGACTGTTCCGTTGTCCAAAAGCAGCATACTAACGATCAGAAAATCGGCAGATCGTTCATCGGACGAAATTTAACTTCTGACCGTGTGTACAGGCCTTAAGGCTTGATGCAGTCGCCTCTGAAGTCGTCTGCAAATCGCCTTGCCCAGTCGCGCGGCAAGTCGTGCCGCCCCAGTGTGAACCGGCACTGAAAGTTTTTGATTCATTTACTTTTGGAACATTCACCTTGAGTTCATTTTGTTCATACACAACATATATTATTGTATTCATTTATATGATATTGTTGCTTCTGGTATATTTACATTTTTTGACGTTTATATTTTTTGTTACCAAAAATTTTTGTTACTATTTTGAGCGCCACATTATTTTTATTTGTATCTGCATTTACACTTTATGTCTAGTGGAAATGTTGGCAACTTACTAGATTTATGCGCAATTTTTATATTCTTATAATAAAAAAGATCAGCTGAATAAAAAATAATAATAACAAAAACAACTAGATGTCCTCAGTCTGATGGTTCACATAATTCAACCCACCTCCTCCTCCTCCTAAGCCTAAATCATCCCGGACTTGCCCCAAGTCTGTGACTGGACAGTGAAAGAAAAGGCAGCACATCTCTCTGATAATATGCTTTTTCCTACTATCAGCATACTACTCAATGTTACCAAATGAGCGCTGCAGCACAATTCATTGGCTCCTTGTGTTGCTTCTCCCTTTCCCAGTCTCAGCCCTGCTGTACAGGGACGGAAAGAGGCTGACACCAAGACAAATTCAGGTACTTACATTTCTGGATGCATTAAAGTGTGTCTTTTTATATGCTTGGAGCTCAGCTTTAATCATAATGTTTGTGAATCAGTCTCTCAAATCTCATCAGTGCTCTTTATCTTTGCTTTAAAGTTAAGCATTACATTAGTCTTGGAAAGTTGTACAGGCTCCTCCACTGAAATCGCTTACTCTGATTTTGCTGCATACTGTAAGCTTCTCACAATGTACATTTGTGTACAAGCTGCAACAGGTCAGATGAATCCCACCTCCCTGGATGTGGAACATCCAGCATCACCTAGCCCTTCGTGCCCCTGGCCCACCCATTTCATTTATTGGATTTGAACTGGTTGTAAACTCTTCCATATAGCCAGTGAAGTGACCACAGGTGATACACAGAGTCTAAACATATTTTCCTGCATATGTTGTACCTGTTTATCTGCAGTCTTCTCTTTTCTACATTCATTCTAAGTCCAGAATTTATAAAGCTTGTCTGAGCTTTACGAAAACAGGGGGCAGGAAGCTGAAGTTACAATCTGCAGAGCTTAGTGGGAGCTGACTGCAGGGAAGGATACACCCCCCTTCATACAGCACTCAGGAGCAGAGATGAGGCTGTCAATCCCAGACTGTGCTGGAGCTCCCTCCCCTGTCACCTTTTTTCTCTTGGTGTCAGGAATATTTGTCAGAAGTGATTCAGAGGAATGAAGTAGCAGACAGAAATGAAACTATGGTTGCTTTCACACTGGAGGCGCTTTGCAGGCGCTATTGCGGTTAAAATAGCGCCTGCAATGCGCCCCTAAAAGAGCCGCTCTTTTGTATGCAGTGTGAAAGCCTGAGGGCTTTCACACTGGAGCGGTGCGCTGGCAGGAGGGTAAAAAACTCCTGCCAGCTGTATCTTTGAGGCGCGGTAGGAGCGGTAAAAATACTGCTCCTATAGCACCCCTGCCCATTGAAATCAATGGGGTAGTGCCTCCAACCCGCCCGCAAAACGCAGCAGCGTTTTTGCAGGCAGGTTTAACCCTTTTTCGGCTCTTAGCGGGGGTTAAAATCACCCCAATAGCGCCCGCAAATCGCGGCAAACACGACGGTAAAAGCTGTGTTTTCCCACCAGCGCACCCAGCGCTTCAGTGTGAAAGTAGCCTTAGTGATCTGGATAGAGACAAGTGCACATTATGGAGGCATATGCTTTGTTTCACTCCCTATTTTGTTAATTTCTCTCATTTCACTCCCTTCTATCTCACATTCTCTCCCCACCCTTTTCTCTTTTTCACTCACTTTTCACAATTTAACACCTTTTGCCATTTCACCCTTCTCCACTCATAGTGCTCATCACCATGAGCCTTCATATTTTACAGACCCCCACATACACATACAACCATTTTTAACACATTTTTTTTTTCTCTATGTTTTTTTCCAGACATTTCCTATCACAATCTCCAGCTTCGCCACCAGTGCCAGTGTGGGCGTCACCATCACATTTGGGGCTCAGTTTTGGTTGTCCGGTTTCCTCTGGGCTTTGTGTCCCTTCAGCTCCCTGGAGGGACGCTGGACGATGGCCGCCAACATGGCGCCCCCAGCAGACCATGTGCTGTACTGTGTAAGTAGAATGGTGACTTTCTCCCTTCCTCCATATCCCTTTTTGCCCTTTCCTTACAATTTCCTTAATTTTTCCCAATTTTACAATATTCATTTATTGGCTCTCTTACCCGTACCAAATGCATCTGCTCCTGATGAGGTGATCAATCGCTGAAACGCGTCGAGCCAACGAGCCTTCTCTAATACCATAAGATATCCTAGATGCATAATGTTACCACAACATGCTGTGATTTAGCTATTTCTAATAATCAATGTTAACTTATATATTTATATGGAGCCTGCTGGCCAAGATATTTGTATGACTTGTGTGATTTTATTAAAATTAGCTTTTTTCATAAATTGCCTACTGCTCCACTCATGTGCCTCACTCAAAGTCCCGAACCTTCCCAATATTGTATTCAATGACCAGGGATGGAGACATTTATCTAGGATGTCTCATTTAAAGTCCCACAAAAACTCCCCCCCCCCCCTTTCAACATGCTTTGTTCATATTTTATGTCTGAGATTTACAACCACTTTACAGCTGTCAGCTGATTGGCCTCTAGTGGCTCTGATTTTAGGCTCAGTGCTGAGCATAGAGAGTAACTGAACACTTTAAGTTTCTTCAGTCATGGATCTGAGCATTACATGTTTTCAGGAAGCTGTGTAAACCTCCCTGCTGGCCCCTCCCATCAGCCATGATCTGCCGACATTGCATTGAGAAGCACAAAGAACTAGTGATTATGTTACTGGGTTTAAAATAAGGTATGCAATGAAAGCAAAAAGTTATATAATAATGTCATTAGCATGTTAATGGGGGGAGAAAGGAGGAACCAGGTGTAGAAAAATATAAGCAGAACAAACTTCAGCTTTAACTCTTTGCACCCGGTTGATTGGTTGTTTTGTACTTTATTATATATTATTCTGTCTCTTCCCTTTAGCAGCAACTAACTACCTGTCCTGATATTTTGGTGGGTCTTGAACTCATCCAAGGCCTTTCCAGCTTTGACAAGTGCAGGGTATTAATGAGAACTGTGTGGTCTCCCTTGACATTTTATTTTATTTTGTTACATAAGCTGAGAATTGTCCTATGGAAAAGAGCCTTCCATTATAAACAAAAAGCAAATGTTCAATAGATTTAAAGTAGGGCTGTGGAAATTAACTATTAATTCCTCGATTAATCGATTAATTGTTTTGATTGATCAAAATTCTTTTGATCGATCAAAATTCTTTGGGCTTGCCGTGTCCATCTGAAGGGCTCCTTTGCTGTGCCTTCATATCTGCATGCCGGCGGGACCTTACTATCTGCCACACGCAAGGGCTGTTACACTTCCCTCTATCACTTCCCTCTATCAACCTGGGATTCTACAGCCATCCACTGGGAGTTGTGATCATTCCCTTCACGGGACATCTACATGCCGACGGACTGATGTTAGCCCCTCCTCATCTGGATTCAGCAGTGGTATCGTTGTACACATTTTTATACCAGTATCATATTTAGCTACATGTTTTTATGACTGCATTTGCTACCGTTTGGTATTACTCGCACCATTTTTACAGTTTATGTAGTGTGACAGCAGGAAGGTAAAGTCACCTGGTTGCATCCAGGGGGGTAGATATATTTCGCCCAGATTCAGGCTTTACGCCGACTTATACAACTAGGTGGAGAGTTGTATAAGCCCAGCTAAGGCTAGTGGGCTCATGGATGACTCATACCTCTAGGGAGAGTGTGGGGCGTCGTACAGACAGGGAGTTGATGAGACCAGCTGAAGCTTGTCAGCTCATTTAGGCCTCTATAAGAACTCCCAGCTTCATTAGATGTTAGCTCATGCCTGGAACCAGACCTGTGTGGACTGTCTAGGGAGAGTGAACCCCTGTGCGGTGAGACAAAGCCTGTGTGGCTATTTGCTTGGACATTTAAAACCAGGGACTTAGGGACTAGGACAGCACTAGGCTGATCCCAGTTGTTAGTTAGGAAACCTGTATGTTTAGTCAGAGGTCAACTTGACCAGGATTTATTTTGTTTATGTTTCTTTTGCTTTGCTGTGTTTTTGTCACTGTAAATAGAAAATAAACCGCACCTTTTTGATTTTGAAAACCACAAGCTCCGTCTGCTGGGCCTGTTTTTGTGTGGGGAGCCCATCTCGGGGGTCACCCACACCCGCTGCCGAGCTAACCCCCTCACAGTTGGTGGAGAACCAGTGGCAGTTTTTTTTAAGCCAGCATGGAGGAGATACTGAAACAGCTGGCTCTAGCAAATGCCAATCAACAGCAGACAAATGCAGGTTTGCAAAGGAGCCTTGCAGCCCAGCAGCAAGCTCATCAACAGAGCCTTGCAGCCCAGCAGCAAGCTCACCAACAGAGTCTGGAAGCTCAGCAACAAGCCCTGCAGCAATCTGAGGCCCGCTTCATAGACCTGTTACAGAAGCAAGAGCAGAGATTACAACAAATGGAAGCAGTAGTGCAGCAACGTCCGCAGACCAGTGAGGGAAGCCGTCCCACTAATACCGCGTCCTTTGGGGTGAGTCGTTTATTGACAAAAATGACTGGAGAGGATGATCCAGAGGTATTTTTGACCACATTTGAAAGGACTGCTGAAAGAGAAAAGTGGCCTGAGGAGCAGTGGGCTGGACTGGTGGCTCCTCTGTTAACTGGTGAATCGCAGAAGGCTTACTATGACCTAGAGCATGACCAAGCAAAAGACTATGTGATGCTAAAAGCTGAAATATTGTCAAGGCTGGGTGTCACCCTGGCTGTCCGGGCTCAGCGTGTGCATAACTGGACTTTCCAGCTTGGAAAACCCCCCAGGTCTCAAATGTATGATCTCATTCACCTGAGCAGAAAGTGGCTACAGCCAGAGACTTTGTCCGCACCAAAGATTGTGGAACGTGTTGTAATGGATCGGTTTTTGAGAGCTCTTCCTACTGCCATCCAAAAGTGGGTAAGCCATGGAGACCCAGAGACGGCCGATGGTCTTGTGGATCGTGTGGAGAAATACTTGGCTACAGAGAACCTGACGGCCTCTTCCAGAGACACTCGGACTTTCCACCCTAAGACCAGACCATCCCCAGGGGCGGATAAGATGATTCCAAGGGGTAAGGGTGGAGAGAGTGAGAGGGTGGGAGCTCTACCCCAAGTTTGGCGAGAACAGCCTGGGAAATCAGCGGCTCAAGAGGCGGCAAGAAGGATCGTTTGCTACCGCTGCCGGCAAGCGGGACATATTGCAGCAAATTGCCCGGTTGTGGAGGAACCCATGCAGTGTGACTTTCTGACGGGCAGACGTCAGTCGCTGTGTGCGACAGTCGCATGCACTGCCATTCGGGGAACTGAGAAACATTTATGCAAAATGTGTATTAATGGTAGAAATGTTGTGGTATTGCTGGATTCAGGTAGCCTTGTGACCCTGATAAAGGCTGAATTAGTTAAAACAGAGGTCTCTGGGAATAGCAAGGTAGCTGTTATTTGTGTGCATGGGGACACCCGAGAGTATCCAGTGACTACAGTGTGTTTCGAGACCCCCAAAGGTACCCTCTCTCATCCAGTGGGCTTAGTATCTCAGTTACCGCATGACGCCATTGTGGGAAGGGATTTTCCGAAGTTCTGGGAACTGTGGGATGATCCTGAGCCCCCCACTGGTGCCCCTATGTACCAGGAATGTGATAGCCAGAACTCCCCTGAGAGTGGTGAGGACTCTCCGGAATTTCCCTTGTCAGTATTGGCAGGGGAGACTCAAGAAACTGTAGAGGAGCCCAACTCCTCAGACGAAAACCTACCGTCTGTGGAGTTTTCTGATCTTGAGGTTCACAGGGAAAACTTTGCCACAGAACAGTTGAAAGACCCCGCCCTAATAAAGGCACGGGAAAACGTAGTGAAAATAGATGGCGAGTTAGTGAACCCAGATAATACCTGCACTTACCCATACTTCAGCGTAGAGAAGGACCTACTGTATCGGGTGGCAAAAAGGGCAGAAGAAACCGTTGAGCAGCTTGTGGTGCCCAAACCTTACAGGAAGTTGGTGTTGGAGTTGGCCCATGGGCACATTCTTGGAGGTCATCTGGGGACAGAGAAAACCCGAGAGAGGGTATTACAGAGATTCTATTGGCCGGGGGTGATGAAGGACATAGAAAATTATTGTTCCTCCTGCCCTGTGTGTCAGAGGTCGGCCCCGATGCCACATTTCCGTAGCCCGCTGGTCCCTCTACCCATCATTGAGGTCCCGTTTGAGAGGATCGCCATGGATTTGGTAGGTCCTATAATCAAGTCCGCTAGGGGGCACCAGTACATATTAGTTATAATGGACTATGCCACCCGTTATCCAGAAGCGATCCCTCTCCGAAATACCTCGGCCAAAACCATAGCCAAAGAGCTATCTCTTGTGTTTAGCCGGGTGGGTATTTGTAAAGAACTGCTTACGGACCAAGGTACACCCTTTATGTCCCGGGTTATGAAGGAGCTATGTAAATTGTTCAAAGTGACGCAATTACGTACATCTGTGTATCACCCCCAAACCGATGGGCTGGTTGAAAGATTCAACAAAACCCTAAAACAAATGTTGAAGAAAGTGGTGGATAGAGATGGAAAGGATTGGGACTGTCTACTTCCTTATCTAATGTTTGCTATTAGGGAGGTGCCCCAATCCTCTACGGGATTCTCCCCCTTTGAGTTACTGTATGGGAGACACCCAAGAGGGCTGTTGGATATTGCCAAGGAAACTTGGGAAAGTGAGAGTTCTCCCCACAGGAGTGTGATTGAGCATGTCGCCCTGATGCAAGACCGAATTGCACAGGTAATGCCCATCGTGAAGGAACATTTGGCCCAAGCGCAGTTAGCACAGCAGAGAGTGTACAACCGTGGAGCCAAGACCCGTACCTTTTCCCCGGGGGATAGGATACTGGTACTTGTCCCTACGGTTGAAAGTAAATTCCTTGCCAAATGGCAAGGCCCCTACGAGATAATGGAAAAAGTGAGCGAAGTGAATTACAAGGTCAGACAACCAGGAAGGCGAAAGCCCGAACAGATCTATCACGTTAATCTGTTGAAAGCCTGGAGGGATAGAGAGTCCCTAGTCGCAGACACTTGGTCACCAGCTCAAACTGGTTGCGTGATTCCTGAGGTTGGAATAGCAGCCACCTTGTCACAACCCCAACAACAGGAGGTTAAGGAGTTTGTGCTTCGCAACAAGGAGGTATTCTCTGAGCTGCCGGGACAAACATCTGGGGTAGAGCATGACATCATTACCCCGCCCGGTGAAAGGGTGAAGTTAAAACCCTATCGGATCCCAGAGGCCCGACGGGAGGCAATACGGGAGGAAGTACAGAAAATGCTGAACTTAGGGGTGATAGAGGAGTCCCAAAGTGATTGGTCTAGTCCCATTGTGTTGGTGCCTAAACCGGATGGGAGCTGGCGATTTTGTAACGATTTTCGTCAGTTGAACAAAGTTACAAAATTTGACACCTACCCCATGCCACGTATAGATGAGTTGATCGACCGGCTGGGAACAGCCCGATACATGACGACTCTTGACCTCACAAAAGGGTATTGGCAAATCCCCCTGGCCAAGTCGGCCAAAGAGAAAACCGCATTTGTAACCCCAGACGGGGCGTTCCAATATAAAAGAATGCCGTTCGGGTTACAGAATGCGCCGGCCACATTCCAGCGGAAAATGGACCAGATGCTGAGGCCCCATCGGAAGTATGCTGCGGCTTACCTGGATGACGTAATTGTCCATAGCACAGATTGGGCCTCACATCTGCCAAAAGTGCAAGCAGTCCTGGACTCTGTTCGGGAAGCGGGGTTTACGGCTAACCCCAAGAAGTGTACCATTGGGCAGGAGGAGGCCAAATATCTTGGGTACACCATTGGGAGGGGAGTAATAAAACCCCAACTCAACAAAGTCGAGGCCATCCAGAGTTGGCCACGTCCCAACAGCAAGAAGCAGGTACGAGCCTTTCTGGGAATCGCTGGGTATTATCGGCGATTCATTCCCCACTTTGCTTCTAAGGCTGTGCCCCTAACCAACCTGACGAAGGGGAAAGGGTCGGTCATGATTAAATGGACCCCCGAGGCTGAGGCAGCATTCCAATTCTTGAAACAAGCCTTATGTAGCCAGCCAGTGTTGTACTCACCCGACTTCTCTAAAGACTTTGTCGTACAAAGTGATGCGTCAGATGTGGGGTTAGGAGCAGTATTGTCCCAGGTCTGGAACGGGGAAGAGCACCCAGTCATTTACCTCAGCAGGAAGTTGAAGTCCCATGAGGTAAATTATGCCACCGTTAAAAAGGAGTGTTTAGCGGTGAAGTGGGCTCTAGATTCCCTTCGGTACTACCTGCTAGGTAGGCACTTTGACATGGTTACGGATCACGCTCCGTTAAAGTGGATGGCTCAAAACAAGGAAACAAATAGAAGAGTGAATAGGTGGTTCCTGGCCCTCCAGGAATTCAACTTCACAGTAAAGCATCGCCCTGGCGTTCAAATGGGGAATGTGGATGCTTTGTCTCGAGTACATGAATGCCTGATTGCTGGTGTTCCAACCCCGAGGTTAAAACAAGAGGGGGGGGTATGTGACAGCAGGAAGGTAAAGTCACCTGGTTGCATCCAGGGGGGTAGATATATTTCGCCCAGATTCAGGCTTTACGCCGACTTATACAACTAGGTGGAGAGTTGTATAAGCCCAGCTAAGGCTAGTGGGCTCATGGATGACTCATACCTCTAGGGAGAGTGTGGGGCGTCGTACAGACAGGGAGTTGATGAGACCAGCTGAAGCTTGTCAGCTCATTTAGGCCTCTATAAGAACTCCCAGCTTCATTAGATGTTAGCTCATGCCTGGAACCAGACCTGTGTGGACTGTCTAGGGAGAGTGAACCCCTGTGCGGTGAGACAAAGCCTGTGTGGCTATTTGCTTGGACATTTAAAACCAGGGACTTAGGGACTAGGACAGCACTAGGCTGATCCCAGTTGTTAGTTAGGAAACCTGTATGTTTAGTCAGAGGTCAACTTGACCAGGATTTATTTTGTTTATGTTTCTTTTGCTTTGCTGTGTTTTTGTCACTGTAAATAGAAAATAAACCGCACCTTTTTGATTTTGAAAACCACAAGCTCCGTCTGCTGGGCCTGTTTTTGTGTGGGGAGCCCATCTCGGGGGTCACCCACACCCGCTGCCGAGCTAACCCCCTCACAGTAGCTACATCGATTTTATCTCCAGTGCAATATTTATTTTGTTACCTACTTGAAGACTATAAAAGTTTTAATGCTATTCCCATCGAGCGCTGCCTTTGTGTGTTTTTTGTATCCTGCTATCCATTTTTCCAGTGGTTGGGAGCTGCACTGGGAATCGGCCTGCAAGGAGATCAGCTAAAAGTAGTTGGATCTGTATGTGGGTTATAATTAATCGAAATTAGTCGATTAATCCATTTAAAAAAAAAAAGATTAATCGAACACGAAAATTTTAATCAGTAACAGCCCTAATTTAAAGTGGAACTCTAAGTGAAATGTGAGCTGACTGACTGTTATTCTGATTTAAAAGCTTTCATGCTTTCACATCTGGATGTAGCAATGGCAGCCACCAGAATTTAAAAGTGAAGTTTCATCTGCTTATATTTTGCCTATAGATAGCTAAGGGTAGCCTGGTCCAAGGATAGGTAGAGTGTAGTGGAGCCAAGGTAAGAGGCCAAGGTAGGTACCCTAAAAAGGTAAGAAATTTCGGTTGGGAATCAGTAAGAATTCTAAAGAATTTTTGATTAGAAAAAACGAAGGAGCGGGAAGGAGAGAAGATGAAACCTGAGGGATGACCAGACAGAAGGATAGGGGAGAAGGGAGAGGGGGTAGGGTTTCCCCTTTGAGACTGAGATGCAAAACGTTCTATAAGTGCTTATAGATAGCTAAGGGTATCCTGGTCCAGGGAAGGTAGAGTATAGTAGAGCCAAGGTTCCCAAACTTCAGGAAATTTTGGGTGGGAATCAGTAAAAATGATAGAGGATTTTTGGAGGAGAAAGGAGAGAAGATGAAATTTGAGGTAAAACAAGATAGAAGGGGGGAGGGGGAGAAGGGAGAGGGGGTAGGGTTTTTCCTCTGGGGCTGAGATCTAAACATTCTATGAGTGCCTATAGGTAGCTGGGTCCAGTATAGATAGAATTTAGTGGAGCCAAGGTTTCCAAAAAATATTTGGGAATCAGTAAGGATGCTAGAAATGTTTTGGTTGAAAAAAGAGAGCAGGAAGGAGAGAAGATGAAACCAGAGGGATGACCAGAGAGAAGGGTGAGGGAGAAGGAAAAGGGGAAAGGTTTCCCCTCTGGGGCTGAGATCCAAACATTATTTTTATTATTATTATTATTATTTTAGTGCAGCAGTCTCCAACCAATGGTCTGTGGACCACTGATGGTCCACGAGCAAATCAACATTGTGGCGTATGTTTTTTCCGGTGATGTTACCAAAGTATTGACTGTCACTGTGCATTGATACCCGATGCCACCTCTGTAGCTCGCGCTTCTGTGAACTCAAAAGGCAGTCACTGGGAGTAGTGCAGAGAGCGGGAGGTGAAGACAGAGGGGACTTCCAATGGCAGTGCTGACTGTGAGGGGGGGAGCACGGAGCTTGAGTACATAAACGGATAAGGCGGGAAGTTAAGGATGGCAGAGAAGGATGAGGGGGTAGGGTTTTTCCTCTGGGCTCAAGATCCAAACATTCCAAACTTTAATAAATTCTGGTTCGGAATCAATAAGGATGCTAAAGAATTTTTGGTTGAAAAAAAGAGAAGGAACGGGAAGGAGAGAAGACAAAACCTGTGGAATGACCAGAGTGAAGGATGGCGGAGAAGCATAAGGGGATAGGATTTTCCCTCTGGGGCCGAGATCCAAAACATTCTATGAGTGCCTGTAGGTAGCTAAGGGTATTCAGGTCCAGGATAGGTAGGGTTTAGTGGAGCCAAGGTCCCTAAACTTTAAAAAATTGTGGTTGGGAATCAATAAGACTGCTAGAGAATTTTAGAGAAGGTGCGGGAAAGAGAGAAGATGAAAACTGAGGGATGACCAGAGCAAAGGGTGGGGGAGCAGGATGAGGATATAGGGGGTGAGCATGGAGCTTGAGTACATGAATGGATAAGGCGGCAAGTTAAGGATCGTGGAGAAGGATGAGGGGGTAGGGTTTTCCCTCTGGGGTCAAGATCCAAACATTCCAAACTTTAATAAATTCTGGTTGGGAATCAATAAGGATGATAAAGAATTTTTGGTTGAAAAATGAGAAGGAACGGGAAGAGGAGAAGACGAAACCTGAGGAATGACCAGAGTGAAGGATGGCAGAGAAGGATGAGGGGGTAGGGTTTTCCCTCTGGGGCCAAGATCCAAAACATTCTATGAGTGCCTATAGGTAGCTAAGTGTAGCTAGGTCCAGGATAGTTAGGGTTTAGTGTAGGGTTGCAAAGATACTGATACTGGTATCGGTGCCGATACTAGGCATACTAGCATCAGCACTCGTGAAAATGCACCAATACTTAATACCTTCTGGCTCCGTTGTCAGCAGGATTAGAGGAGGAGGAGGACATATGATGGCAGCATGGTCCTCGTAGTTGTGGGGCCAACAGTGCTGAGTGCTGGAAGTGTTGTGTTTTTTTTTTCATCACTTGGTCTCATCCAGATGGTAATATTACACAGCACGCATCATCTATCAAGATGATGGAGACCCCCCCCCCCCCCTCCTGCTCCTCCTTATCTTGATCTCCCTAAATACCAGAAATAGGTATTGGTAATTGGTATCGGCGAGTACTTAAAAAAAAGCATCGGTACTCGTACTCGTTGCGAAAAAAAGTGGTATTGGTGCATCCCTAGTTTAGTGGAGCCAAGGTCCCTAAACTTAAAAAAAATTGTGGTTGGGAATCAATAAGTCTGCTAGAAAATTTTTGGTTAAAGCGGTTGTAAAGTCACAAATGTTTTTTGTTTTTTTTTGTCACCTGCAAGGGAAAGGCATAATGAGCTAGTATGCACTGCATACTAGCTCATTATGAAATACTTACCTTAGAACGAGGTATCGTTAACTCATCTGGTCCACGCCGAGGGAGATGACATGTTGCCTCGGCGTGTCTTCCGGGTATCGCGGCTCCAGCGCTGTGAGTGGCTGGAGCCGCGATGTCTCACTCCTGCGCATGTGCGTGGGAGACTTCGTTCCGGCGAGGTTCGGCGTCTGCCGAGCCTTCAGCCCAAGAATCCCCTGTGCGCATGCGCCGCTGCTGTCAGCGGCGCATTGCGAGGGGAATATCTCCTAAACTGTAAAGGTTTAGGAGATATTTTTTTACCTACAGGTAAGCCTTATTATAGGCTTACCTGTAGGTAAAAGTTAAAAAATGACTTTACAACCGCTTTAACCACTTCCGGACCGCCTGCCGTAGTTTTACGTCGGTACTTTGAAGAGGAATACCGTTGTTATGGTAGCAGCTAGCTGCCATAAACCTGGTATCCTCTTCTTCAGCAGGCGGTCTGCTTTCCGATAAAAGTGGTCCCTGTGGCAGATTTGCTTTTATCGGCGGCGGGAGAGGGGTCCCCCCCCCCTCCCGCCATACTCCAGTGCCCTCCGCCGCTTACCGGAGCTGTTGGTAGCAGCGGAGGCTATCGCGTCCTCTTGCTGGCTTGGTATGGAGACAAGTGTGGGGAATATGGCCCCAACCCGTCTCCATACCATTGCAGGGCGGAAGGGACGTCAAAACATCACTTCCACCCAATGCTCTTAAAGAGACTTTTTATTAAATTTTTTCAAATGAAATGAAATATTTTTTTTTTTTTTTTATTGCATTTTAGTTTAGATATGAGATCTGAGGTCTTTTTGACCTCAGATCTCATATTTAAGAGGTCCTGTCATGCTTTTTTCTATTATAAGGGATGTTTACATTCCTTGTAATAGGAATAAAAGTGACACATTTAAAAAAAAAAAAAGAACAGTGTAAAAAAAATAAAAATAAAAGGTAAAATAAATAAGAAAAAAAAAATACATTTTTCGTCCCGCCGAGCTCGCGTGCAGACGCAAACGCATACGTGAGCAGCGCTCACATATGAAAACGGTGTTCAAACCACACATGTGAGGTATCGCCACGATCGTTGGAGCGAGAGCAATAAGTCTAGCCCTAGACCTCCTCTGTAACTCAAAACATGCAACCTGTAGAATTTTTTCAATGTCGCCAATGGAGATTTTTAAGGGTAAATGCTTTTTTGCCATTCCATTAATAGGCGCAATTTTGAAGCGTGACATGTTGGGTATCTATTTACTCGGCGTAACATTATCTTTCACATTATAAAAAAAAAAATTGGGCTAAGTTTACTTTTGTCTTATTTTTTAATTAAAAAAAGGGTATTTTTACCCAAAAAAGTGCGCTTGTAAGACCGCTGCGCAAATATGGTATGACAGAAAGTTTTGCAAAGACCGCCATTTTATTCTCTAGGGTGTTAGATAAAAATATATATGATGTTTCGGGGTTCTAAGTAATTTTCTAGCAAAAAATAAAAAAATTTAACTTGTAAACACCAAATCTCAGAAAGAGGCCCGGTCCTTAAAAAAGAGGAGTGGGAAAGAGAGAAGATGAAACCTGAGGGATGACCAGAGCAAAGGGTGGAGGAGCAGGATGAGGATATAGGGTTTCCCCTCTGGGGCTGAGATCCAAACTTTAATAAATTCTGGTTGGGAATCGATAAGAATGCTAAAGAATTTTTGGTTGAAAAAAGAGAAGGAACGGGAAGGAGAGAAGATGAAACCTGAGGAATGACCAGAGTGAAGGATGACGGAGTAGGATGAGGGGATAGGGTTTTCCCTCTAGGACCAAGATCCAAATATTCTATGATTACCTATAGGTATCTAAAGGTAGCCGGGTCCGGGATAGGTAGAATTTCGTGGCTCCAAGGTTCACAAACTTTATTACATATTGGTTGGGAATCAATAAGGATGCTAGAGAATTTTTGATGGAAAAAAGAGGAGTGGGAAAGAGAGAAGATAAATCCTGAGGGATGACCAGAGCAAAGGGTGGGGTGAAGGACGAGAGGGTAGGGTTTTCCCTCTGGGACCAAGATCCAAACATTCTATGAGTACATATAGGTAGCTAAGGGTAGCCGGGTCCAGGATAGGTAGAGTATAGTGGAGCCAAGGTTCCCAAACGTTAAGATATTTTGGTTGGGAATCAGTAAGAATGAAAGAAAATTTTGGATTGAAAAAAGAGAAGCGTGGGGGAGAAGGATGAGGGGATGGGGTTTCCCCTCTGCGGCTGAGATCCAAATATTCTTTGAGTGCCTATAGATACCGAAGTGTAGCCAGGCTCCAGGATAGGTAGATTTTAGTGAGGCCAAGGTTTCCAAACTTTAAGAAATTTTGGTTAGCAATCTGTAAGTCTGCTAGAGAATTTTTGGTTGAAAAAAGGGAAGGAGCAGGAAGGAGAAAAGATAAAACCTGAGAGACCAGACAGAAGGGTGGAGGAGAAGGACAAGGGGGTACGGTTTCCCCTCTGTGACTGAGATCCAAAAATTCTATTAGTGCCTATGGGTAGCTAAGGGTAACCGGGTCCAGGGTACAGTATAGCTGAGCCAGCATTTCCAAATTTTAGGAAATTTCGGCTGGGAATCAGTAAGACTGCTGAAGATTTTTTTTGTTGACAAGTAACATATTCATACACAATTTAACCTTAGCTAATGAACTCTAGCTTCTTCCATGCGTTCACGATGGACTGTTTTGCCACAACAAAGAAGAGAGTAGCCAGTTTGTGTTGCACAGCAGTGACTCCCAGGACTGAGTGTTTCAATAGGGCCAGTCCTGGGCCAGGATAAAGTCATAAATTCTAGACCAAATGGAAATTTGGGGTTTTTATTATTGTAATTCATTGGTTTGATATGAGGAGACAGCCCTTGATAAACAAGCGGAGCTTGCATTTTTAGTGTTATGCCACGTACACACGATCGGAAATTCCGACAACAAATGTTCGATGTGAGCTTTTTGTCGGAAATCCCGACCGTGTGTAAGCTCCATCGGACATTTGCTGTCGGAATTTCCGACAACAAAAATTTCTTGTCGGAAATTCCGATCGTCTGTATGCAATTCCGACGCATAAAAAACACGCATGCTCAGAATCAAGCAGAAGAGCCGAACTGCATATTGAACTTTATTGATCTCGGCTCGTCGTACGTCTTGTACGTCACTGTGTCCTTGACGTTCGGAATTTCTGACAAGATTTGTGTGACCATGTGTATAAAACACAAGTTTGAACCAGCATTCCGTCAGAAAAAAATCCACAGTTTTGTTGTCGGAATTTACGATCGTGTGTACGTGGCATAAGGCTCCCTTTAAGACGTGTTGTAATTGAAAGCTGACACATAAAACAAGTACAAGGACAAAGCAAAAGAACAGACAATTAATTGTCAAAACATCTCAATAATCTCTTTATTAAAACATGTTTTGTGAGCTTAACAAAGGTGACAATGTACAATATATTGCATTTGTCCGTTCCCTGTTGTAATCTGAATGATGTGTGCGCAGCTGTCTGGATCGCATACTCGCATACTGGGGGAGGGGTTGAACCCAAAATTTTGTTATTAAAAAACATTCTATTCAAAGTATTACAGACAGTTCATACTTTATACAAAAACATAACAACATCAGACTAGATACACAATGATTGTACTGTCTAAATGACCACGATGATGGAACACTAATGGTGACATTTTAAAGGGGTGTCACCCTAGATTAGGCATATACAAGAAGAGAATTTTGTAAAAGAAGATTGTAAAAGCAGAATATTTGTTACATAAATATACTTACATACCAAGACTTACTCCTCAATGTGGAACTATACTGCATCTGAGCACTACAAACCAAAAACGCCATTAAATCCAGAGTTTGCGCACCTGTGCATGTGTAGATCAGCTACAGGGCTCTACCAGGTTTGCACAAGCGCCAGACCATTAAAAATGGCAGTACCAGTGGGGGGGGGGGGGGGGGAGGGGGTGGTGCCAACAGCAAGGGGACTGAAGTTCCTCTTTAGGTAAGGAAGGACATGGCCACATCCCGGATTAGACTTCCAGTGGAGGTAGTGAGTCAGCCTCGGTTCACACCAGTGCAACTCCAAAGTTATTCTCTCTTTTTCATAGGACCGTGTACAGAAGCCCCATGACTGTGTTGAGTCTAAAAGCATCAGCTTAAGGCAAACAGCTAAATACAGAGATGATGTCATATTTACACATATGGGGATTTGTATTTCTGTCCATCCTTTTCTGAGATTTACACAGCTCTGACACACAGCTCAACTCTAGTCCATGGATAAGGCAGCAGACCTGTTTTTTCTCTGTTGCAGGTACGCAGTGGTGTTGCTAGGGGGTGGCTACTGGGGCTATAGCCCAGAATCTAGGGCCCATAGCCTTAAGTCTCTTACCTAGGGTTGGCTCTGGGCTCCATCTGCTCAGCTTGTGAGCATGGGAGGAACATGACTAGTTAATCTTATTAGGCACAGGTTCTTATCTATATTCAGCAGTTCCGCCAATTTAATCATTGTCCAGACGTCCACTTCTATACCAATCTGCCGGGCAATGTAAGTGGCAGGATCTGCAGCAAAAGGATTACTACACTGCTACTATATGATGATTTCCGGGCTCATGCGGAGTAATCCCTGTGCTGTGGTTCACGGCAATTACATTGCCCGGCAGATTGGTATAGAAGTGGACGTCGGGACAATGATTATATAGTCGGAACTGCTGATTATAGATAAGAACTTGTGCCTGATAACATCACCTAGTCATGTTCCTCCCCCGGCCACCAGCTAAGCAGATGGAGCCCAGAGCCCAGTCCGGTCTGGATCACCACAATTGGTAAGCACTTGAGCTTATAGGTTAAACAGCCCTGTTGCTTCCCCTGGTCCCCAGCTGAGCAGAAGTTTTTTTTTATAATTGATGCAGACAAGGGGACCCTGATGTAAAGAAGGGGCTCTCTGGGGACCCTGATGTAAAGAAGGGGCTCTCTGAGGACCGTGATATAAGGGGGGGGCTCTCTGGGGACCCTGATGTAAGGGAAGGCCTTCTGGGGACTCTGATGTAAGGAAGGGGCTCTCTGGGGACACTGATGTAAGGAGGGGGGCTCTCTGGGGACCCTAATGTAAGATGAGGCCTTTTGGGGACTCTGATGTAAGAAGGGGGGCTCTCTGGGGATCCCAGTGTAAGGAAGGGGCTCTCTGGGGACCCTGATGTAAAGGGGGCTCTCTGGGGACCCTGATGTAAGGACGGGGGCTCTCTGGGGAGCCCAGTGTAAGGAAGGGGCTCTCTGGGGACCCTGATGTAAGGGGGGGGGCTTTCTGGGGACCCTGATATATATATACACATGCACACACACACATGAATAATATCTACATGCGTAGGGCCGATCAAACGCATGACTTTCTTTATTTTGCTGCTATGGGCTCTAGCCCCAGATCGTTTGTAGACCTAGCAACGCCCCTGCATGTCAGTAACACTCATGCCGCGTACACACAATCATTTTTCCCATCGGAAAAACTTAAAAAAAAAATTTTAACAAGAAAAACGACCGTGTGTGGGCTTTTTGTCATTTTTCCCGACGGGAAAAACGGCATTAATCACGACGAGAAAAATTAGAACATGCTCTAATTTTTCTCGTCGTGATTCTCGTAATTTTTTTCCGCGGCAGTTTTCCCATAGGGAAACACTGCCACAGAGCCCACACACGGTCGTTTTTCTCGACCAAGAAAAAAAATGTCGGGAAAAACGGCCGTGTGTAGGGAACCAAGCCGTTCCCTTGTTTTTCCCGTCGATTTTCTCGACAGTGTTTTCACCGTCGAGAAAATCGATCGTGTGTACGCGGCATAAGGCTTGGTCTACATTACTGCATGCAGAGAAAGAAGTCCGTGACCTCTTTTCTAAAGCTGCACCACCCAAGCTGCATACAGTTTGGCACAAGCATTTCCACTTTGTTGATGTGTGGGGGCGCCATTAAGAATTAAAGGCACCCCATGCTCCTGCTGAAGAGAAATTGCACACGTTTCTGACACACTGAGAAGCGGGGTCCCTTTAATTATTAAAGGGGTTGTAAACCCTTGTGTCTTTTCACCTTAATGCATCCTATGCAGTGTCCGGCCCCCCAGTTTTATTTACCTGAGCAACGGATTTCTGTGGGCACGATCCCGCGTCGCTCTCTCCATGGCTTCTCGGCTCTTCATTGGATAGATTGATAGCAGCGCAGCCATTGGCTCCCACTGCTGTCAATCAAATCCAATGACGCGGTCGCCGGGGGGCAGGGCCAAGTCATACACTCACGGACTTCATTCTCTGCGTTTCTCCTGGGCAGGGCAGCCCATTAAAATGAAGAAGATGTCTTACATGCAGCATTCAGCAGCATAGATCCGCACTAAGCCTAATGGAGACCATACAGACATCGATTAATGATCGATCCCTTTCTGATCGATTTCTTCTGCTAGGAATAATCAATCAATAGCTGAAGATAAAAGATACAATCATAAACTATATTCATGAGTTATCGATCACATCTCTATTTCCACCATGTAATATAAATAAACTGATCGATTGAAATATGATCATATTCATGAACAAGGTATCTTATGGTGGGCATACCCACTGAATAATCATTCATTTATTTTCTAATCAAAATAATCGATATATAATCTACAACCCATTCAATTGAAAGCTAAGATATTTAATAATGTCATTAGCATGTTGATGAGGGGAAAAAATATAAGCAGATCAAACTTCAGCTTTAATTCTTTGCACCCGGCTGATTGGTTGTTTTGTACTTTTTATATATTATTCTGTCTCTTCCCTTTAACAGCAACTAACTGTTTGTCCTGATATTTTGGTGGGTCTTGAACTCAGACACATCCAAGGCCTTTCCAACTTTGACAAGAGCAAGGTATTAATGAGAGCCGTGTGGACTCCCTTGACATTTTATTTTGTTACATAAGCTGAAAATTGTCCTATGGTAAAGAGTCTTCCATTATGAACAAAAAGCAAATGTTCAAGAGATTTAAAGTGGAACTCTAAGTGAAATGTTAGCTGACTGACTGTTATCCTGATCTAAAAGCTTTCATGCTTTCAGGTCTGGACGTAGCAATGGCAGCCACCACAATTTAAAAGTGACGTTTCATCAGCTTATATTTTGCATATAGATAGCTAAGAGTAGCAGAGTCCAGGATAGGTAGAGTATAGTGGAACCAAGGTCCCTAAAATGTAAGAAATTTCAGTTGGGAATCAGTAAGGATTCTAAAGAATTGCTTGTTGGAAAAAGAGAAGGAGCGGGAAGTCGAGAAGATGAAACCTGATGGATGACCAGACAGAAGGATGGGGAGAACGGAAAGACGGTAGGGTTTCCCCTTTCGGACTGAGATGCAAAACATTCTATGAGTGCCTATAGGTAGCTAAGGATATCTAGGTTCAGGGAAGGTAGAGTATAGTGGAGCCAAGGTTCCCAAACTTTAGGAAATTTTGGGTGGGAATCAGTAAAAATGTTAGAGAATTTTTGGAGCAGAAAGGAGAGAAGATGGAACCTGAGGGATGACCAGATAGAAGGGTGGGGGAGAAGGGAGAGTGGATCCAAACATTCTATGAGTGCCTATATATAGTTAAGGGTAGCCGGGTCCAGGATAGGTAGAGCATAGCTGAGCCAGGGTTTACCAAACTTTAAGACATTTTGGTTGGGAATCAGTAACAATGCAAGAGAATTTTTGGTTGAAAAAAAAAGGAGTGGGAAGGAGAGAAGAGGAAACCTGAGGAATGACCAGAGAAAAAGTTGGGGGAGAAAGACGAGAGGGAAGGGTTTTCCCTCTGGGGCTGAGATCCAAATATCCTATGAGGGCCTATAGGTAGGTAATGGTAGCCGGGTTCCAGGATAGGTAGAATTTAGTGGAGCCAAGGTTCCCAAACCTTAATAAATTTTGGTTGGGAATCAATAAAGATGCTAGAGAATTTTTGTTTGAAAAAAGAGAAGGCTAGGAAGGAGAGAAGATGAAACCTGATGGATGACCACAGAGAAGGGTGAGGGAGGAGGGCGAGGGGGGTAGGGTTTCCCCTCTGGGGCTGAGATCCAAACATTCTATGAGTGCCTATAGGTGGCCAAGGGAAACTGGGTCCAGGGAAGAAACAGTACCATGTTTCCCCGAAAATAAGACCTACCCCGAAAATAAGACCTAGCGCTATTTTCCAGGAGAGCTGCAATATAAGCCCTACCCCGAAAATAAGCCCTAGTTTAAAATGCTTGTAAAATCCTATAATCCACTCTATTACAGTAGTATATAATGTACAATGTGAGTGTTTCTGTAAAATAAATGTGGGGAAGAGAAGCGCAGAGCAGCGCTATAATGAAGGTATTTGGCACAATTATATTACAGAAACACACACATTGTACATTATATACCACTGTAATGGAATGGATTATAGGATTTTACAAGCATTTTAACTTAGTTCACACTGGGGATTCCTGACAGGCAGGGAGAGAGAGGGGGAGAGAAGACAGTACATTACATAATAAGACCTACCCCGAAAATAAGCCCTACTGTGTCTTTTGTTACCAAAATTAATATAAGACCCGGGCTTATTTTCGGGGAATCACGGTATAGTTCAGCCAGGGTTTCCAAACTTTAAGAAATTTTGGTTGGGAATCAGTAAAGCCCGTACACACGGTCGGACTTTTGGCCAACAAACTTAATTTTGAGCAAGTTGGACCAACAATCCGACCGTGTGTACGCTCCATCGGACAAACTTTTTTTGCTTTTTTCTTGTTTTCATCGGACAAAAGTTGGGTCTGCAAACGGACAAACTTTTGCCCAACAAAAGTCCGATGGAGCAAAGTCCGACTGTGTGTACAGAAAACCATCTGACTGTTTCTTCCGATGGACAAAACAACTAATGTTAAAATCAACCAACAATATCAGAAGTTGACCAAAGGGTGGCGGTAAAGAGCAGAAAAGAGCAGAAAAAGCACTTGATGTTGCAAAAAGTTTTGGGAAAGTTTGCAGAAAAGTCAGAGCGTGTATGTATGCTATGGGTGTTCCCGACCAACTCCGTTTGGACAAAAAACCACGGAAAAGTCCGATAGAAGTCCGACCGTGTGTACGAGGCTTTAGACTGCTGAAGATTGTTTTGACAAGTAACATATTCATACACCATTTAACCTAAGCTAATAAACTCTATGCTTCTTCCATACGTTCGGGGTGGACTGTTTCGCCCCATCGAAGAAATGAGTAGCCAGGTTTGTTGCACAGCAGTGACTGCCAGGACTGAATGGTGCAATAGGGCCATTCCTGGGCCAGGATAAGGCCGAAAATTGTAGACCAAAGTTTATTTATTTTTTAAATGATTATAATGCAGTGTTTTGGCATGGGGGAGGGGGCCCTTGATAAAAAAGCGGAGGTAGAATTTTTTTACCGTAAGGCCCCCTTTAAGACGTGTTGTAATTGAATGCTGACACATAAAACAAGTACAAGGACAAAGCAAAAGAACAGACAATTAATTCCCAAAACATCTCAATAATCTCTTTATTAAAACATGTTTTGTGAGCTTAACAAAGGTGACAATGTACAATATATTGCATTTGTCCGTTCCCTGTTGTAATCTGAATGATGTGTGCGCAACTGTCTGGATCGTACACTCGCATACTGCATAAAATGTTGTTATTAAAAAACATTTTGCTCAAAGTATTACAGACAGTTCATACTTTCTACAAAAACATAACAGCTTCAAACTATATTCAATGATTGTACTGTCTAAATGACCACGGTGATGCAACACTAGTGGTGACATTTTAAAGGGGTGTCACCCAAGATTAGGTTTATGCAAGAAGAGAATTTTGTAAAAGAAGATTGTAAAAGCAGAGTATTCGGATTTGTTACATAAATGTAATTACATAGGTTATACAAAGACCTATATGTGGAACTATACTGCATCTGAGCACCACAAACCAAAAACGCCATTTAATTCAGAGTTTGCGCACCTGCGCATGTGTAGATCAGCTGCAGGGCTCTACCAGGTCTTGAAGGATGGGCAGATAAATTTGGCACACCGGCACATATGCCAGACCATCAAAAATGGCAGTAGCAGTAGGGGGGTGGTGGGGCCAGTAGTAAGGGGACTGAAGTTCCCCTTTAGGTAAGGATATGGCCACATCTCTCACATTAGACTTCCAGTGGAGATAGTGAGTCAGTCAACAGTAATGCCGCGTACACACGATCGGAAATTTCGAAAAGAAAACCGTCGCTCAAACTTGTGTTGCATACACACGGTCACGCAAATGTTGTCGGAAATTACGACCGTCAAGAACGCGGTGACGTACAACACTACAACGAGCCGAGAAAAATGAAGTTCAATGATTCCGAGCATGCGTCGAATTGATTCTGAGCATGCGTAGGATTTTTGTGTGTTGGAATTGGCTACACGCGATCTGAATTTCCGAGCAGAACTTTTCTTGTCAGAAAATTTGAGAGCCAGCTCTCAAATTTTGTTGTCGAAAATTACGACAGAAAATGTCCGATGGAGCCTACACACGGTCGAAATTTCCAACCAAAAGCTCCCATCAAACTTTTCTTGTCGGAATTTCCGATCGAGTGCACGCGGCATTAGGCTCGGTTCACACCAGTAGAACTCCAAAGTTGCGTGATTTCGAAGGCAAGTTTGGAGTACGACTCTCATACGACTTTACACTCTCTGGCAATCAAGTCACGAGAAAGTCACATTAAAGTAGTGCAGGAACCTTTTCTAAGTCACTGCAACTTTAAAGCGGAGGTTCACCCAAATTCACAACTATACTGTAACACAACCGCTGTAATATGTACATCATCAAAAGGCACAACATTTTTTTCTCTCATAAAGCGACTTCCGGGATTCCCTCCCGCGGGAGTAGGCGTTTCCAAGCCTTTCCCCGGCGCCCCAATGCAATGTGGGACTTGGCTGCAGTGTGATACAAAATACGTTGTGGTATGCAGTGCTGCGAAATCTCGAGAGATTTCACATACGACTTGACGCATGACGCCGGTCACGTGACAAGGGCGTCTCTTTTTAAATTGTACATACCATCACAACGGGGCGTGAACTTTCAATGACGCGGCCCCGTTGTGATGGCAACCTTTTAGTTTACGGCGCTACTCCAGGAAATGATTGCTTGTGGGCTTCACAATGCCCACAAGCAAAATGGAAACACAGAGAAACGTATTTTATAACTCCTTTTTTACGAGGAAAACGGACAGCGGATACTAGCAGAAACGAAACAAGTAAGTGTACTTTATTATTGGGAAACCCCATTGAATGCAGGAAAAAAAAAAAAAAAGTTTTGCCGCGGAACCTCCACTTTAAGTTGCTTCGATTGGAACGGGTGCCATTGAAATCAATGGGCTGCAACTTGTCTTGCGACTTTGTGTGTCCAAAGTCACATGACTTATGTAGTGCAAACAAAGCCTAAGTGGATTCAAACATGCTTGAGGCAAACTCAGATGTATACTCTGACTCTGACATAAAAGTAAAAAAGAAAAATGGGCAGATTTGATGGACCACTTGGTCTTTAAGGCTGGGTTCACACCTTTGCGAATTGTATGCGGTTTTTCCCGCATCCAATTCGCATAGCAGGAGATTGTGACCGGCTCTCTATGGTGCCGGTTCACACATCTTCACAATGGCTCTGGTGTGAATTGCACAGGAGTCCTGTGCGTCTTTTGGTCCATTTCAGGTCCGAATTCAGCCAAAAATTCGGACTGAAATCAGACCTGAAACGGTGAATGGAGACGCACCGGAATCCTGCTGTGAGCCGCTGTGTGTTGCAATGTGAACCCAGCCTCAATGTTTCTATCTCTCCGAAACACAGTTTTGGGAAATCCTCTTCAGGCCCCACCAAGTCCCATTTTTGATGGCAAGGTGTCAGAGGGCTGGATATATAGGTGGGGGAAAAGGGCAATTGCCCCGGGCCCGCCTGACTGAAGGACCCTCACCTGATACAAAAATTATAAAACAATATAATAAAATGACAGTGCCTTGAAAAAGTATTCATACCCCTTGACATTTTCTACATTTTGTCATGTTACAACCAAAAACAGAAAGGTATTTTATTGGGATTTTATGCGATAGACCAACACAAATAATTGTGAAGTGGAAGGGAAATGATAAATGGTTTTCAAGTTTTTTTACAAATATGTGAAAATTGTGGCGTGCCTTTGTATTCAGCCCCCCGGAGTCAATACTTTGTAGAACCACCTTTTGCTTCAATTACATCTGCAAGTCTTTTTGGGGATGTCCCAGCTTTTCACATCTAGAGAGTGAAATCTTTGCCCATTCTTCTTTGCAAAATAAAACACAAAAGAAGAGAGCGCAAAGCCGCCCTAGTTTTACTCGGCTTTGATGTGGTAAAGTTAAAAACAGTACAATGGTCAAACTCACATTGTGTGAATATAGATACAGCATAAGGATTCCACTGTGGCCGCACTCCTATAACCACCTCAAGATCCCGAAAGGGGAAGGGGGAGCCGTAGACATTCAACCTAGCTGCCCGGATCCTGGCAGCACATCCGAGGCTATCCACCACCATGCTCAACATGCAGATCCTAATACGCATGCGCCAGGTCCAGCCGGCGCTGCTCTTCGAACACACACATGAGCAGAATACAGGGGGGAAGAGAGTGAGGACGTCACACAGGTGCCATGAAAACGCGTTTCGTGGCATGGACTTCTTCCTCAGGTCATGCCCTTGAACGTCCACAGCTCCCCTTCCCCTGTCGGGATCCTGAGGTGGTTATAGGAGTGCGGCCACATCCTTATGCTGTATCTATCTTCACACAATGTGAGTTTGACCATTGTAGTGTTTTTAACTTTACCATATTAAAGCCGAGTTACACTAGGGCGGCTTTGCGCTCTCTTCTTTTGTGTTTTTTCTACATGTGTTCCTCCCACCCAGAAGATCCATAGAAAACAGCAGCACCCTATGACGTGTCTAATTATCCCCAATAGCCAGCTGGAGGGCTATACCAAACTGTTGATCAGCGTACCTGCTAGTTTTTTCTTTTGTGTGTATTTTTTTCTTTGCAAAATAGCTCAAGCTCTGTCAAATTGGATGGAGAGCGTCTGTGAACAGCAATTTTCAAGTCTTGCCACAGATTCTCGTTTGGATTTAGGTCTGGACTTTGACTGGGCCATTCTAACACATGAATATGCTTTGATCTAAACCAGGGGTCTCAAACAGGCGGCCCTCCAGCTGTTGCGAAACTACAAGTCCCATCATGCCTCTGCCTGTGGGAGTCATACTTGTAACTGTCAGCCTTGTAATGCCTCATGGGACATGTAGTTTCACAACAGCTGGAGGGCCGCCAGTTTGAGACCCCTGATCTAAACCATTCCATTATAGCTCTGGCTGTATGTTTAGGGTCGTTGTCCTGCTGGAAGATGAACCTCCGTGCCAGTCTCAAGTCTTTTGCAGACTCTAAAGCCCTGTACACACGATCGGATTTCCTATGGATTTTAAACCAATGGATTTTTCCATCCGAAATCCGATGAAGCTGACTTCCATCAGTCTTGCCTACACACCATCAGTCAAAAAACCGATCGTCCCAAACGCCCTGACGTAAAACACTCTGACGAGCCAAGAAAAATTAAGTTCTATGCTTCTGAGCATGCGTCGACTTGATTCTGAGCATGCGTGGGTTTTTTATCCGATGGAGTTCCCCACAGACGATAGTAATTTGCTATCATTTTTTTTTCCATTGGATAAATTTAAAACATGTTCTATTTTTTAACACCGATGGAAAAAAGACCGATGGGGACCATACACGATCGGTTTGTCTGATGAGAAAAGTCCATCGGACTGTTTTCATCGGTAAAACCGATCGTGTGTACAGGGCTTAACAGGTTTTCTTCAAAGATTGCCCTGTATTTGGCTCCATCCATCTTCCCATCAACCCTGACCAGCTTCCCTGTCCCTGCTGAAGAAAAGCATCCCCACAACATGTTGCTGCCACCACCATGTTTCACGGTGGGAATTCAGGGTGATGTGCAGTGTTAGTTTTCCGCCACGCATAGAGTTTTGCTTTTAGGCCAAAAAGTTCCATTTTGGTCTCATCTTACCAGAACACCTTCTTCCACATGTTTGCTGTGTCCCCCACATGGCTTCTCACAAACTGCAAACGAGACTTCTTATGGATTTCTTTCAACAATGAATTTCTTCTTGCCACTCTTCCATAAAGGGCAGATTTGTGGAGAGCACGACTAATAGTTGTCCTGTGGACAGATTCTCCCACCTGAGCTGTGGATCTCTGCAGCTCCTCCAGAGTTACCATGGGCCTCTTGGCTGCTTCTCTGATGAATGCTCTCCTTGCCCGGCCTGACAGTTTAGGTGGACGGCCATGTCTTGGTAGGTTTGCAGTTGTGCCATACTCTTTCCATTTTCTGATGATGGATTGAATAGTGCTCCGTGAGATGTTCAAAGCTTGGGATATTTTTTTATAACCAACCCTGCTTAAAACGTCTCCACAACTTTTTGTCCCTGACCTGTCTGGTGTGTTCCTTGGCCTTCATGATGCTGTTTGTTTACTAAGGTTCTCTAACAAACCTCTGAGGTCTTCACAGAACAGCTGTATTTATAACAGCGGCTGCTGGTCCATAAGGGGAGCAGGGGGGCCGCCCCCCTAATCTCCATGCGCCGGCCCCTAATCTTCATGCAGGGCACCGGACGCATAGATTTTTACAAGTTTTTTTTTTTGAAGCACATGATTAGAGCCTGAGGCTTTAATTGGCTTCCAAAAGGTTGGGCCCTGTGCCCCAAGCCCACGCACTTGTGAGATTAGCGAATCAACATTCGCTATTGTCTTACTGCTTCTCCACCCCTCCAATCAGGACAGGAAACAGGTCTTAAGACCGGATGAAGCCAGGGAAGCCGCCCGCGACCTGGATGGGGTAAGTGTGGACCTGGCGGGGGGGGGGTTTGTTTGCTGCCCCCCCCAAAAAAAACGGAGCACCAGCCACCACTGATTTTTACTACACAGGTGGACTCTATTTACTAATTAGGTGACTTCTGAAGGCAATTGGTTCCACTAGATTGTAGATTTTCACATATTTATTTGTAAAAAAAAAAAAACATCCTTCCACTTCACAATTATGTGCCACGTTGTGTTGGTCTATCACATAAAATCCCAATAAAATACATTTATGTTTTTGGTTGTAACATGATAAAATGTAGAAAATTTCAAGGGGTATGAATACTTTTTTTAAGGCACTGTACACATAAAATAATGATAATACTGTATTAATAATAATAATAATAATAATAATAATAATAATAAATAATTATAAAATAATATAAAATGTATAATACAAGCTTAAAGGGGTTGTAAAGGTTCGTTTTTTATTTTCTAAATAGGTTCCTTTAAGCTAGTGCATTGTTGGTTCACTTACCTTTTCCTTCGATTTCCCTTCTAAATGTTTTTTTTTTCTTTGTCTGAATTTCTCACTTCCTGTTCCTCCTCAGTAAGCTGTTCAGTAAGCTGTTCTGGCTGACTAAACACCACTCGGATGATGGTGTGAAGTTTACTGAGGAGAAATAGGAAGTGAGAAAGTCAGACAAAGAATAAAAACATTTATAAGGGAAATCGAAGGAAAAGGTAAGTGAACCAACAATGCACTAGCTTAAAGGAACCTATTTAGAAAATAAAAAACAAACCTTTACAACCCCTTTAATTTATTTTATTAAATGTATCTGAGGAAGTCATCTGTAAATCTCTGGCCTAGTATATCCACGTCCGGACCAGCGATGTACCTGTACTTTAGGTGGTCATACCGGGATGATGTCTGCAGCCGCAAGCATTACCCCAGTATCATTTTTTAGAGCCAACAGTTGGCTCTCTTGAAAAGCAATCCCAGTGGTTAACTAGCCGCTGGACTGCTTTTACAAGCAGCGGGAGGGGATGTTCCCCACCCCCCTCTCACCACCATCCACCGCTTGCTCCGGCTCCCCTGTCCCACCGGAGGACCCTAGCGATCAGCCGGCTGGTCGGACAGCCAAACATAGACAGGATCTGCTTTGATTAGCTCTCCACTATGGCAACCCGGAAGCGGTGACCTGATGTCAACGGCGCCATTTAAAAAAATGGAAACCATCCAAAATCACTGATCTTGGTGCTTTGAATGAATTTAAGGGTGGAGGAGGGATTTGGGGTCTTACAGACCCCAGATCTCTCCATAAAGATTACCTGTCACATGCCTATTGCTGTCACAAGGATGTTTACATTCCTTGTGACAGCAATAAAATTGATCAAGAAATTTTTTACAGCAACAGTGTAAGAAAAATAAATACATTTAAAAAAAGTTAAGTGCCTCTGTCCCCTCGTGCTCGTGCGCAAAGGGCGAAGTCGCGCAAACAATGATCTTCCAAAACGCGTGAGGTATCACCGTGAATGTCAGATCATGGGCAGTAATTCTAGCACTAGACCTCCTCTGTTAATCCAAAGTGGTAACCTGTAAAGCCCTGTACACACGATCGGTTTTACCGATGAAAACAGTCCGATGAACTTTTTTCATCGGACAAACCGATCATGTATGGGCCCCATCAGTCTTTTTTCCATCGGTGTTTAAAAATAGAACATTTTAAATTTATCCGATGGTTAAAATACCGATAGCAAATTACTATCGTCTGTGGGGAACTCCATCGGACAAAAAACCCACGCATGCTCAGAATCAAGTCGAAGCATGCTCAGAAGCATTGAACTTAATTTTTCTCAGCTCATCGGAGTGTTTTACGTCACAGCGTTTGGAACGGTCGGTTTTTTGACTGATGGTGTGTAGGCAAGACTGATGGAAGTCAGCTTCATCGGTTTTCCAATGGAAAAATCCATCGGTTTAAAAACCATAGGAAATCCGATCGTGTGTACAGGGCTTTAGGCTTTTAAAACGTCGCCTAAGGATAGTAAAATTTATGTTGTTTGTCACCTTTGCACGGGTGTACGCAGTTTTAAGCGTGACATGTTTGATATCTATTTATTCGGCGTGACATCATCTTTTTATTTATATTTTATGAAAAAATGGGTTATGCATTGCATTACAAATCATTTTTTTTTTTTTTTCAAAACAAATTGCATTTGAAAAAACGCTATGCAAATACCGTGTGACGTAAAAAAAAATGCAACGACTGCCATTTTATTCTCTAGGGCCTCTGCTTTAAAAAATAATATATTTTTTGGGGGGTTTTAAGTATTTTTCTAGCAAAAAATACTGATTGTTACATGTAAACAAAAAGTGACAGAAAAAGGCCTGGTCTGGAAGTGGATAGCACTTAAGCAAACCACACACAGAGCGCATTTGTGGACATATGCGACCTCAGAATGACGTTGTGTCATTCAGTTTAAAAATGTCATTGAGAATGTAAACCAACTTTGAAGTGCCACGGGCCCCCCAACGTCTAAATATGCCTCTAAAGGTGACCTATCCCTTCCTCCAAGACAGAAGGCCTTTACACAAACCCAGGCCAGTAAAAAAAATGGCTGCCTTAACCCGTTTATCTCAGAGGAGGTGCGAGCGGTTAAAACCGTGTTCCCATAAATGATCCTGTGCAAAAACAAATCTAGATCTAATATTATAAATTGCGTGGGGTGGGTGGTCCTATTCCCCTTGGCTCTGCGCTGGCACGCTTCCACGGGAACTGTACATAAAGTGCTGTTTTTCTTTCCTCTTCTGCACATACAGTTCCCGTGGCGTTTTTTTTATCGCGGTCCTCGGTGTGAAGAGGTGAAGAGAGCCCAGCGTGCATTTATTTGGAAGTTATGACACAGGTGGAGACCCGAAAAGCGACAAATTACCTGCTGGACGGATTGTCACCCCCCCCCCTCCCATTTTTTTTCCTGGCATTGGGAGGTCATTAATCTAGTTAATTAGTCTCCAGCATGAGTCAAACCATTCATTAGGTGACACATATGGAGGAGCACTGTGTGAAGTTCAGAGATTTGAAGGGAACTGTCATTCAGAATGAAAGCTTCTGGGGCTCCCAGCAGAGGACCTGTACAGAACGGTGACCCGCTGGTATCGACGCGGCTTCGCATTTGACTCGAACGCCATTAATTCTTGTTTGTTTTCTGGCAGCTGGGAGCGAAAGCAGAATAATAAAAAAACAAGAAGAGATGAAGAACATTTTGGTCTTTTATCTCAAGGGCAGGATAGTTTCCTTCCCACTCCTGATGATGTAGGTTCATAGGCAATGTGTCATAAATAACTTTCTCCAACCGTCCTTTCAGTCTTGCACAGTTGTACCGGCTATTCTTCTGGACTGAAATTGCTTACTCTGGTTTCACTGCACACTGTGAGCTCCTGACAATGTGCATTAGAAGCTGCAGCAAGTCAGATAGAGCCCCGCCTCATTTCCTGGCTGGAAGACATCCATCATCTAACTCAGGGGTGTCCAATCGCTTCTCTGCCTTTTGGCTAAGATCAAGTGTAGCATCTGTTCTTATCAGTTGCCAAGAGGAGGCGCTGTGTTACTGCCCCAACTATGGTGGAGGTTGAGGTGGTGTTGTAAATCCTCTGGTACCTTGATGGTTAGTATCGGTAGCAACCGAAACCGGGGTGCCCATACGTGATTGGATGGCCGGGATTAGGTTCCACCAGAGAAACCTGGAAGGGTACTCCTGGTAGGGATGTGGGCTAGACATGTGCACAACATAAACATTTGTTTAGTTTGGTTTCGTTTCTGTGTGTTTCCGTTGATTCGTAACGATTCGTAATTTCGTAAGACGTGGGTTATTGTATTCGGACTCTTTCGTATTTCCGTAAGGGTTATTTTTCTGTTGATTCGTTTTTCCGTTAGTCTTATTTTCGTTGATTCGAAATTCGTATTTACGTTATATTTTATATTCGGCCGCGTTCGTATTTTCGTAAGAACTATATTTTCGTTGATTTGCAATGATTTGTATTTTCGTGTCTAATTTCCGTTGATTGGAAAATCTTAAGCCGTGTACACACGATAGGTTTAACCGATGAAAACACTCCGATGGACTTTTTTCATCGGACAAACCGATCGTGTATGGGCCCCATCGGTCTTTTTTCCATCGGTGTTTAAAAATAGAACATGTTTTAAATTTATCCGATGGTTAAAAAACCGATAGCAAATTACCATCATCTGTGGGGAACTTCATCGGATAAAAAACCCACGCATGCTCAGAATCAAGTCGACGCATGCTCAGAAGCATTGAACTTCATTTTTCTCGGCTCATCGGAGTGTTTTACGTCACCGCGTTTGGAACGGTCGGTTTTTTGACTGATGGTGTGTAGGCAAGACTGATGGAAGTCAGCTTCATCGGTTTTCCGATGGAAAAATCCATCGGTTAAAAAACCATAGGAAATCCAATCGTGTGTACAGGGCTTTACTTTTGTCAATTTAATTACATTCGTACTGTTCTGTCTCAACTACAAAGCGATAAAGTTCATCTCCAGGTTTAAGTAGGCCTTACTCAAGCTGGTTTGATATTCATCCCTTGCATCGATACAGGCAGTTTAACTCAATGAATAAACTCACAGTTAGGACGACAGACGATGAATCCTTTCGAATGTTCCGTTTAATGATGGATATTCATAGGTAGAAAAACGTTGCAGTTGTAAGCCACATGTAAGATGTTTAGCATGGAAGATATACAGGAGTAATGACCAGAATCAGGAAGTGGAGGAGATATATAAAGAACTAAGGTGAGAGAGAGAGTTCAGCTAGAAAGAAGGGGACAGATCTTAAAGACACAGAGCAAGAAAAATCACATAGTGTAACACAACACTCCCCGTCTGAAATCTTTAGATTTCATAACCTTAAACTAAAATATATATTTTCAAAAAGTCCAATACTGATGAATGTCCTGGAACCTGTAATGAAAAACATGCAACAAGCAAATAATAAACGTAAGTTCAACAGGATGAAGAACATAAAGTCACAGTATGATGTCTTCAAAGAATTCCAAAGTTCTGAGTAGAACCTGTAGATGGCAGCAATGTACTCCCCGCCGTGCCAACAGCATGGCTAGTCCTTGCACAAGTCACTCACCTGGCAAAAGGAGTACTAACTCTGTAATTGGTCGACTAAAGGTTCGTGTCGATCCTCCCTTGGTTACCTTGACTTCTACCTTCCGGACTTTGTTATCGTCGCTGGGCATAACTTTAGTAATAAGACCCATAGGCCACTCATTCCGACAAACTTCCTTGTCTTTTAGAAGGATGAGGTCTCCAACCTTAAGATTCGGCTTAGATGCTTGCCATTTGTTACGACCTTGAAGGTGATGAAGATACTTTTTCTTCCAGCGATGCCAGAACACATTGGCTAGATACTGCACCTGCTTCCATCGATGCCTGTAATGGTGTGACCGCAGCTTCTGTTTTGTACTTACAGAAGTGTGGAGCGAGGTGTTCACAGTTCTTATTTTCTTATCATCTTCAGGGTTTACTAGCCCATAGGTGGTGTCAATAGGGAGTAAGTAAGAGTCCCCACACAGAAACCTTGGAGGTGACAGCCATAAGCTGTCCTGAAGAGCGGCAGGTGACACGGCTCTGGTCCCACAGTCAGCTGGGTTGAGTTCAATGGGAACGTGATGCCATTGACTTGGTAGAGAGAATCTCTTGATACGTTCAACCCTGTTGCTGACGTACACATAAAATTGTTTTGTTTGGTTGTTTATGTAACCAAGTACTACCTTACTGTCTGTATAGAAGGTGAAAGAATCAATTGTAGTGTCCATTTCACTTCGTATGACCTCGGCAATTTCTACTGCTAGCACGGCTGCACAAAGTTCAAGTCTTGGTATGGTATGTGCAGGCTTGGGTGTGAGTTTTGCCTTGCCTAGGACAAAACTACAGTTTGATTCTTCATTCAGTTCAGAGGTCTTCAAATAGGCTACTGCAGCAATAGCTTCAACTGATGCATCAGAGAAAATATGAATCTCTCTCCGGTTAGCAGTTGAAGTGGATCCTGAAACATAGCAACGGGGAATCTGAAGTTTTTCTAGTGACTTCAAAGAATATCTCCACCTTTCCCACTTGTGTTGATTCTCACTAGGCAAGGGAGTATCCCAGTCTATGTTCTCAGTAGACAACTGTCTTAGTAAAATCTTACCTTGAATGGTAACTGGAGCAAGGAAACCCAGTGGGTCATAGATGCTATTCACCACGGACAGGACTCCTCTCTTAGTGAAGGGTTTGTCACAAGTTGACACTTGGAAGGTGAATTTGTCTTGCTTGATGTTCCACAACAAACCCAGACTTCGCTGTACAGGAGGCACATCTGTACCTAAGTCAAGGTTTTTTAGACTAGTGGCATAGTCCTCAGAGTGAAAGGCATTCATAAGTTCCTGGCTGTTGGATATAATCTTGTGTAGTCTAAGGTTTGCTACAGACAGCATCTCCTTTGTTCTGGTGAGAAGATCAATTGCTTCTTTAGCAGTTGGAAAGGACTTAAGTGCGTCATCAACGTAGAAGTTTCTTTCAACAAATTGACGGGCATCAGATCCATATTCAACTTCTCCAGTCTGAGCTGTTCTCCTTAGCCCATAAGTTGCCACTGCTGGGGAAGGACTGTTACCGAAGACATGTACCTTCATGCGATAATCTATAATTTCCTTGTTGAGGTCATTGTCCTTGTGCCATAGAAACCTGAGGTAGTTTCTGTTGTCTTCTCTGACGATGAAGCAGTGAAACATCTGTTGAATGTCGGCCATTACTGCTACAGGCTCTTGTCTGAAACGAATCAAGACTCCTGTTAGACTGTTGTTCAAGTTGGGTCCCGTAAGGAGCATGTTGTTAAGAGAAACACCTTCGTGCTGAGCACTGGAATCAAAGACAACTCTGATTTGGTCTGGTTTGCGTGGGTGATACACGCCAAAGGATGGAAGGTACCAGCATTCTTCTCCCTCCTTTAGTGGGGGAGCAGGCTCTGCATGATCTCTGTCAAATACATTTTGCATAAAGTCCACAAAGTGCTTTTGCATCTCTGGTTTCCTGCTTAAGTTTCGCTTTAAGGAGGTGAATCTACTGATGGCCTGCTGTAAGTTGTTGGGCAATCTCTCTCTTGGGAGACGAAAGGGTAGGGGTGCTACCCAGTTATTGGAGTCATCTTGAAAGAACTCATTGTCCATTACCTTTATGAATTCTTTGTCTTTCATTGAAGGAGCCAGTATGTCATCTTCACTGGTTGCATTAAACACTGTAGAGCCGAAGTCGCCATCATGGCAGGAGAAAGGGCTTGTGTCACCTGAGATACCATGTTGCCATTCGTGGCTGGCTATCTTCTCTTTCACCCAGTAGTGATGTGGGCATGGCTCAAAGTAAGTGTTTCGGCCATTTGGCAGAACATTTGTCTTGAATGACGAAATGTTGGTAGGTCTTTTCATTTTGCCTATGCAGACATTGCCTATGATGACCCATCCTAGATCCGTGCGCTGGGCAAATGGGGCATCTGGGGGTCCACTGACTTGTCTGTGTACCTTGTGAACTCTTAGAATGTCTCTTCCTAACAGAAGAAGGATCTGAGCATCTTTGTCAAGCGGCGGTATCTCATTTGCTATTACCTTGAGGTGAGGGTGATGGAAAGCAGCAGCTGGAGTAGGGATTTCTTCCCTGTTGGCAGGTATCTGATTGCACTCAACAAGTGTAGGTAAGGGTAATTGCAAGTTACCTTTGAGAGAAGATACCATGAGTCCATGAGCCCTTCTTCCAGAAATCTCTATAGTTCCACTACAGGTACCCAAGGTGTAAGGATGAGCTTCGCCTTTTATTTCAAATAGATTGAACAATTCCGATTTTGCAAGTGATCGATTGCTCTGATCGTCTAAGATAGCATATGCCTTTAGAGACTTTTCTGGTTGATCCTTGTGGTATATGTTCACCAAGCATATCTTAGCACAGGACTTACCACAGCGGTCTTCTCCACAAACTTCAGTGCAGGATGAAGAAATGATGGTAGAATTAGGCACTTGGTCTGTATTCTCCCCGCCATGCGTTAACCTGGGAGGAGTGTTGGCAGGTTGTGCAGAGCTGGGCTCAAGAGGATGGAGGGCTTGCACATGTTCTTCAGAGCCACACTCTATGCACTTGATGGACACATTACAGTCCCTTGCAAAATGTTCTGTAGAAGCACAGCACCTGAAACATACCCTAAATGTCTTTAAAAGCTCCTTGCGCTCTTCCAGAGGCTTTTTCCTAAAGCCGATACATTTATTGAGGGGGTGTGGCTTCTTGTGTATGGGACACTCTCTGTTAGGGTTTTCAATCTTCCTACTCTGTTTGTTCGTGGCTAGAACTGTGGTAGGAGTGGGAAGGATGTCAGTCTTTTTCACGGACACTGGGCCGCTATGGTTTCTATAGTTGCCCTGAAGACTGGTACTCTTAGGAAAGGGTGAGAAGAGGCTGTACTCACCGTAGGAAAAACTTGGATCGTTCTTGGTCTCTGCAATTTTCCTGATGAATTCACAGAAGAAAGAGAATGGAGGGAAGGAAACCTTGTTCTCTCTTTTGTATGATGACCCTAGTGCAGTCCATTTCTCTTGCAAACCATACGGGAGCTTGGAGACAATTGGGTTTACCCCTCTTGGAGTGTCAAGGTAACTGAGTCCAGGTAGTTTTGGGTCTGTCTTGGCTAGCTGAAGCTCAAGGAGAAGGTCACTCAGTCTCTGGAACTCCTTGTTGTCCTTACCGGATATCTTTGGGAAAGTTTACAGACGTATGAACAAAGCATTTTCTATAGCTTCTGGACTGCCATAACTTTGCTCTAGTCGCTCCCATGCAGCTGTGAGGCCTGCAGTAGGATTGTCCATGAAAACCGATCTTAATGGCTTAACACGTGCAGCAGATAGAGGACCAAGCCATTTGATCAGCAGATTCAATTCTTGATCAGCTGTAATGCCAATATTGCTGATTGTAGTTCTGAAGGCACATTTCCAACTTCTGTAGTTCTCAGGTTGGTCATCAAAACTTGTAAGACCAGTCTTTGTGAGCTCCCTGCGAAGCATGTACCTCACAAACTCTTCTGTCTCAGTTGTCTCCGCCTTTATGTGAGATGCTGTTGGCTGTATGGTGCTGATTGCGTTATCTTTGACATTGTTGTTAAAGGACACAGGGAAATATGGTGCAGCAGATGCATCCAGGTGAGTTGCTTGCTTGAAGTCAGTTGTTCCAATGGTACGTTGATTCAAGGCTGTACCGATGACTGGAGATTGATGACTTGCTTGAAGCTTGCGCTGATGCTCTGTGACGTATGAAGGCAGGCAAGGTAGGCAGGTAGGAAATGCAGTGGAGTGATTTTGAGTGCAGGAAGTTGCTGGAACCTCTTTAACTTGAAGCTGTGAAGGAGTCTCTATGTAGCCGGGAGCATTGGAGACAATGGAGTGTGCACTGCAGTGGCTTAGGACATAGTCTTTAGTGCGTTTGAGGGGGTCTTCCATATCTGCTATGTTTAGGTTAATGCTGTCTTTCTCACTTGCACCTTCGTCTGCACTGATAGCTTGCTGTAGGACCCTTAGCTTCGCCATAGCTGCGTCATGTTTACACTGTTCATTTAAGGTTTCCATTGTTGCTCTTTGAAGTGCTGACTGCGCTTCCAACTCTGCCCTTTGAGCTTCCAACTCTGCTCTTTTTTCTGCATATGCCACCTGCACTTTGCTGGCTTCCACTTCAGCGCGGGCATTAATAGGTCGCTCACTGAGTGTTGAGTATCTTGAACTATGGGATCTTGACGAGTTTTTAGAACGTCTGGTGGAAACAGATCTGTGAGATGCAGTGTCCTGTAACAGCTTTATTTTTGCTTCTGCCTTTAATCTGGTTTGCTGGATAAAACTGTCTCTTTCAATATTGAGAGCATTGACGCGCTTTAATTGTGTCATCGCACTTTCTGTATTCATGTTTTGCAAGACATTAGTGAATTTGCTGCTGGTAAGCTGATAAAGCTCATATGAGGCAGAAAGTTGTTTAATGGCGCCCTCTAGTGTCAGTGGTTCACGTTCAACAGACACTGTATTGGCTTCAGCAAGGATTTTCTCCCAGACTAATTCCAAGCTATTTGACAATTCAGTCCTTGAAGCTTCATAATTCTCCATTACTTTCCAAGTGGGTTTAACTGAGCGTTTGGGTAACGCAGTTTCTTCAGCAACTTGTGGGGAGGTAGATGTGAGTTCACATGCAGAAGCTTGGTCACTCATGATAGCAGACTGACTGTGAAAGCAGGCAGGATCTGTGTGCTGAAATATGACACTGTGCAGATTGTCTCAGGCTATAAGTCTGCCATGTGCTGCTCTGTCCCTTCTGTCTTGCTATGAGGGCAGTAAATCTTGTCTGTTTCAGTACTGACATGCAGAAATCTTGTAATTAGGCTGTGAAACTCAGTTTTTCTACTGTTCTGTCTCAACTACAAAGCGATAAAGTTCATCTCCAGGTTTAAGTAGGCCTTACTCAAGCTGGTTTGATATTCATCCCTTGCATCAATACAGGCAGTTTAACTCAATGAATAAACTCACAGTTAGGACGACAGACGATGAATCCTTTCGAATGTTCCGTTTAATGATGGATATTCATAGGTAGAAAAACGTTGCAGTTGTAAGCCACATGTAAGATGTTAGCATGGAAGATATACAGGAGTAATGACCAGAATCAGGAAGTGGAGGAGATATATAAAGAACTACGGTGAGAGAGAGAGTTCAGCTAGAAAGAAGGGGACAGATCTTAAAGACACAGAGCAAGAAAAATCACATAGTGTAACACAACACGTACTTTTGCTAGAATACATTTTCCGTTTATTCAAAACACTACTCGTCGTAATTTTGTAATTCGTACTTTCGTGAGATTGACTGGCTCATTTATTCGTACTTTCGTATCATTGTTTTCGCAGAGTCGTAATCGGGGCATAATTCGTAATTTTACATAATGTGTCAGAATAGGAGAAAACAAAAATATGTCAGAGATATTACAAAATACAAATATAGAAATTAGAATCTAGACAGAGTAAGCTTAAGAAACAAAGAATTTCTCTCTCACAAGTCACAACTTTACTCACAAATCCAACAGAACAGTGCAACCTACCCAATCACAACCTATCTGGACTGTGGATGGAATGCACTGCAGTCTACAGCCCCATACACACGGTCGGACTTCCATCAGACTTTTCCCTGGATTTTTGTCCGAACTGAGTTGGCCGGGCACACCCATAGCATACACACCACAGGACTTTTCTGCAAACTTTCCCAAAACTTTTTCCAACATCACGTGGTTTTTCTGCTCTTTTCTGCTCTTTACCGCCACCCTTTGGTCAACTTCTGGTATTGTTGGTTGATTTTAACATTAGTTGTTTTGTCCATCGGACAAAAGTCTTATGGTTTTCTGTACACACGGTCGGACTTTGCTCCATCGGACTTTTGTTGGCCAAAAGTTTGTCCGTTTGCAGACCCAACTTTTGTCCGATGAAAACAAGAAAAAAAAAAAAGTTTGTCCGATGGAGCGTACACACGGTCGGATTGTTGGTCCAACTAGCTCAAAATTAAGTTTGTTGGCCAAAAGTCCGACCGTGTGTGTGGGGCTTAACACAGAAAAACACACAAAGGAATAAGAAACAAGCTCATTGGGGGAAGAGAAAACCTCTTCAGGGGAAGGGACAAGCTTATTGGCCATTGGCCAACGTCCAGAACTAATTCAGAACTAACGAAATAGAATTTAAGTTTTTTCGAATTTTCGTTGTTTTGATTTCCGTTTTCCGAAGATTTGTAATTTATTTTTCGTTCATTTTGATTTTCGTTAATATGGATCTTTGTTATTTTCGTTGTTTTGTTTTACGTTTTCCAAATATTCGTAATTTTGCATTTTCGTTCATTTTGATTTCCGTTATTTTTTAATCTTTGTTCGGTATTTTCGTTGTTTTTATGTTTTCGTTTTTTACTTTTTCGTATTTTGGCTTTTTCAAATTTACTAAATTCGTATTTTATTTGTTTTCCATATTCGTTCTTTTCGATAATTCGTTGTTCGTTTGTAATTTTATCAAACCGTTATTCGAATGTTTATGAATCAACAAATATAACGAATTTTGACGAATAACGAATTTGTAACTGTAGCGGCCTCACCCCTCTCACCCCTTCTCATTCTCGGCTTGTCTTTCTTGGTCTAGGGGTGTTAGTGCTGGGGGGGAGGGATAAGATACACCACGGCCCATGTCCTCCATAGTGACGAGGTGAAGGCCAGAAAGATCGGGCTTTGTGTAGATGTCCTAGACTCAAGTCCTGTCCTTCATCCCTGACTCCTTTGCTCCTAGTAACCGGAGTTCCACACAGTGAATAGGTCCAACTCAGTTTTATTCTTCTCAGCGAATAAACACACAGCACGGTTAAGTTGAATTCTTTTGCAACAACTTAGTAGTAATCGGAATAGGTCGAGGCACAATCCTTTCCCTTCTTTTGCCAACTGTGGTGTCACCAGTGGCGAATAGTCACTGCCACTGACTATGTGAAATAGAATGTGAATTACCTTCGCTAGCATGGCCCCTGTCAGGGGAAGGATTTCCGTCCAAGGGAGATACCGGAGGCCTCTCTGTCACCAGCGATGCTGCGCCGGACTCTCCAGAGAAGTTCTGTGCAAACATTCCCTCCCAGGGATCGTCAGAGAATCTTGGTGGCCATAGGCCTGGTTCACAACTATGCATTTTGTATTGCATTTTCAGTTTTGCATTAACACACTGCAGCTCATTTAACATAGTTTCCTATGGATGTAGTTCACATCTATGCATTTTATGGAGAGGGCCAGAGACGTTTTTCAGTTTTTGGTTCCATAGACTTCAATGGATCAAAAATGTGTATTGAAAAATGCAAAATGCACCTGGAATATGCAAACTGCAACCAGGCCTTAAAGCGGAGGTCCACACAAAAATGGAACCTCCGCTGTACGGATTCCTCCCCCCCTCCGGTGTCACATTTGGCACCTTTCAGAGGGGAGCAGATGCCTGTCTATTTGCAAATACTTCCGGGCATAAACCCTGCATATCTGCCGCAGTCTACGCCATGTCCGGCGCCCCCCCCCCCCCCCTGCTGTCTTCCCAATAGAAGACAGCAGGGACCAGTGGCATTGCACAGCGCGAGTCGCGCATGCGCAGTAGGGGACCAGGCTTCACTTCCTGATTCCCTTACCGTAGATGGCGGCGGCAGCATCCGAGGACCGAGGGAAGGGTCGGCCCTGGGTGCCGACACTGCGGGCACGCTGGACAGGTAAGTGTCCTTATTTTAAAAGTCAGCAGCTGTAGTATTTGTAGCTGCTGACTTAAAAAAAAAAAAATTCAGCGGACCCCCGCTTTAACTAGATTACATATCGGTCATTTTTACAAATAGTGGTTCATTCATTCAATTCCTCTACTAATTTATACAGGATGAATGAAAATGAAATTGAGGTTTCTTGATTTATCCAAAATTTCAGCACAAATTGTGAGATTTTGGTGAAATTTTGCCATTTTGGTGAAACGCATTAAAGTAAATAGGGAAGGTGAAAGTAAGGTGGTTTTTGCAAGTGCAATAGACTTTTGAATGACTCTGTGCATCTAAAGCCTCGTACACACGGTCGGAGTTCAAACAAACTGTTCCGTGGATTTTTGTCCGAAGGGAGTTGGCCGGGCACACCCATAGCATACACACGGCAGGACTTTTCTGCAAACTTTCCCAAAACTTTCCCAACATCACGTGGTTTTTCTGCTCTTTTCTGCTCTTTACCACCACCCTTTGGTCAACTTCTGCTATTGTTGGTTGATTTTAACATTGGTTCTAGGCATGCGTATTTGTAATTCGGATAAAAGTCTGATGGATTTCTGTACACACGGCAGGACTTTGCACCGTAGGACTTTTGTTGCCGAAAAGTTTGTCCATTTGCAGAGAGAACTTTTGTCCAAAGAAAACCGAAAAAGTTTGTCCGATGGAGCGTACACACGGTCAGATTTTTTGGAAAACTTGCTCATTTTGAAGTTTGTTGTCGAAAAGTCCTACCGTGTGTACGGGGCTTAACTGAGACTTGGTCTTCTGCCAAAAAATGTCCTCTCATTAGCGGATTTTTTAATTCAACTTACGTTTTTTTAAAAGAAAGAAAAATCAGACAATCAAAAAAGTTAATTTTTTTATTTTTTTTTATTAGATAGATAGATAGATAACATTTTTTAAAAAAAAGGGGGAAAACACTAATACTTGGAATACTATATAAAAAAAAAAACTATACTACCATAAATATGCCCTCCAAAAAATGCACCCTCCAAATAAGAAATATAAAATAATTAATTGTTGTTTTTTTTTATAGCTAATTTAATTTAAGCAGCACAATGAGTGAAAATGAGAGTGAAAACCTTAAAGAGGAACTGCAGTCTGCTCACATAAATTGTAATAAAAACATCTTTGCCATTCTGAAGCTTCCCTCCAACCACTTTGCATATTATTTTATATATGCTGTGATTCTGTACTTGCCAAATATGCTGCAGAAATCTCCCTCCACTACGTCTGGCTGCATCCATTTTAACTGTGGGCAGCTGAAGCTGCTGTCTATTCACTTCCTGGATTTACACAGACACACAGAGGCACACCTCCAGCTCTGCAGCTCTCATTGGCCCTCTTATGACTCATCCCGCCTCCCTTCCTGGAAAACTCTCACTAGAGTGAGAGAGAGAGCTGCGCATAATGTCATAAGCCTAGGCTAATGACCAGACAAGAAACAGGAAGTGGGCTTTATAAGGGATTTACTGGCAGAAAAAAAAAAAATTACTATCCAAAATTAAAAACAACAAGAGCAGAAGATTTAATAGATGGAAAGTTGAAAAAATTACTGAGGGTCCGCTTTATTTTTGTTGGCGGCAAAATCACTAATTTCACAACTAAATCAGTTTTGCCTAAATTATTCTGCTCCTTTATAATTGAAAGATTGGATTGCTACATACTGAATATGGAAAGCATTAGGCTGAAGAAGATTTCCCCAGAGACAGTCTTACAGCTTTCAATGGATTTTAGTAATTTTAGCTGTCCTCAGTTTATTTGTGAAGGGAGCATGGATATGGAAGGAGCAAGCATGGCTAATATGATGTCTTATGCCGCGTAAACATGCCACATGCCACGGGCAAAACTCCGTCGGAATTTCTGATGGAAAAATTTAGAACCTGCTCTCTATCTAAGTCCGTCGGAAATTCAGACGGGAAAAGTCCGATGGGGCATACACACGGTCGGAATATCCGATGAAAAGCTCCCATCGGACTTTTTCCATCGGAAATTCCGACCGTGTGTACGCGGCATTAGGGGAACCTTTCATCAGCTTAAAAAAATGCTGGTAAAAGCTTAGAAAGATCCATTATTTTAAATGCCTAGGCCTCATACACATTGTGCATTTAGCCCCGATTGCATACGATTCCTGCATTTAGGTGCTGGTGGAAGGTACATGTGCACCGTCCAGCCCCATTGCTTGCAGCCAGTTAAACTCTATGGGAGGGTGACAGCTACTGCTGGATGGGGCAGTTTGTCCCACTCCTTCCTGTTTAAGATTCACCCCTTCATCTGTAAACTCCATCCCTTCATCTGTAAACTCCACCTCAACGCTCCTCCTCTTCCTATTCCTGTTCCTCTTCTTACTCCATCGCCACGGTAGGCTCCACCTCTTCCTGTTAGAGCTCCACCTCTTCAGAGGTGGGAGGAGAGAGGGGGTGAGAGAGGGGGATGAGAGGGAGAGAAAGAGAGAATGGGGGAGTGAGAGAGAGAAAGGGGGAGTGAGAGAGAGAGGGAAGGGGAAAAGAGGTGGGGGGAGAGAGAGGGGGCAAGAGAGAGAGGCCAGTGGAACAGGTGGGGGGCAGTGGGACAGGTGCGGGGCAGTGGAACAGATGGGGGACAGTATGACAGGTGGGGGGCAGTGTGACAGGAGGGGGGAAGTGTGATAGGTGGGGTGCAATGGAACAGAAGGGGACAGTATGACAGGTATGGGGCAGTGGAACAGAAGGGGGGGAGTGTGACAGGTGGGGAGCAGTGTGACAGGTGGGCGGGGCACATTGGCTGGACTTGCGGCCACTCCCTCCAGCACAGTGATGTTTCAGAAGAAGCAGTAACTCAGTGGCCAGCCTCACCATGCTCTTGATCCTGCCGTCTTTCAATGCCCATTAATTCTGTCTGGCTGCACCCCGGCTCTCCAGGTCCAGGGGGTCCAGCCAGAAGCAGGAGGAGCCACTGTGGGACATGAAGAAACAAAGGCAGAGTAAATGCTGCAGGGTAGGTGGGCAAGCCAGGGTCTCCCTGATACGGTGGCTGAAACAAATCAGTGTCGGCAGGAATTCCTTCAGCCATCCAAGGTCTGGAATGAACATGGGCCGCTCCGCACACTCCAAAGCTTCCCCCGAAATCAACTCCTCCACATGTACACAGGTTAAAAGTGTGCACTACCCCAGTCCACCAGAGTGGACGGGGACAGGGTTTAATATCCCTGTGCCAACACCGGAGATCCACCACTACTGAAGAGCAGGGACACTGGTCGGCTATTGTCTCTGACCGTACTGTACCCATTCCAATTCCCGCTCTCAACTCACTACTTCTCCACCACCACGGGGGACTACAGCTGACTAAAAAAAATCTGAATCCCCAGCACGTGGCTGGGTACTCGGAAGCAGTACAGCCCCCTGAAAAAATGCCACCCAAGGCAACCGCCTTGTTTGCCTCGTGGTAGATACTCCCCTGGTCTTGGGCAGTATGTGCCCAGGGACAAATTCCTGGATGCAGACCAGTGCACCATCTTTCATAGAGTTTACCGGCTGCCATCAGTGGGGCTGGACAGTGCACTTATGCCTTCCACCAGCACCTGCAGTAAATGCTTGATTCTCATGAAATGGGTCTAAACGCACAGTGTGCATGGGGCCTTACATTCTGTGTTTTAATTCCCATAACATATGTTTTATTGTTTTACAATGTGCCTTTGAACTAGCAAATTGACTATTTCAGAAGAGTCCCTAGCAAAGCCATCTCCCTCCATGCATGTCATCTTCTTCTAAGAATGTCTAATTACTGTCTGCGCTGACCCAGCTCCTCTACCTCTCACATCACCTCCCTATATAAACTTTTAAGAGCAGCTGTGGAAGAAGAAATAGGGGAATACTATAGTATTGAGAGTCATTTGAGTGAGAGCTCTGCATCTGCCGGGGATGCTGGCAACAGGGTCACTTTAAACCAAGCTGGCTAGGCATTCTGGGTAATTACACCTTAGCAGGAAAGCCATTGTTTTATTTTTTATAGTGGGCAAACAGGGACATGCTAATGAAAGCCAAGGACTGAATAAGTTATATATTTATTAATAATGGTTCCTAGTAACACGGTCAGCTAATTGGCTGGTGACGAGCAGCAGACATCCGCTCGCAGGAGCGCATCTAGTACCAGGCCAATCCTGCTCTGTATCAGCAAAGGATCAATTTGATAAAAACATCTCTTCTAAAAAGATTTAATCTGGGTTGGGAGGACAGAGCGAGCAGCAGGATGCGTCTAAAATTACATTGGCACAGACCCCGTGAATGGAAATAACCACAATTCATAAACATGGAGTCTGGAAAGTAGGAAATGGTCGGATTCTATTGCTGAAAGCTTAAATTTAAATAGGAAAAAGATAAAAAGTAAATGTCTATACCATCAGGTTATGTGCACCTGGTGGTCACTGACTGTGATCTGCTTCAGTACCTGCTCTGGATATTACTTCTCTGTAATTGCAGGCATGTTGAACAATCAATAGGACTTCTCTGTAAAATGTCTCTATTTTCTAAAAATGTGTTGCAGTCAATAGGGGAGGCTGTTTGTTTTTTTTTAAGTACTGTATACAATTAGCTTTAAGAGGCTCATGAGCATTTCAGAAACTCATGTCAACTAATGCCCTCTCATTAATTTAGAACAAGAAACAGGGGGGGCGTGGCCGCAAGATGGCGGAGTAGCAGAGTAACACTACATCCACCCACCCTGCTGATATGCTGATATGGAGCAGTAGAGGAAGATTGTGAGATCGCTTGATATCTTGATATCTTGATACCCTGCTAAAAACCAGCAAAGAACTAGCAAAAAAAAAAAAAGAAAGAGAGATAGAAACCTCGGGAGCCCACTACCTCTAAAGGATTCCCCACCTGGGATGAAGAAAGGAGAAAGGAAAGCGAAAGTTAAAACAGTGAAGGTGGCTAACCCGATAGTTTAGGTACCGCAAACGCAAACGGTACCGCAAACGGGGATCTCGAGATTCTTCCCTCAGACGCGGGCTGCGGCTGCAGCTCGTAATCGTGAGACGGAGAGCGGAGCGGAGACTGGTCCACGTGACTCGGAGACACGTTCGAAGACACGCTCGGAGGCAAGCTTGGAGGTACGCCTGGAAACACGCTCGGAGACACGCTCAGAGACACGCTTGGAGACACGCTCAGAGACATACTCGGAGACGCAGCCGGAGACGCAGTCGGAACTGTGCATGCCAGAAGAAGGGATTGAACTGAAAGACCGGACTGAGAGATCTGACAGAGGTATAGAGGTATGTTATATGCTAAAAGACAAGTTGCTTAGTAAAGAGAAAGAGAAAGACGAGCAATATAAACCCATAGTGAATACCCTGCCTACGAAATCTGTTATAACTGAGGCCTCTATATCCTTGGAGAGTGAGACAGAGATCACAATGGAACCCTTGGGATCCCAGGCTCACCAGGTGGGCTCTGATATACCACCGTCATGTCCTGAAACACATAAAACACATGAATTAGATCTTAGGACATTGATACAAGCTCTCCCAACTCGGGAGGATTTACAGGCACTTCCTACCCGTGTGGATTTAGAGATGTTTGTTTCTCGGGTGGAAGATGATATGGAAGCTTTAGTCGCACGGGTAGAGGAACTATACCGGAAAGATTTGGAAGTAATGAGGGGGAGACATACAGCAAATAACAGATAAACTAAAACAGGATGAATCACTATTAACTTTTTTAGAAAAACGTGTCGCTCAATTAGAACAGGTGCAAACACATTGCTCTGCCCAAACAAATGCGGTACAATTAAAGTTGGAGGAAATTGAGGATCGTAGCCACCGCAAGAACTTGAGGTTCAGGGGGATCCCTGAGTCAATTGAAAAAGAGAAACTAAGAGAGGCTATTTTAGCGATCTGCCTACAGATAGATACCCCTCCCCCTTCCCAGGCTTTTGAGTTTGAAAGAATTCACAGATCATTGGGACCACGTTCAACAAACATAAATCGACCTAGAGATGTGATATGTTGTTTCCATCGGTACGCTCATAAGGAGATGATTAGTCGCAAAGCCTGGGAGACTGGAGATGTTTTGTTTGAGGTATTCCAGATAAAAATCCTACCGGACCTTTCATGGGCCACCCTACAGCGTAGATCAATGTTGCGCCCTCTCTTAGAGGAAATTAGGAAATCTGGGGCAACCTATCGTTGGGGATACCCCTTTTCTCTAACTGTTAAAAAAAACATAAAATTAGATACTAAGAAAGAAAAAACCTCAACCCTAATGTTAACACTGACCCTAATGCTAATTCTAACATTGGCCCTAGCGCTAACCGTAGCCCTAATGCTAACCCTATCAATGACCCTAATCTTAACTCTATCTCTAGCCCTAACTTTATCTCTAACTCTAACAATGACCCTAATGTTAACTCTATCTCTAGACCTAACTCTATCTCTAACTCTAAAAATGACCCTAATCTTAGATTTAATGTTAACCCATTGACCCTAATGCTACCCCTAACATAAACCCTAATGCTACCACGAACACTAATCCAAATGATAACCTAAATGGTAACCCTAACATTAACACTGACTCTAATGCTAACTTTAGCTCTAGCCTTACTGATAACCCCAAAGTTAAACTTAATATTGACCGTAATATTAACCCCAATGCTAACTCTGGCTCTAGATTTATTACTATCCCTAACAACAATCCTAACCCTAGCTCTAATGCTACCCCTAACACAAATGCTAACTTTAACACTGACCCTAACGCTACCCCGAACACTGATCTAATTCATCATTTTAATGCTAATCCTAACATTAACAAAGACCCTAATGCTAACGCTAGCTTTAGCCCTGATGTTAATCCTAAAGCTTTTAATAATAATTTTCCCTAACGCTGACCTTAATGCTGACAATACCACTAACCCTAAGGCTAACACTGACCCCAATGATAACCCTAACACTGACCCTAATGATAACCATAACACTGACCCTAATCCTAACCCTAACACTGACCCTAATGCTAACGCTAGCTTTAGCCCTGATGTTAATCCTAAAGCTTATAATAATAATTTCCCCTAACGCTGACCCTAATGCTGACAATACAACTAACCCTAAGGCTAACACTGACCCCAATGATAACCTTAACACTGACCTTAATGATAACCCTAACACTGACCCTAATAATAACCCTAACACTGACCCTAATCCTAACCCTAACACTGACCCTAATGCTAACGCTAGCTTTAGCCCTGATAGTAATCCTAAAGCTTATAATAATAATTTCCCCTAACATTGATCTAATTGATAATCTTAATGCTAATACTAACATTAACACTGACCCTAATGCTAACGTCAATGCTAACTCTAGCTCTAATGTGATCCCTAATAATGACTAATAATAATGACCTTAATGCTAACTCGGGCTGTAGCCTCAATGCTAACCCTAACAACATTCCTAACCCTAGCTCTGACGCTAACCCCAACACTTACCATAATGTTGCCCCTAACACCAACCCAATGCTAATTATAACACTGACCCTAATGTTACCCCTAACACCGACCTAATGCTAACCCTAATGCTAGATGTAGCTCTGCTGCCCTATTGCTAATCCTGGCACTAATGCTAACTGTAATAATGACCCCAATGCTAACCCTAATGCTAACTGTTGCTGTAGCCCTAATACTAACCCTAACAACAATCCTAAACCTAGCTCTAATGCTAATCCTAACATTAACCCTAATGCTACCCGTAACACTAACCCAAATACTATCCCTAATGCTAACCTTAACACTAACCCTAGCGCTAACCCTGACCCTAATGCTAACCATAACATTGACCATAATGCTAACCATCTTACTGGCCATAATGCTAACCCTAACACTAACCCTAGTGCTAAACTTAGCACTGACCCTAATTCTAACCATAACATTGACCATAATGCTAACCATAACACTGACCCTAATGCTAACCATATTACTGGCCATAATGCTAACCCTAACATTGGCCCTAATGCTAACCATAAAACTGACCCTAATGCTAACCATAAAACTGACCCTAATGCTAACCATAAAACTGACCCTAATGCTAACCATAACACTGACCCTAATGCTAACCATAACACTGACCCTAATGCTAACCATAACACTGACCCTAATGATAGCCCTATAACTGACCCTAATGCTAACCAAATTACTGACCCTAATGCTAACCATATTACTGACCCTAATGCTAACCATAACACTGACCCTAATGCTAATCCTAACACTGACCCTAATGATAGCCGTAAAACTGACCCTAATGCTTACCCTAACCCTGGCCCTAATGCTAACCATAACACTGAACCTACTGCTAACCATATTACTAACCCTAATGCTAACCCTAACACTGATCCTAATGCTAACCCTAACACTGACCCTAATGATAACCATAACACTGACTCTAACACTGACCCTAATGAGAACCCTAATGCTAACCCCAACCAATTTTTAAACAAATAATCACACAATCACATAACTTTGTTTATAAACAAAGGGTTGTGGTTAGTATCTCAGAGTTCTCATCTAGTGGACCTAGCCTAGGCATCCTCTGTAAACACCAGATATAGTGGTAAGCATGCTATAGAGCTGGGGTCCTGGAAACAATTTCCAATAGAGACCCCCAGTGACTTCGGGGTCAGTGGAAAGAGCCAATGATTACAGCGAGGGGGGGGGCACAGGAAATCAACACTCCTGTAAGTGTTGGCTTCTTTACAGTGTAGCACCCTGGAGTTTAGGCAGGGATGCTCCTCACAAATTTACTTACCAGGTGTATCCTGGTTGATTGTTAGAGATCCATTGATTTCTGCCTAAGTTTGGCCTTGTTGCACTTTTCTCTTCTACCACTAAGTGGCTGGGTACTTGGTGGCACTAGAGAAGGGCAACCCAAGGTCAGGTTATGGGTATATGGGGTATCTCAGCTAATGGGCAGGGGTCTTCTTGAATCCCTTAGCCTGCTGGGAGAGCCTGTATATTCAGTGAATTCAGGTGATCAGTGTTCTGTGCCACCTGGACGGCTGTCTGGGTGGACATGTGTCATGTGCCCTGGGCTGCTATGCCGGAGATTGGGCCTATCCCGGGGGCATCTGGCTGCTAGGCTGTCTGAGGGCCTATCCAGAAGCCAGAGAGCAGCGCAGGGTTTGGATTGCGGCTTGCAGTCCAACCAGAAGTGACGATTCTGAGAACCTGTCAGTGGTCTGAGGTAGAAGGAAAGCTGTCGACATTAAGGGACCAACCACCTTGTTACCAGGGATCACAGTCAGTAACTGAAGCAATTACCGGAGCAGTATTCTCACCAAATGGGCACGGGGGAGAATCGGGAAACTTCAGGCGGTGATCAAGAAAGGGACCCAACCAGCGGAGGTGACGCTTGCAGAGCAGCCTTGTGTGCCAAGCCAGGGACCAAACAGGCCAGTGGGGTGAAACTTGAGAAGTACCTGGAGTGCCAAGCTAGGGACCCAGCAGAGAAGCAGGGGTGACGCTTGAGGAAGATACCACGTGAAGATTGGAGGAGCTCAAGGGATTCAGAGTCAGTGAATCAGTGGGTCTAGTGAGAGACCGGGAAGCTCAGTGTGCTGAAGAACTACAAGGAGAAGTTGTAGTGAAGGTAAAAGAACTGTCAGCTTTGTGTTAGAAAAAGACTGTTGCCATAGGAGACAGCATTCCCGCACGTGCAGATGTGGCGTCTTCCTGGAGGCCTTTCCCTGCACAGCTGTCCTACTATTGAAGTCTCGGAGTCTGCCAATTGAACTACTCAAGGGTGTCCTGGCCCTAGCCCTCTTTCCCCCATAAAAGTTTGTAAGAGAAATAAGCATCTCTTTTGCATTGAAGAAGTGTCTGGCGCCCAATAACTTTATCTATCGGGATTCCCGGCCAAAAGCTCTCATCGCAGTTTTCCCATCGGGAATCCCGGTCGTGTGTACGAGGCTTTAGACATCATCTTTTCTTCTAAATCAGAGCAGCATTTGGCGGTACGGGTGACTGAAGAGGTAGGTTAGAACAAGGAAATCAGAATACTTTATTAATCCTAAAGGGAAATGGGAATATGTACACACTCACTTCATTGTATGGCTTCCAGTCTGGAAAAGTGAAAAGGAAATAAACTAGGAATTTTGTAGTGCTAATCACATAACTTTTAATAAGCACATGGTGTACAGGAACCCTAGCGCAAAGAGTACAAAAGATTTTCAGTAAACAAACAATGACATGAAGCAGTAGGGTGTGCACCTAAGTTTGGACGGGCTAACCAATGTTATACAATGGCATTCAGTATAAACAGATTTTTTCATTTATATGATGCCAACAAATTCTTAAGCTCTTTACATAATGGACTGAAGTAAATTAAAGCTGAACTCCAAGCAAAAACGAATATTGTCTACAGCTATAGCTTCAAATTACTGCGGGTCAAAACGCGTTTCGGAACCACAGACATATGCTCTGCTCTTTAGCGGATGTGCAGGGGTGCTATTAATTCTTAAAGGGGTTGTAAAGGTTCGTTTTTTATTTTTTAAATAGGTTCCTTTAAGCTAGTGCATTGTTGGTTCACTTACCTTTTCTTTAGATTTCCCTTCTAAATGTTTTTTTTCTTTGTTTTCTTTGTCTGAATTTCTCACTTCCTGTTCCTCCTCAGTAAGCTGTTCAGTAAGCTGTTCTGGCTGACTCCACACCACTCGGATGATGGTGTGAAGTTCAGTGAGGAGAAACTGGAAGTGAGAAATTCAGACAAAGAAAAAAACCATTTAGAAGGTAAATCAAAGGAAAAGGTAAGTGAAGCAACAATGCACTAGCTTAAAGGAACCTATTTAGAAAATAAAAAACGAACCTTTACAACCCCTTTAATGGCACCCCCACACATCGGCAAATGCAATTCTTTTTTTGCACACGCTAAACCACATGGTGTCACAGGACTGTGCAGCTTGGTGCGGCACAATTTTTAAGAAAAAGGGTCGGGTACTTCCCACTCATTTCTGCAGGTAGGGTAGCCCATTGAAATAAATAGGCTGCCTACATGCAGTATGCAGGTCGCAATAATGTGAACATACAGGAGTCATGTGTATTTTTATTTGCATCTTGGTGTGTTCCATATATTTCTTCCAGATCCGTGCAGTAATTCAGCGTAAAACAACCCTGGCACTTTCCCTCTGTGCAGGAGCTTCCTGTAATAAGGACCACTCACTGCGGCTCTCTCTCCTTGTGCAGGGTGACTGGTCTTGTCTCCGCCCCCCTCCTGTAGTTTTCTACAGGCAGCTTGTAGTGAGTGGGGTCTCCTGTGCCCCCCCCCCCCCCACAGCTCTGCTCTCTGCACAGGCTAAATTACCACCGGCCGCCACTGTGTCACACAATACGATAGCAGTATCAATCTCAGAAAAGTTTAACCTATTATCAATACAGTGGAACCTCGGATTACGATCATAATCCATTCCAGGAGAATGCTCGCAATCCAATGTACTCGCATATCAAAGCGAGTTTCCCCATAAAAGTCAATGGTAACGAAAATAATTTTTTCCGCATTGACTTCAATGGCATGCAATACCGCATGCGGCAAGAGGTGGGGGGGCGCCGGAGAGCCTCAGAAACGACCGGAAAGGCCAGAGGAAAGGCTGACCTCGGCAAACCTCGGAAAGGCTCGGGAACAAAGTATTTCTGTGTCTTTACGTGTCTTTCCGAGCATTTCCGAACAGCGCCGATCGGCGCCGATCGGCTCGGCTTCGGCGCCCCCCCCACATCAGGCCAAACGCGGTACTGCACACCGCTTTGGCCTGAATCGTGCTCGTTTTGCGAGACAACACTCGCAAACCGAGTTAGGATTTTTTCAAATACAGTGGAACTTGTGTCATGTTACAACCAAAAACATAAATGTGTTCTATTTGGGATTGTATGTGATAGACCAACACAAAGGGGCACATACAGTAGTTGTGAAGTGGAAGGAAAATGATAAATGGTTTTCAACATTTTTTACATATAAATATGTGAAAAGTGTGGCGTGCATTTGTATTCAGCCCCCCTGAGACAATACTTTGGAGAAGCTCCTTTCGCTGCAATTACAGCTGAAAGTCTTTTTGGGGATGTCTCTACCAGCTTTGCACATCTAGAGAGGGACATTTTTGCTCATTCTTCTTTGCAAAATAGCTCAAGTTCTGTCAGATTGGATGGAGAGCGTCTGTGACCAGTGATTTTCAAGTCTTGCCACAGATTCTCAATCAGATTTAGGTCTGGACTTTGACTGGGCCATTCTAACACATGAATTTGCTTTGATCTAAACCATTCCATTGTAGCTCTGGCTGTATGTTTAGGGTTGTTGTCCTGCTGGAAGGTGAACCTCCGCCCCAGTCTCAAGTCTTTTGCAGACTCTAACAGGTTTTCTTCTAAGATTGCCCTGTATTTGGCTCCATCCATCTTCTCATCAACTCTGACCAGCTTCCCTGTCCCTGCTGAAGAAAAGTATCCCCACAACAGGATGCTGCCACCACCATGTTTCACGGTGGGGATGGTGTGTTCAGGGTGATGTGCAGTGTTCGTTTTCCGCCACACATAGGATTTTGCTTTTAGGCCAAAAAGTTGAATTTTGGTCTCATTTGACCAGAGCACCTTCTTCCACATGTTTGCTGTGTCCCCCACATGGCTTCTTGCAAACTGCCAACGGGACTTCTTATGACTCTCTTTCAACAATGACTTTCTTCTTGCCACTCTTCCATAAAGGTCAGATTTGTGGAGTGCACAACTAATAGTTGTCCTGTGGACAGATTCTCCCACCTGAGCTGTGGATCTCTGCAGCTCCTCCAGAGTTACCATGGGCCTATTGGCTGCTTCTCTGATAAATGCTCTCCTTGCCCGGCCTGTCAGTTTAGGTGGACGGCCATGTCTTGGTAGGTTTGCAGTTGTGCCATACACTTTCCATTTTCCGATGATGGATTGAACAGTACTCTGTGAGATGTTCAAAGCTTGGGATATTTTTTTATAACCTAAACCTACTTTAAACTTCTCCACTACTTTATCCCAGACTTGTCTGGTGCGTTTCTTGGCCTTCATGATGCTGTTTGTTCACTAAGGTTCTCTAACAAACCTCTGAGTGCTTCACAGAATAGCTGTATTTATACTGAGAATAAATTACACACAGGTGAACTCTTTTTTACTAATTAAGGGGTTGTAAACCCTTGTGTTTTTTCACCTTAATGCATCCTATGCATTAAGATGAAAAAACTTCTGGCAGTGACCGCCCCCCCCCCCCCCGTTTTACTTACCTGAGCCCCTTCATTCACTTGGCGGAGATGCGTTCTCCCTCTCTGCACGGGGTCCTGGCTCTTAATTGGATAGATTGATAGCAGCGCAGCCATTGGCTCCCGCTGCTGTCAATCAAATCCAATGACACGGGTGCCAGGGGGTGGGGCCGAGTCCGGCATTCGTGTCTATGGACGCAAATGCTGGACTCGGGAGGGCGCCCACAAGGTAACCCCTAGGGAGAGCGCTTCTCCTAGGGGGTTATCTGATATGAGGAGGAGCCGCGAGAGCTCCGGAGTAACCCTAGAGGAGGAGGAGTGGGGCCACTCTGTGCAAAACGAGCTGCACAGTGGAGGTAAGTATAACATGTTTATTATATTGAAAAAATAAAACACGAAGCCTTACAATCATTTTAGGTGACTTCTGAAGGCAATTGGTTCCACTAGATTTTAGTTAGGGGTATCAGAGTAAAGGGGGCTGAATACAAATGCACGCCACACTTTTCAGATATTTATTTGTAAAAAAAATTGAAAACCATTTATAATTTTCCTTCCACTTCACAATTATGTGCCACTTATGTGTTGGTCTATCAAAGCAAATCCCAATAAAATACATTAGGTTTTTGGTTGTAACATGACAAAATGTGGACAATTTCAAAGGGGTATGAATACTTTTTCAAGGAACTGCATATATCTATATGTGTCAGGGTACAATGCAGTAATACATAATAATAATGGTTGGTATCCCATTGAAAATCCATACATACACACACACATATTACATCACAGCACAGTACAGTTGTGGATAGTTTTGTAAATATGTAACCTACAAACTCTCCAAACTAATCCACATCGGTGATACCTTGTATTGAAACATGGGAGCAATGATCCGAAAGTGGTGCATAGGGTCCAAAGGAAGGGAGAGCCAAACAAAGTAGCTGGGCCCCCTGGGAGTGATGCTTAAATGTGTGCAGTCACAGGACCCTTCCAACGTCACGCTAGCTAGCGTGTGGAATGGGAGGGAGGCGCCATCACCTGGGCAGCTATGCTGCTCGGCATTAGGCGCCAAAAAATCCACCGATATTATCCGCAGATGTACAAAGTGCACTCCTGTTATCCCCAGGAGAAGTACGTATAGCAAAATAGCTATATAATAATAGCTAAATAAAATAAAAAATAAAAAACAGAATCACTGAGTTGGAAAAAGGATCACCCCCTTATGTCAGTATTTTGCTGGACCACCTTTTGCTTTAATTCCAGCCTTTAATCTGTTGGGAGATGTCTCTGGTAACTTTACACATCTAGACTTTACAATATTTGCCCTGCTCTTCTTTGCAGAACTTCTCAAGTTCAGTTGAATTTGATGGTGAATTTGACTGTGGACTGCAGTCATTCCACAGATTTTCAATAGGGTTTAAGTCTGGGCTCTGACTAGACCATGCAAGGACATTCACCTTTTTCTCCTCCAACCACTGTGTGATCATTGTTGCTGTGTGCTTTGGGTCATGTTGGAAGGTGAACCTTCTTCCCATTGACACCTTTCTGGCAGAGGGCAGCAGATTTTCCTCAAGAATTTGATGGTATTTCGCCCCATCCATTTTTCCTTCTATCCTGACAAGTTCTCCAGTCCCTGCTGCAGAGAAAAAAAAACCATACCAGAATATTACCACCCCCCCCCCCCCCCCCCCCCATAACAGGATATTATATTACCACCTCCCATAACAGGATATTACCACCCCTCATAACAGGATATTACCACCTCTCATAACAGGATATTACCACCTCCATGTTTTACTGTAGGAATGGTGTTATTTGGATGGTAAACTGCATTGGATTTCCACCAGACATACAGTATAGTATATATTTTCACATGAAGTTTTCAAAAACAATAATGAGGCTTTGTTATACAATGTTGCGGCTTCAAATAATGCTTAAATAATGCTTAAAGCATATGCAAACCCAAAAACAAGAAAACAGCCCTTAGATGTGGTGGCTGCATTTGTTTGCTCTTTGGAGTTTTCTCCTCTTTTTTTAATCTGGTGATCCTGCCAGTAGCACACTTCCTGTCTTTGTGTGACTATGCTCACTCACTGCACTGTATCTCTGGGAGAGCAGCGTTGTCACCCTAGGCTGTTTTTATAATTAGACTACAAACACCTCCCCCTCTCTTTGACTCCATTACACAGGGGCAGATGTCCTGTAGTGTAGCTCACAGAAGAGAAATGGGAATGCTGACAACATTCTCTGAGATTTCAGTTCAGTGCACAAAAAGTAATGGGACACTGCATTTATGGCAGGATCAACAGTTATCTGCATTTGCCTGAAAAAAAAAAGAGAAAACGAAAGCAGCCACCACATCTACAGACTGATAAGCTACAGTGTGTTACATTTTTGTTCTTAGGTTCAGATAATCAGACTATATACTATAATTTTCTAAGACTGGAGCTGTTATTAAAAGGAGATTGTATAGGACTTACAGAAACAACGGTGGTTTCTTGGCTGTGGTATGCCCTGGGGAAAATGCAATATTGTATTTAATCCTTACTGTACATACTCCTCTTACATAACCCATATTGTATTCAGCAATAGCAGCAAATACGGAAGCAACAATTCATCAAAATGTCCCTGGCTATGTACCCAGTATCATACCTTGTGCCTTTTTCAGCCAGCATTAACTCTTCCTGTTTTCTGTACAACTAATGTAGAACTACAGCTAAATTATATTAAAAAAATGTATACCAAAAAAATGTCACCTTTTGGGGATAAGAACGTGTAGCGGGTACTCCAAATTTAGGGGGTCTCTATGTCCAAATTTAGGGGGATGACCCGAGCACTAGTATGGTTCAGGCCTTCTAATTGTGCTGGACACTGCTTTGTTGCTGTGTGCCTATGTAGAGTTTCCTGTGGCCTGCAGGTGGCGCTGCCATGTTGGGTCAGGGTTGAACCATAGGTTGCATTGGCGCGATTGGATGTCCTCTCTCAGCTACCATGCAGGGGGCTGGTTCTGCCTGCTGTGCATGCCGGGAGAGAATATAAAAGAGGCAGACGCCATATTTCAGAGAGAGACCCGGGGACAAGTACCCGGAGGAGTGTGCCCCCTAAGGAGAGGGGGTGCATACCCCGACTGAGGAGTCTTGGGCACCTTCGGCTAGAGACCGCAGCGTTCCGGGTAGGCCCAGTACCTTCAAATGGGTCTAGAGGCAGAACTTTGGAGTCCTAGGATGCCCGGGTGAGGGTATCCACTCCGACCAAGAGGAAGCCAGGGGAGGATCGGCCCCATACCAGGAGATGAGTGATAGTGAGATTGGTGTCTCAGGAAAGGCCTGGTGACCTGTCGGAGGGAAGGATCCTATGCTCCGCAGAACTGACCCTGCGGAGTGCTGCTGCTCTTTGAGGACATACTGAACTTGTCCTTGGAGGATTTAAATTGCTTGTTCGAGCTCCACATCGGCTGCTAGGACCATTGAGGGACTATCCGGGTGAGCTGTACCCACTCGTGATAAATCTGTGAGTTCTGTGCCTGAATCTGCTCTAGTTCAACTATTATCTCTCTCATCTATTCTCTCTCTTCTATCAAGCAAAGATACAAAATAAACTCAACGTTGGAGTTTAAGTGGTTTGGACATTGACTTTAATAAAGAGGGAAAAGTACAGACCCATCTCTACACTCTGGAGACGGGAACCAGTGGAAGGAGGTAACTCGCTGCGGCAGGGCCGGCCCTATGATGGGACCGGGTGGTACCATGGTACCAGGCGGCACTTTTAGGGGGGCGGCAAACTGACGCCCGCCAGCCAGCCTGTTCCGCCCGCTCCGCTGCCTGTGAGGAACCCGACGCCGCTGCCTGTGAGGACAGTCGCAGCCCGAGGGCGGGGGGGCAGTCAGTGAGTGAGCAGGCAGGCGCCGCTGCCTGTGTGAGGACACTCGCAGCCGGGGGGGGCTGTCAGTGAGTGAGCAGGCAGGCGCCGCTGCCTGTGAGGAGCCCAGCGCCGCTGCTGTTAGTGGTGACAGGGGCGGCCTCAGGCAGAACACTCGCAGCGGGGGGCGGGGGGCTGGAGCAGTCAGTGAGTGAGCGCGCAGCGGAGCAGAGAGATGATGTCATCTCTCACCGCCCGCCCTGAATCACCACAATTCCACCCTCACTGTGCAGCCATGTGCACTCTGGGACACAGCAAGTGACAACGCGCAACGTGTGGCAGGTGACGTTGTGAGAATCCGCAACGTGTGGCAAGTGATGTCACGTGGCAAGTGACAATACGCAATGTGTGTCACGTGACTATCTGCAACATGTGGCAGGTGATGTCGTGGCAAGTGACAATCCGCAACGTGTGGCATGTGACGTGGCAAGTGACAACCCGCAACGTGTGGCAGGTGACGTGGCAAGTGACAACCCGCAACGTGTGGCAGGTGACGTAAGTGACCATGCGCAACATGTGGCAAGTGACAATCCGCAACGTGTGGCAGGTGACAATCGGCAACGTGTGGCAGGTGACAATCGGCAACGTGTGGCAGGTGACAACCCGCATCTGGTGGTGGAGTCCAAAGCAAAACTGTAAGTACAAACACACATCACAAGTTGTATGAGACATGAGAGCCTGAGAGGGACTTGCCTTGCCCAGCCCTGATTAACCACTTAAGGACTGGAAGGATTCGCCCACTTAAAGCGATTGTATGGCTTTGTTTTTTATTTTTTTTAAATAAAAAACATGTTATACTTACCTCCACTGTGCAGTTAGTTTGGAAAAGAGTGGCCCCGATCCTCTTGTTCTCGGGTCCCTCGGCGGCTGCCTCGGCTCCTCCCTGCATCAGATAACCCCCTTCTGGGAAGCGCTCTCCCAAGGAGGTTAGCTTGCGGGCGCGCTCCCTGTCATGCACACTGCGTCCATAGAAACAGCGTGTACGACTCATTCCCGCCCCCCCACGAGCCGCGTCATTGGATGTGATTGACAGCAGCGCGAGCCAATGGCTGCGCTGCTATTAATCTATCCAATCTAGCCAATAAACGGCCAGCCTCCGTGGAGAAGAGGACGCCGGGGGACGCGCACAGCAGGTGAACGGGCTCAGGTAAGTAAAACAGGGGGCCTGGGGGGCAGTAATTGCCAGGTGTTTTTTCACCTTAATGCATAAAGGTGAAAAAACACGAATCTTTACAACCCCTTTAATGACCAGGCCATTTTTTGCAATACGGCACTGTGTCGCTTTAACTGACAATTGCGCGGTCATGCGACACTGTATCCAAATAAAATTGATGTTCTTTTTTTCCCACAAATAGAGCTTTCTTTTGGTGATATTTGACAATATGTTTTACTCTTTGCTATAATAAATATCCCAAAAAAAAAAAAAAAATGTCTTCATCAGTTTAGGCCAATATGTATTCTTCTACATATTTTTGGTACCAAAAAAACACAATTAGCGTACATTGATTAGTTTGCGCAAAAGACATTGCGGCCGCCCGCCATGCACAGGTCCCTTCATACTCCTATATACACGTATAGAGCCATGACAGGTTCTCTTTTTACTCCTATACATGTATAGAGCCATGACAGGTCCTCTTTATACTCCTGTTGACATGTATAGAGCATGACGGGTCCCCTTTAGTTATCATGATATAAAATAATGAATGTGGGGGCCTTTTGGTGGGCGTGATTTTTTTTTTTTTGGGGGGGGGGGCAGCATTTCATTCTTGGTCCCAGGCAGCACAATGTCTTGGGCCGGCCCTGCGCTGCGGGGCCCAGGTACATATACACCGCCTGACCTCTAAACTAGAGGACACGGGCTTGTGGCATGGGTGCCTCTCCTTTACCCTAAGAGGAGAGGGTAGTGCTACAAACGTATAAACAAACAGCTGCCCCCTTTAAAGTGAACAAACCACTGAACTGTGTAAAATAATAAAATAAAGAATAAGGCGCTATACGTGTTCATGGAAAAACTAGCACAAAGAAAAAACTGCATCAAACGTAACCACTTAAGCCCCGGACCATTTGGCTGGCCAAAGACCAGAGCACTTTTTGCGATTCGGCACTGCATCGCTTTAACTGACAATTGCGCCGACTGTCTCTCACCACAGTGAGAGACAGTGCGACTTGGCTCCCAAACAAAATTGATGTCTTTTTTTTTCCACAAATAGAGCTTTCTTTTGGTGGTATTTGATCACCTCTGCAGTTTTTATTTTTTGCTATAATAAATATCCCCCAAAAATATATAAAAAAAACATTTTTTCCTCAGTTTAGGCCGATACGTATTCTTCTACATTATTTTGGTTAAAAAAAGCGCAATAATCAGTTATTGATTGGTTTGCGCAAAAGTTAAAGCGTCTACAAAATAGGGGATAGTTTTATGGCATTTTTATTAATACTTTTTTTTACTAGTAATGGCAGCGATCTGCGATTTTTATCGTGACTGCGACATTATGGCAGACACATCGGACACTTTTGACACCATTTTGGGACCATTGTCATTGATACAGCGATCAGTGCTATAAAAATGCACTGATTACTGTAAAAATGACACTGGCAGTGAAGGGGTTAACCAGTAGGGGGCGCTGAAGGGGTTAGGTTTGTCCTAGGAAGTGCTTCTAACTGTAGGGGGAATGGGTTATGTGTGACACGTCACTGATCGCTGCTCCTGATTACAGGGAGCTGTGATCAGTGTCCTGTCACTAGGAAGAATGGGGAGATGCTTGTATACATTAGCATTTCCCCGTTCTTCCTCTCCGTGAGACGATCACGGGTATCCTCGCGGACATTGAGTTTGCGGGAACCGCGATCGGACTCACGAAGCTTGCGGCCGTGCCCCCGGCCCACAATGCCGCATCTTAAAGGGGACGTACAGGTACGTCCATCTGCCCAGCCCTGCCATTGTGCCAACGTATATAGTCATGCGCTGGTCCTTAAGCAGTTAAATGTGCACATTAATGAAAAAATAAGCAAGCATAAAGTCCATAAGTGAATAAACACCAAAACGGAATGCTCTGAGATAAAACTTCTAGATCTTCCACCACAAGTGCTCAGTATGAAGATGGCCACTCACCAGAGCTGTTTGACCCCTTTTTACAGGACGGAAAAAAAACGCTTTGGGAACATCAGATTGGTTCCGCTAATGGCATAAATCCACTCCATTGGTCACTCAGGAAGGAGCTAGAATGTAAAAAATGACTCCACAGGAGACACGGATAAAAGTCTCATAGTGTAGTAATTTTTAATAAAGTAAAAACAGCAGCAATGATAGCAGTTACACTCACATGTAGTGCCTGGCCTGGCACTAGGTGTAAACAGCGTGTGTGAAGCCTCGTACACATGGTCGGACTTCCATCGGACTTTTCTGTGGATTTTTGTCTGAACGGAGTTGGCCGGGCACACCCATAGCATACACACGGCAGGACTTTTCTGCAAACTTTCCTAAAACTTTTCCAACATCACATGGTTTTTCTGCTCTTTTCTGCTCTTTACCGCCACCCTTTGGTCAACTTATGCTATTGTTGGTTGATTTTAACATTGGTTCTGGGCATGCTTATTTGTCCATCGGACAAAAGTCCGATGGATTTCTGTACACACGGTCTGACTTTGCTCCATCGGACTTTTGTTGGCGAAAAGTTTGTCCGTTTGCAGACCGAACATTTGTCCAATGAAAACCAAAAAAGTTTGTCCGATGGAGCGTACACACGGTCGGATTTTTTGTCAAACTTGCTCAAAATGAAGTTTGTTGGCAAAAAGTCAGACCATGTGTATGGGGCTTGAGTCAGCTGATCCCTGGGGGTGGCGTTCGTTCCACGTCTCGCTCCGAAGGGCAAAGCCTCGTGTGGGGTATCAAATATGGACCTGGAAAATTTGAATCCTCTGCTCTGACATATGTTTCCCCGTGATTGGCTCTTCAGGAAGTGATCTTCATGCCACCTTGCCTTACATTGCTGTCAGCTGTCATTACTTAAGCGTCACTCAGTCCAGGAGGAAGGACCACCCACCACTGCCACTGACGAAGAAGGACTTGTGAGGTCATCAGCCTGGCCTGAAGACTGGAGGAACAATAGTATGTATTGGTTGATGTATTTTAATATTGGCATTAGGGCTTCAGAATGAGAGTATGTGTGGGGGAAGGGGAGTGACAAAACTGGAGTTTTCCTTGAAGGGTTTATACACATGGGCACTGCTGGGACAAGGTCACCCAGTGACCAGGGCAAAGGTGGCAAACTGCAAGATCCTCCCAACATAAATCCCCCAAACCTCTCCTTCTAGCACACATCCTCTTATTTTACCACTCCTCAATCCCCCTTGAAACACAAATCCAGTACAAATGTTTTTCCCTTTAAACTTTCCCCTCCAAGCAGAGACCTCAGATACTGAGCAGCTCTGTGTGGGGAGATGTTCTTCCTCCTGGGCTTCTCCTCATGTTTTGTCATAAGTCGTGTCAGAGCCAAGGAGGAGACTAGGGGAAGCTTCCTGCAGCTCTGACATGAACTGTTTCACTGTGGTGAGAGACAGTCGGCAGATAGATGCTTGTATCTGAGGTGCCCCACGGGTGTGGCAGTCATGTACCCTGTGTGCCCGGCAGGGCTGGTACAAGCGGTGGGCAGAAGGGGCTGATGCCCTGGGTGGGACCATTTACTGGAGGAAGGGGGGGCGCAGTAGAGGCCACGCTACATAGATATGATAACATGTGCCGAGTGCGCTCCTGACCCTCACTTCCCTATCAGGCAGAATAATCTCCACCTCACAAGCGCTTCCTAGTCACGGAACGTTATATCCGCCCCTTGAAGAGTTGCACGAGCATCGGGAGCGTGCAGGAGCGAGTGGCACAAAGTCGTCTGCTGTGTGCAGGCGCCGTGTACAGCTATTCATGTTCGGAGCCTTTCGACAGCTCCGTAGTGCTTCGTACTGCGCAAGCGCTGCGCCTGCGCAGTACAGGGCGGGCATTATTCGACGGGGGACCTTTCTTGTCACAACCGGCGTGACATCACTGAGAGGCTGGACGGGAGACAGGATGGGAAACGAGCATAGAGTGCTGCCACCTGCCGGAGCTATGAAATGGGTGTGCAATCAAGGAGGAGGAACCAAGCAGGGCATTATCACACAAGTAAGCAGATTGCCATCTGCAAATGGGGGGCGGCTGAGGGGAGTTTGCTTAATTAGCAATGGTATTGGTAATATGCATCAGGAAGGGGGTTAATGCACTCTCACTGATGCAGTTTTTCATCTTCTCCATGGGTAACGGATGACCTTGTCCCGACACTGGTGCCCGGTGCTAGCAACTCCACTGGCCTCCCTGCCGCCCTACAGTATAACACTGCACCTGGGGCACATGTCCCTTCAACCCCCCTGCATAATTTCATGGTGCTTTTCACCAAAAGTTATGAGTTAGTAAAATACATCATACACGCATGCTCAGGTAAGCGAAGTAGCATCAGCATTTACAAGACCAGCTATTCCCTTGAATGTCAGGCAGTATGCGGCCCTTGCAGCTCCCTTGGTGCAATACATTTCTGAGAAATTACCCTAGGCATTTAAAATGTCTGTTGAAGCCCAATGTGCTTGAACCCTAAGGTACTACACAAACTTTTTATGTATAGTGTATTTTCTCATGTAGAGGAGAGGAAGTAGCTGCACTATTGGCCCTTGCTATGTAGGTCATAATTCGGGAATTATATACAACGTCTGATCCAACTTCACATTGAGAAAGGTCTTTTTATGAGACACAATAAATCCACGGCATATTTCTAGAACAGTATTCTGGCTGAACAGTCTGTTAATTTTACCTTTACCCCATGGTAATTACCAAGTACAGCTCAGGTGATCTACCTGCATGCCCTACTTCCTCAAATATCACCTACAAGTGAGTGACTGTCTAATGCAAATGACCCTCCGTTGTCAATCTTTCAAATACTGTATCTAGTGAGCTCCTAAGTCCTTGTTTGGGCTAACAACACAGTGCCTGTGCTGCAATGGATTCCTAAGCAGCATTGTCAGCCCTGTCTGCTGGGCTACACAGCTATGCCTATCTCTACTTCTCTCTGTCCCTCTCCCCATGCATGCATTGCTTTCTTGATTTGCCAGTACAACAAATCTGCTGTCTTAACTTCCAAGTGCTTGCCCACACACACTGTGTGTAGAGAAAGGGATTTTGGGAGATGTAGTTCTGGGGACATGCCTGAGTCAGAAACTTCCATCAGCTGTCATACAGGGGGGAAAGGAGGTTTTGTTGTAAATTAGGGTAATGCCTGGGCCTTAGACATGAGCGGTTCATTTCGTTCCGAATTAAAATTCGGACAAATTTTCGTTATTCGGATATTCGGATGTATCCGATTTTCCAAAATAGAATAGTACCGAATTTAAACGAATCCGAAATAACGAAATTCGAACTTGAATGAAATTCGAAAAGGTTCGAAAAAGTTTCGAATAGTTTTTGAATTAGAATAGTTTTCGAATACGAAAGCTTTTCGAATTCGAATACTTTTCGAATTAGAATAGTTTTCAAATTTCCAAAGAGAATAAAATAGAATATAAAATAAAGAAATAGAATAGAAATATATATATATATATATATATATATATATATATATATATATATATATATATATATTTCTATTCTATTTTATTATTTTTGGAAATTGGAAAACTTTTCGAATTGGAAAACTTTTTGAATTGGAAAACGATTTGAATTCGAAACCTATTTGAAATAGATTCAAAAACGAATAAACAAAACCAATCCCAAAAACAAATTAAACAAATTAAACAAATTTAACTAAACTAATTTATGTAAATAACAAAGCAAAACTAAACAAAACTAAAATAATTTTTTCGTTCTGCACATGTCTACTGGGCATAACTTTTAATAAACCGGTTTCCCGTTGCTTGTTACTTGATAACAGTGACTTGGAATCAAAAAGTTAAACAATTTTCTACATTTAGGCCCATATTTGCCATAACAGCACCTGAAGGGGAGCAAAGGGTTCTTTATAGTCCCAGAGACATCTTCTGTCTCTAGTTTAGTGCTGGTCTCTACAGTTGAAAAGTAGCTCTTTATTTTAATCTGTCCCAAATATGGGTATTCCAGAGGTTACAAGGAGTTCCTTGAGGAAAGAGCATTGTAGGCCTATTAAATGTAAGCGCTGCCACCAATGATCTTTAACCACTTCCATACAGGGCACTTATAAAGCTTCCTGCCCAGACCAATTTTCAGCTTTCGGCGCTGTTGCACTTTGAATGACAATTGCGCGGTCATGCTACACTGTACCCAAACTAAATTTTTATCATTTTGTTCCCACACATAGAGCTTTCTTTTGGTGGTATTTGATCACCTCTGCGATTTTTATTTTCTGCTACAATTTTTAAAATAGACCGAAAATTTTGAAAAAAAAAACATTTTTTTTGTTTCAGTTACAAAACTTTGTAAATTAGTAAGTTTTCTCCTTCACTGATGGGCACTGATGGGGCTGCACTGACAGGCACTGATAAGGCGGCACTGATGGGCACCAATGAGGCGGCGCGGATGGGCACCGATAGGCAGCACAGATGGGCACCGATAGGCAGCGCGGATGGGCACCTTTAGGCAGCGCGGATGGGCACCAGTAGGCGGCACGAATGGGCACAGATAGGCGGCATGGATGGGCACAGATAGGCGGCACGAATAGGCACAGATGGGCACAGATAAGCGGCACGAATGGGCACAGATAGGCGGCACGGATGGGCACAGATAGGCGGCACGGATGGGCACCGATAGGCGGCACGGATGGGCACTGATAGGTGGCACGGATGGGCATGGATGGGCACTGATAGGTGGCATGGATGGGCACTGATAGGTGGCACTGTATTGTGTTAATGGATGCCAATCAGTGCCAAACAATAATGCCTGCCAATCAGTGATGCCCATTGTGGGCACTGATTGGCATCCATTAGGGGCACTAATTGGCATCCATTAGGGGGCACTGATTTTAATCCCTGGTGGTCTAGGGAGGCATACCTTGTAATGGACATCCCTGGTGGTCCAGTGGCATCCCTGGTGGTCCAGTGTGGGCATCCTCGGGGGGGCTGTGCTGATAATTGATCAGCACAAACCCCCCCTGTCAGAGGAGCAGCCGATCGGCTCTCCTCTACTCGCGTCTGACAGACGCGAGTGAGGAAAAGCCGATTACCGGCTTTTCCTGTATACATGTGATCTGCCGCGATTGGACACGGCTGATCACGTGGTAAAGAGTCTCCGTCGGAGACTCTTTACCTAGATCAGAGTTGCGGGGTGTCAGACTGACACCCTGCAACAACGATCGTCGCGATGCGCGCCCCCGGGGGCGCGCAGCGGCTTAAAATCCTGAGGACGTCATATGACGTCCAGTCAGGATTTTAAAACCACTTTGCCGCCGTCAATCCGCTATAGGGCGGGCGGCAAGTGGTTAAAGCTATCTGGGAAATTCTTCCCACTGACTACCAACGTAAGGGGCAATTCTTCCCACTGGCCATCAATGTAAGGAGAATTCTTCCCACTGATCACCAATATAAGGAGCATTCTTCCCACTGACCTGCAAAATAAGGAGCATTTTTCCCAATGACTACCAATGTAAGAAGAATTCTTCCCACTGACCACCGATGTAAGGAGTATTTTTTCCAATGCCCACCAATGTAAGGGAAGTATTCTTTCCACTGATCACTATGCTGATGTACTGCGAGCTGCATGTATAGTATTTATTGGCACAGGTTCCTGGAGACCTAAAAGATCTCTCAAAGATTAATCTATGTCAGGAGTCGCCAAACTTTCTAAATAAGGGACCAGTTTACTGCCCTTCAGACTTTAGGGGGCCCAGACTGTGGCCAGTGGGAGTAAAAATTGTCCTGGTGTTAGTTGTAGTAAATAATGCAACATCTTTAGTGGGAAGAATAATATGCAATCATTGGTGTCAATGAGATGAATAGTGCCCCATTATTCATGTAAGTGAGAGGAATAGTGCCCCATCACTGGTGTCAGTGGAAGGAATAGTGTCCCATTGTTGGTGTAAGTGAGTGGAATAGTGCCCCATCATGGTGTCAGTGGGAAGAATAGTGCCCCATTGTTGGTGTCAGTGGGAGGAATAGTGTTCTATCATTGGTGTCAGTGGGAGGAATGGTCCCCCATCATTGGAGTTAGCTGGAGAAATAGTGCCCCATCATTGGTGTCAGTGGAAGGGATAGCGCCCCATGGTGAAAGTAAAGGGTGAAAGTTGGTGAAAGTGAGAGGAATAGTCCCCTATCGTTGGTGTCAGTGGGAGGAATAGTGCCCCATTGTTGGTGTCAGTGAGAGGAATAGCGGCCCAGCATTGGTGTCAGTGGGAGGGATAGTGCCCCATCATTGGAGTTAGCTGGAGGAATAGTGCCCCATCATTGGTGTCCGTGGAAGGGATAGCACCCTATGGTGAAAGTAAAAGGTGAAAGTGAGAGAAATAGTCCCCTATCGTTGGTGTCAGTGGGAGGAATAGTGCCCCATTGTTGGTGTCAGTGGGAGGAATAGTGCCCCATCATTGGTGTCAGTGGGAGGGATAGTGCCCCATTGTTGGTGTGAGAGGAATAGTGCCCCATTGTTGGTGTCAGTGGGAGGAATATTGACCCATCATTGTTATCAGTGGCAAGAATTTTGCCCCCATTGTTAATGTCATTAGGAGGAATAGTGCCCCAAGGGCCGTATAAAGACAAGCAAAGGGCCGTAGTTTGGAGACCACTGTTCTATGTTAAAAAGTTTGAGAAAGTCTGTATTAGAAGTTTTGTCTCTTTTGTTTAGTGTCAAATGGGTGCTCTGTGTGTTGGTTAAGTTGTTTTTTAGGTTTTGATTGCTCAGAAAGCAGCAGATAACCTTATTGTATGAAGTACCTTTCAGTACCTCCAAGGAAAGCAAAAGAAAAGGTCAAAGCCTTCAGATGAAAATTAACTGGCGATCATCCACAAGAGACATAATGAGAGAAGAACTGGAGAAAATTGACAATGTGTTCCTTCTATACCTGAAATAAGTCTGATGCTCTCCAAAGACTGTGTTTTCCAGAGTAGATTATGAGAAAAATTGGATTAAAAGACTCTAAATTAGGGTGGACGTTTTCTATATCCTTTCAGCTCAGACCGTCCAGCCATAATATAACCTGGAACCTTTGAAGGTCAAGAAAAACAATCTTATAGCCTGCTCATTTTAAGAGAAAACCCCTTTCAGAAGGTTCAGATGACATGGTTAAAAGACATGACAACTTTTTTTGTTACCAGAGCTTTAAATAACAACTGTTTGGTACCAGAACCTTTCTTTGTTATTAGCATTCGGTCATAATTTTACTTCAGAAAGTAATTCAAAGCTGAACTATGTAAAAGGTATAAACTATTGCAGCCCTGTGTTCATGAATACATCATGAGATGCATTTCTTTAAATGCAAGCAGTGTACGGCCAATAGGGTGTCATGCCGACCTCAGAGGCGCGAATAGCATCCATTCCTCATATTGAGGCTTGAATCGCACGCGCCATTTTCACAACCGGAAAGTAATCACAGTGCAATCAATGCAACCTGAGTGCACCGCCGGTTAGTATCTCACTTTGGGGTCACATTCTCTATTTAAGTGTAATGACCGTGGCAGGCTCATACCCCAGATGATGTCTCTTTAGACAAAACGCGTCGGTATGAGCCCTGCCAATGTCATTGCGTTATCCTACAGTTACCTTTCCAATCGCTTTTATCTCTACAGAAATATGAGTGTTCCTAATTTTCATTTTAATAAATACTCTTTTTATCGACGATATCACACTATGTGTAGCATTTTTTCATTTCTTGGTTACATCGTGTGATTATATGGGTATGATCCGGTCCATCCCTCTGTGAGAATCTTTATCCAGTAACGGCATTGGGAACTAGTTAAAGGAAGGAGTGAATGTCCTCTATTCGTGATACTGGCTACAGATGTCAAGTTCTTGATCCTTTGGTAACTCTATTCCACAAGCCTTGGCGACTCAGGGGGCGTATGCCCTTTGGAGTCCAATAACTCCGGTAAGCCTTCTTATTGTCGGTGGTGGTCATTTACCATATTTACCCTCCTCAACCGTCTTCCCTTTAATGTTCCAATGATGTCATCCAGTTGACTCCACATTCAACTGCCAAGATTAATCTATAGACTTTTGGCTTCACTTATATGCATTTTTGAACACATTATTTTCATCCATTTTTCACTCATCACGTTGGTGGATTACCGTATATACTCGAATATAAGCCGAGTTTTCAGCACATTTTTTTGTGCTGAAAATGCCCCCCTCGGCTTATTCTCGAGTCACCTTTTTGCGCCTGATCTGCCAAAATTTGGGGACCTCATACTTGGCACACATGTAGCTCTTCCTCTACAAGTGTTCAAAGTTTGTTGTTCCGGGGACCTACGGCCGGGGAGTACCGATTTTCAAAGCCGGGCACCCCTTCCATAGACTCCCATGTTAAATGGTCATTTCTCTGGTGATTTTGGGGACCCGGTACCAGCCGGCCGTAGGTCCCCTGGACCCGGAATTTGGCACACATGTAGCCCCATTTCTCCTCTATAAGTGTGCAAAGTTTGTTGTCTGGGGAACCTACAGCCGGGGAGCACTGATTTTTCAAATCCGGGCACCCCTTTGATAGACTCCCATGTTAAACGTCAGTCTACTCATGGACACAGCGAGGCATGGGCACAGTGAGGCATGGGCACAGTGAGGCATGGGCACAGTGAGGCATGGGCACAGTGAGGCATGCACATGGACACAGTGGGGCAAAGTGAGGCACATTGAGGCATGCAGATGGACACCCTAGGCTTATACTCAAGTCAATACGTTTTCCCATTTTTTTGTGGTAAAATTAGGTGCCTCAGCTTATATTCGGGTCGGCTTATACTCGAGTATATGCGGTATTTTGTTTCCTTATCATCTTTATATTTATATTAACATAAGAGATATTATATGTATTAGCAATTTTATCACTTATACGGTCTCTTATAACTTAGTGACTGTTCTTCCTAGAGCTGCACATTTACCAGATATTATTTGTTTGCAATTGTCTTTTGCTGTGCTGGCTGCTGTTCACCTTTTGAGCGACAGCGCGGTATTTCACTTTCACTTTGCAAGCAGTGTACCTGCATTTATTTTGGTATCAGACTTTTGCTGTACAGCAGAGCTCAAATTTGGACAGAGAGGAGCAACACAAGAGCCAGTTGCACTGCTGTGCAAGGAGCATGCTAATTGGGGGTGTGAGTAGAGTGACAGAGAAATGAGCTCACCAGCCTGCTGCTTCTTCTTTCACTGCCCAATTACAGGCTGGGAGAGAGGCAATAGGGTGGCCATCCATCCAAATTTTACATTGACAGTTTGTAAAAAACACCCTGATTTCTTCCATTCATTAAACTTTGTGGATAGGAGAAACTGTCCTTGAAAATAGCTTCACTAGCTTCCCCCGTAGTCTCTAGTGCAGTTACACATCCACCGCTGTCAAGCTTATTAGTTGCTAGGACTGTCTGGTGTCTTAGCAACCAGTAATTGCCTTGCCCAGACCCCAGCATTCAAAGGAGAAAGATGGAACCTCCTCCTCCAGACCTGCTCCACCTCTTATGGATCGGGATTGAGGACACTGAGGTAATGGGGGACACTGAGGTAAAGGGCTAATGGGGACACTGAGGTAAGGAGGAACATTGATGTGAGGGGGGGCACTGATATAAGGGAGGAGAAGGGACACTTAGGTAAGGGGGAACATTGATGTAATGGGTTGTGGGACCACTGATATAAGGGTGGAGAAGTGGGACACTTAGGTAAGGAGGAACATTGATGTAAGGGGGGACATTGATGTATGGGGAGATTGGGGACACTGAAGTAAGGAGGAACTTTGAAGTAAGGGGGAGTGGGGGCGGTGATATAAAGGGGGACACTGATGTATGGGGGGACTCTGAAGTTAGGAGGAAAAGCTTGGAACTCTGATGTAAGATGGGTACATATGATGTAGGGAGGACTTTCATGTAGAGAGGAACTCTGCCAAGTCTGATGTAAGAGGTAGACTCTGATGTAATGGGGGACTCTGGGAACCCCAGTGTTAGATGGGGCTATACGGACTTTGATTTAGGGGGGAACTCTGGGACACTTTATGTATAAGGGAACACTGTGGATTCTGATGTAGGAGGAGGATTCTGGGAACTTCGATGTAAGGGAGCACTCTGATGTCAACGGGGGGGGGCACATCCTGACCGGTGCACTCTATATGTTGTTTTGTATGTGTAATGGGTATGTGCTTTTCTGTTTGAATCTGGTGGGGAAACTGTGATGTATGGTTCCCTGGGGCCCACCGGGTGGCGCTGTCACTTTGGGCCCGGGGTTGAGCCATCGTTGCAGTGCCGTACCTATTTTGGCCTCTCTCGGCGGGTGTATGGTGGGGCGGGGAGCCTGCCGTGTTTGCTGGGAGAGGGTATAAAGGGGGCGGCCATTTTTGGTGGCGGGAGTCGAGTCCCAGGCACCTTCAGCCTGAGGGCGGTGGTTCGTGTCGGGAGTCTAGGTGGCCTAGGCCTAGAGGACATTCGGAGGTCGTGTTCCATCCCAGGCACCTTTAGCCTGGGGTGAGGTACTTGGATGGAGGTCTGGGACTGAGTGTCCCGGACTAAGGCTCCGCGAGGGATGGACTTCCCAGGGGACCCCAGGAGTGGGTACCCGAATCCAGTGGCGTAAGGGACCGGAGGGGGTACTTACCTGAAGACCTGGTGCAGCAAATTGCCAGTGATGGGTGAGCCTCCAGAGACCGCCCGGAGGGATGTCTTCCTCGATTGGGAGCAGGAATCTACTTCTAGGAAGGAAGTAAGAGAGTTTATTGTGCCTGGGCCTACTCACATCCACACCCCCTGTCTGTTCTGTTCGTTGAGGAAGTCCAACTGATTGTGTTCACTTTTACATTGAGAAGAATAAAGGAGTGTTGGACTTTATTGGTGTGGGGCTCATTTACTGGCAGACATTGTTCAAGAAACCAGGAGGAGGCTCCAGATGCAGAACACCGACCCGAAGGTAAAAGAGGATTGTCTCTCACTGCACACACATCTGCAGTGGGAACATTGGCGTGGTGACCCCGCACTCTCTCCTCCAAGGTACCCCTAGACAAAAAGCCAGAGACAGAAGAATTGATACTGGAGGGAGAGAGTGGAGGCCGCTACATATGTTACTTACTCTTGACCTCTGCACTCTATACATTATGTTGTACATTAAATAGTCCTGATCATGGTGTTCATTGTCTCAACTGTTGGGGGTTTTAATTAAGTTGTTCTTTAAGCTAAGCTCAAACAAGCAGAAGATACATTGTTTTGTGTGTGTTTTCGTCTAGAAGCATTTGAAAAAAAAATGTTTTCTTCTTTTAAAACGTCTGTAAACAAAACACAGCTAAACGCGAGTTGCCGCGTTTAGCCGCGTTTGGCACTTAAAATGTCTCTAAACTCAGCTTCTGAATCCATTTTTTTGCGTTCCAAAAAAAAGCCTCTAAACTCAACTGCCTTGAAAAGACTATAAACGACCCTGTGTACATGTACTGATAAGATAATATAGAAGAGAGTTCAGGAGCAATTGAAAAAAATGCCCAACTGCTCCTGAACGTCCGTTTACCAGCAGCCAGGGGCGGGCTGGGCCGGGGGGCAAGGTGGAAATTTCCCCCCAGGCCGCTTACATTTTAAAACGGCCGCGGCCCGCGGTGCTGGCTGTCTGTTCATTTTTTTTTTTTGCTAGAAGTCGGCCGCAGCGGCCACCGATTGGCTAGCTCAGGCTGCTGCTGCATTGTGGGAGTTGTAGTTTGCTCTGCTGATAAGCTCCTTAGCGCGGCCGAACTACACCTCCCACCTCCCAGGAGTTTCAGAGGCATGTCACGTGGCACGTCAGGCGAGGGTACGAGCGGCGTCAAGAACGTCCCGTCACATGTGACTTGCTGAACTCGTGGGCTGGGGCCGGGCGCTGCAGAGAAGAGAAGAGGCCGAGTGACGTGACAGAGAGAATCATCACCCCCCACCCCCCTGAAGAGGTGCAAGGACCTGTCTCTCCACTGAAAGGCTGAAGTAAGGTGTTGTAAAACGTATTTACTGTATCCCCTTCAGTACAGTATGATGCATAGCATAGAAGTCATGGCAGTGGTGGCTCATGGGCAATCAACCAACCCCCCCCCCACCAGTGGATTCAGCCAGCAACCCCCCTCCCCGCCAGCAGACTCAGCCAGCAACCCCCATCCCCGCCAGCAGACTCAGCTAGCAACCCCCCTCCCCGCCAGCAGACTCAGCCAGCAACCCCCCTCCCCTCCAGCAGACTCAGCCAGCAGCCCCCCCTACCAGCAGACTCAGCCAGCAACCCCCCCACCAGCAGACTCAGCCAGCAGCCCCCCTACCAGCAGACTCAGCCAGCAACCCCCCCCCACCAGCAGACTCAGCCAGCAACCCCCCCCACCAGCAGACTCAGCCAGCAACCCCCCCCCCCCACCAGCAGACTCAGCCAGCAACCCCAACCCCCCACCAGCAGACTCAGCCAGCAACCCCCTCCCCGCCAGCAGACTCAGCCAGCAACCCCCCCCCACCGGCAGACTCAGCCAGCAACCCCCCTCTTCGCCAGCAGACTCAGCCAGCAACCCCCCTCCCCGCCAGCAGACTCAGCCAGCAGCCCCCCCCTACCAGCAGACTCAGCCAGCAACCCCCCCACCAGCAGACTCAGCCAGCAACCCCCCCCCACCAGCAGACTCAGCCAGCAACCCCCCCACCAGCAGACTCAGCCAGCAACCCCCCTCCCCGCCAGCAGACTCAGCCAGCAACCCCCCTCCCCGCCAGCAGACTCAGCCAGCAGCCCCCCCTACCAGCAGACTCAGCCAGCAACCCCCCCCACCAGCAGACTCAGCCAGCAACCCCCCCCACCAGCAGACTCAGCCAGCAACCCCCCGCCAGCGGACTCACCCAGCAAGCCCCCCGCCAGCGGACTCACCCAGCAAGCCCCCCCACCAGCGGACTCACCCAGCAAGCCCCCCCCCGCCAGCGGACTCACCCAGCAAGCCCCCCCCGCCAGCGGACTCACCCAGCAAGCCCCCCCACCAGCGGACTCACCCAGCAAGCCCCCCCCGCCAGCGGACTCACCCAGCAAGCCCCCCCGCGCCAGCGGACTTAACAAGCAACCCCCCCCGCGCCAGCGGACTTAACAAGCAACCCCCCCGCGCCAGCGGACTTAACAAGCAACCCCCCGCGCCAGCGGACTCACCCAGCAACCCCCCCCCCGCCAGCCTACTCACCCAGCAACCCCCCGCCAGCGGACTCATCCAGCAGCCCTCCCTCATCTAGCAACCCCCTGCCAGCGGGCTCATTCAGCAGCCCCCCTCATCCAGCAACCCCCCCTGCCAGTGGGCTCATCCAGCAACCCCCCCCCGCCAGCGGACTCTTTAAGCAACACACATACCCTTGCGCACAGACGCACATAGCCACCCGACCCCCCCCCCATCTGGTCAGCGGAGCGGACTGATCCAGGAGAACCCCCACCCACTGTCTGCCCGGCACTTACCCCATCACCTAGCTCTAATCGGGTGTTAAAAAAAAAAAAAACCTGGCCGCTGTAATCCATGTGCCCGGTGACCCGAAAGGGGCCAGATGCATGAATAGGGGGCGTCAGTGGATAGATTCATGCTATGCATGAATCTATCCACTGCATATAGGGGTGGAGAGGAGAGAGTGAGAGAGTGGGCAGCATCCGGGCACCCCTAATGGGCCGCCACTGCATTTTGGTTCTGCTGTTTTGAACGGAGTCCTCAGTGCTTCTTGTGAATGTAACCCAGTGACACATCAAACTGTATTTGGACTCTGGGCATTGGGCACTGAGGGCTAGGACAGACGTGCAGAGATTTGCTATACTACATAGAACTGTGAGGTCGCTATCCCACAAGAATGCATTCTTGCAATTGGCTGGAGAGATTTTGAGCTCCCAGTTCTGTATAAAGGGCTGTGAGACAGACCCAGGCCCTGACACCCGGGCCCCAGCTGACCCCCACATCCCATAGGCACTGATCAGGCTGCACTGATGGGCACTGTCTGCACTGGTAACCATGAGACTGCATTGATGGACACTGATCAGGCTGCACTGATAGTCACTGGTGAGGCTGCATTGATGGGCACTGAACAGGCTGCGGTGATGGGCACTGCACTGGTGAGTCTGCACTGATGGGCACTGTCTGCACTGGTGGGCACTGTCTGCGCTGGTGAGGCTGCATTAGGGGCACTAATCAGGCTGCGTTGTTAGGCACTGATGAGGTTGCATTGATGAGCACTGATCAGGCTGCACTGATGGGCACTGTCTGAACTGATCAAGCTGCACTGATGGGCACTGATCAGGCTGCACTGATGCCTGGGCACTGTCTGCACTGGTGAGGCTGCACTGATGGGCACTCTCTGCACTGGTGAGGCTGCATGGATGGGCACTGATCAGGCTGCACTGGTGAGGCTGCACTGATGGGCACTGATCAGGCTGCACTGATGGGCACTGGTGAGGCTGCATTGATGGGCACTGATGATGGTGAGCTGATTCAGTGGTTTAACCACTTCAGCCCCGGAAAGAAATATACCCACTTCCTGACCAGGCCATTTTTTGCGATACGGCACTGCATTGCTTTAACTGACAATTGATGTGTGATGTTGTACCCAAACAAAATTGAGGTCCTTTTTTTTCCCCACAAATGGAGCTTTCTTTTGGTGGTATTTGGTCACGGTTTTTATTTTTTGCGCTATAAACAAAAAAAGAGCAAAATTAAAAGAAAAAAAAAAACAACCAATATTTTTAACTTTTTGCTATAATAAATATCACCAAAAAATATATATTTCTTCATTAGTCTAGGCCAGTGGTTCTCAACCCTCTAGTGCCGTGACCCCTTGATAAAATTTCCCAAGTTGTGGGGACCCCTAACAGTAAAATTATATTCGTAGCGTGGGTTGTCAGCACCCAAGGCAAGTAATTTGCACCCCTAACCCATGGACATTTAGCACTCCCTTTTAATGGCAACTATAATCGCAGGTAGTGTCACTCACTGTGTCTCCGGCTTCACTGTGTTTCCGACTTTGTGGTGTCTCGTAGCAGTGACACCTATGCCGAAATCAGGAGATAGGGTCTCCTCCAGCCCCTCTCACTTTACTTTCCTCATCAGTTAGCTGACCTCTAGTCTTTGCCCACCAGCCATGCCGTGAACTGAATGGGCATCTGCGAAGAGGCTGAGTGGGCGGCCGTGGGCTCCAGGGACTGCCCTGCTGGGTGGCTGCAAAAAGACTGGGAGAGTGATGCGGACTTCAGGAACAGCCCAGGATTCGGTGACCCCTGGCAAATCATCATTTGACCCCCGAGGGGGTCCCGACCCCCAGGTTGAGAACCACTGGTCTAGGCCAATATGTTTTTTTTTTACATATTTTGGGTAAAAAAAAAAAATCGCAATAAGCGTGTATTGATTGGTTATAGCAAAAGTTAAAAAAAGTTATAGCGTTTACAAAATAGGGAATAGATTTATGAAATTTTTATTATGTTTGTTTTTTTCTAGTAATGACAGTGATCAGCAATTTTTAGCAGGACTGCGACATTGCGGCGGACAGATTGGACACTTTTTTGGGACCAGTGAAAATTATACAGCGATCAGAGCTAAAAAATACCCACTGATTTTTGTATAAATGTCACTGGCAGGGAAGAGGTTAACACTAGGGGGCGATCAAGGGGTTAAGTGTTCCATAGGGAGGTGTTTCTAACTGTGGGGGCAGTGTAGTGACTGGGAGTAGAGAGAGATCGATGTTCCTGATCACTAGGAACAGCAGATCTTTCTCTAACTCCCCTGTCAGAACGGGGATGTCTGTTTACATTGTCAGATCCCCGTTTTCTCTCTCTCAAGAGCGATCGCAGGTTGCCGGTGGATATCGCAGCAGCTGGCCACGTGCATCGGCTCCAGCATCACACCGTGGGTGCCGAGGAGCTAACCTGCTGCTGTATAACGACGGCGGCTGATCGGCAAGGTGTTAATGGGCCACTTGACTGGACTTGCCCCCCAGGCCTAAGGCTGCCAGCCCTCCCCTGCCAGCAGCAGTGTACATGAGGCCTTATGTGTGTCTGTGAGACTGACAGTTGTGGCACAGTTATTAAGAGTATTTTGTGGGTACATGAACTGTGCATATGTGACTCAGCACAGATTCTGTTTAAGGCTAGGTTCAAATCTCTGAGGGTGGTTCCCTCTACAGGTCGGCACCAGTTCCCATGCGAGCTGCAATTCCAGAAATGGTGCGTTTCAGGAGGAGTTACGGCAGCCTATTCAAATGAATGGGCTGCCGTGTCGTTCAAAATGCGATTCTCAGAGCCACATCAATGTGAACCTAGCCTAATCATCTCCCTTTGGGCACCACCCACTGTTAGGCAAAACTATGCCCAACTGTATGACATTTTGTCATATGGGTTTGAATTTTTAATTGTAAAGCCATGCAAATTATTTGTTCTAAATATGAATTTCTGTAATATTTTGAGTTGTCAGTAAAATATCTGCTTTGTTATGAGGGGTTGGCAACCCTACTGAAATAATAAAGTGTAGCCAAGACAAATCAGGTCTTCTGACTCTGCTAGACAGTGTGGGGTTGCATGGCAGAGCTGTGTACATCTCAGGGGCAGATCCAGAGTCTAGTCTCCGAAGGGGCACTACCAGAAAATATATTTTTGGGGGGGCAATTTATCAGGGAAATGACTGGTGTTAGCGCTTCAATGATCACGACACCATGGTTGTTATGGTGTCAGGATGATTGAAGCGCATTATTTATATTATTACATTGTAATATAAAATGAAATGATTCAACTCAACATAATGCAGAATCAGTGGGTGCCCTGAGTGTGTCACTTGCCACGTCACCTGCCACACGTTGCGGATTGTCACTTGCCACACGTTGCAGATTGCCTGCCACCAGATGCAGATTGTCACTTGCAACGTCACCTGTCGTAAGTTGCGGATTGTCACTTGCCTGCCACCAGATGCAGATTGTCACTTACCACCTCTCCTGCCACACCTTGCGGATTGTCACTTGCTAAGGTGGTGTTTTGCTTGTCAGAGTCAGGCAGCATGAAAGATGATGTAGTCTCTCTGCTGCCTGCACAGTGAGGGCGGAAGTTACTGCAGGGATGCAGGGTGGGCGTGGGGCGGTGAGAGATGATGTCATCTCTCTGCTCCCCCGGCCGCCGGCTTGTTGATTGGCCAGCCGCCTGCTCACCCACAGAGCCGCCCAGCTGACCGCCCACTCTCTGACTCTCACTCCCGCCCGCCCACACACCGAGGCACCCGGCAGCCCACGCTGTCACCCGCCCGTGGAGCCGCCCGCTCAGACTCTCAGGCGCCAAAAGTCCCGCAACTATCGCCTGCTCAGCTATAACTAATTTCTCGGGGGTGGCAATTGCCCCGTTGCCCCCCCCCTGGATCCGCCCCTGGTACATCTCAGGATTGGATGTATATCCATCTTTGTACTGAGCTATTTGCCTGGATTTCATCTTTAAAGCAAGCCTGCTATACTGTGTATGACAGAGCTGTAGAACAATTCAACAACATTGAAATCATGTTTACTTTTCGAAACTAAAGTATATCTAAAGTCTTGAGTGTTGGATAGATATTTATTTTTTTGCTGTGTTTGTCTTTGGGGAGATTCCCATAATGTCCTGTCCTGAAGACACAACAGAAACTCCAACGTGAGGGCGATTCACCCTCTAGACAGCTGTCATCTGAACAGGTGTCCCCATTGGAAGATTATCCTTCACCTCCTGTTTTGGTAACAACAGGTTGCTTTTATATAACCTGTTCATAATCAGTATTAACAGCTAGCAGGGAAATACCAATTCACCCAAGTCCTCTAGCTGTGTACTCAGTTATTATGCCTGGCTTTCTATGCCAGCAATAACTATTCCTGTTTTCTGTACAACAAGTGTGTGGGTTTCCTGTGGATAATTATTGAGTGCAGGTGTTTTTAGTGAAGGGTACAGTTAATACTACAGAATACAAAGACAACTTCTCCTTCCAACCTTGTTGGACCTTGAATTTTGGAACAACTTGGTGAAGGCCCTTTTCTTTTCCAGCATGGTTGAACAGCTCTGCATAATTCCAGTTACATAAACACATGGTTTGGTGAATTTGGTGTTGAAGAACTTGAGTGGTCTGCCAGAGCCCTGAACTCAACCCTATTGAACACCTTTGGGGTGAATTGGAACAAGCCAGGTCTTCTCATCCAACATCTCCATAAAGACATTGTTTGATGAGTATGGTGTGGAGGAACTTAAGTGGTCTGCCAGAGCCCTGACCTCAATCCTATTTAACACCTTTGGGGTGAATTGGAACAAGCCAGGTCTTCTCATCCAACATCTCCATAAAGACATTGTTTGATGAGTATAAGGAGAAACAGAAAAGATCCCCTTGTGGTGGACTTTTAAGGCACAATATATCTCTGGAGATGTGTCTTTAAATTTTAAAGTATTTTATTTGAACATAATATGTAAAAAACATATATAAAAACATGAAAAATGCTCAACATATATACAACATTGTCACCATCATTTAATTGTAGTATAGTCTATTATTCTTGCACCCGACGTGTTTCAGAGCACAGGTGTCTCCTTCTTCAGGGGTATACATTAGCAAGAAGAATACATTTTCTAGAAATAGAGTATTATAGAAAATGAGTATATAACACTGTAAACGTGTCCACAAATATACATAGACTCAAAAAAAAGTACAATTCATGAAGGTTCACTTACATACATTGTGATGGCATGATAAACATTCCGATATGTTGTACTTAAAAACATGCGAGAACATGTGGTACTCACAGTTTATCAACACAGAAATCCTTGGGAGCATTCTTTGAGAGGGATGTTGGTGCCAGGCCCCAAGAGAGAGGACGGCCCACCGCTGAACCAGCTCCACCACCCACACACCAAGGCGGGCAAAAGGCCTGAAGACCCACTGGGGCCAAATAGGGGAGAAAGCCCTGTGAATATAGAATAGAATCTATAAATGTGTAATTCTTAAGAAATGATTAATGAAGTTATTGATTTTTTTTAAATAATTCGTTATTTATTATTTCATGTATATTACTGGGTACCTGCAGATGATACATGGTGTCACAACGGTATGTGAAGGGTTATGTTTGTAGAGAACACTAACCACAGCTAGAAAAGAAAAAAAATATATATATATATAATAGGATTTTTATAACAGCTTACCTGTAAAATCCTTTTCTTAGGAGTACATCACGGGACACAGAGCGACATAGTCATTACTAATGGGTTATATAGATACCGTCAGGTGCTGGCACTGGCAACTTCCAAAACCGGAAGTACCCTCCCCTATATAAGCCCCTCCCATCCGGGAGCACCTCAGTTTTGTAGCAAAGCAATAAGTGTCCCCAAAGAGGGGCGGGAGCTCTGTGTCCCGTGATGTACTCCTAAGAAAAGGATTTTACAGGTAAGCTGTTATAAAAATCCTATTTTCTTTCTCGTACATCACGGGACACAGAGCGACATAGTCATTACTAATGGGATGTCCTAAAGCAATGCCCAATGAGGGGGGGGATACACCATATATAAGCTGAGCGCTATCAGACATGAGGATCTTTTGCGGCCTGCAACACACTGCGCCCAAAGGCGACATCCTCCTGACTTCTAACGTCCACCTGGTAGAACCTAGTAAACGTGTGAACTGAAGACCACGTTGCGGCCTTACAGATTTGAGCCAGGGAGGCCTGGTGATGCACTGCCCATGAAGTTCCAACTGCTCTCGTGGAGTGCGCTCTAACTTTGAACGGAGGCGGTCTCCTTCTCAAGCCATAAGCTTGCATAATGACCTGTCGAATCCACTTGGCTAAAGTAGATTTTGACGCTGCCTGACCCTTTCTGGGGCCTTCCGGCAGAATAAACAAAGTATCCGTTCTGCGAATCTGAGCAGTGGCTTTTAGATAAGCTTTAACTGCTCTTACTACATCCAAAGAATGCAATAACTTTTCCTCTACCGAAGTAGGTTTGGGGAAAAAAGAAGGAAGAACCACATCTTGGTTCAAATGAAACCTCGATACCACCTTAGGAAGAAAGGCTGGATGAGGACGTAACACTACTCTGTCCTTATGGATAACCAGATATGGCTCCTTACAGGACATAGCTGCTAATTCCGATACTCTTTTAGCCGAACAAATGGCTACTAGAAAAATCAATTTCCTGGTGAGAAGCACCAAGGAAATATGCTGTAATGGTTCAAATGGTTGTTTCTGTAGAACCGACAGAACCAAGTTTAGATCCCATGGACATATGGGAATATTAACCGGAGGACTAATACGCATCACTCCTTGTATAAAGGCTTTGACTAGTGAATGCGAAGCCAAGGGCCTTTGAAAAAATATTGACAAGGCCGAAATCTGACCCTTGATAGTACTCAAGGCCAGCTTCCTATCTACAGCCCACTGTAGGAAGTCCAGAATCCTACCTATTACGTACTTATGTGGATGCCATTTCTTGGCCTCACACCACGCGATGTACGCCTTCCAGATTCTATAGTAGATCTGCCTGGATACCGGCTTCCTGGCATTGATCATGGTAGATACCACAGCATTAGAGAGCCCTCTCTTTTTTAGAAAGTGGGCTTCAATAGCCAGGCCGTCAAACCTAGGGCTGGTAAGGAAGGGTGGTATATCGGTCCTTGCGAAAGCCGGACGACGTGGGAGAGTCCAAGGACTCCCCACTGAAATTTTACAATCTCCGCGTACCACGCTCTTCGGGGCCACGCTGGAGCCACCGGAATCACCGGTTTCTTTTCTACCCTGATTCTGCGGAGTAATCGAGGTAACCATTGTGGCGGTGTGAATGCATATATCAGCTTGAACTGATCCCAAGGGAACACTAGGGCATCCGAGCCGCAAGCTAGGGGATCCCTTGTCCGAGAGACAAACCTGTCCCCCTTTGCGTTGAATCTGGATGCTAGAAGATCTACATCCGATGTTCCCCACCGCTGACATATTGTCCAGAAAACCTCGGGGTGAAGGGACCCTTCCTCTGGGCCTAATTGCTGGCGACTTAGAAAGTCCGCCTTCCAATTCTCCACTCCTGGAATGAATACCGCAGATATGGCTGGGACATATTTTTCTGCCCATTTCAGGATGTAATTTACTTCCCTCTGGGCTGCACGACTCCTGGTGCCCCCCTGATGATTGATATATGCCACTGCTGTGGCATTGTCTGATTGCATTCTGACAGGGGACCCTTGGAGTTTGGATGTCCATGCTACTAGGGCATACCGGGCTGCTCGTATCTCTAAGAGATTGATGGGCAGGGCCTTTTCTGCATCCGACCATCTGCCCTGGAGAGACTATTGCTCCAGTACTGCTCCCCAGCCTATAAGGCTGGCATCTGTAGTGACCACCTTCCAAGAAATCGGACTGAAGGATTTCCTTTTTTCCCAGATTCTGGGAAACCAACCACCAACGGAGGCTCTTGCGAACGGAAGGGGACAAGGACATTGTAAGTCTAGGGCCTGAACTTTTTTGTTCCAGGCTGACAGTATGGCCCCTTGCAAATTCCTTGAATGGAATTGACCGTAGGGTACTGCTTCGAATGATGCCACCATTTTTCCCAGCAGCCTCATATACAGGCGTATGGACGGCTGTCTTTTTTGTACCCACTAAGTGGATCAAATCTTTCAAAGACAACACCTTTCCTCGAGGCAAGAATATTTTTCTCTGGCCTGAATCCAACCTTAGCCCCAAGTATTCCAGACTTTTGACTGGTTTTTAGGGCTGACTTGTCTCGGTTGATAATCCAACCGTGAGATTCCAGATACTTGATCGTCTTGTGAACGACCACGTCTAGTTTTTTCACTGAGTGGTCTATCAGCAACAAGTCATCCAGATATGCCATTATCATTACACCTTGTGTTCTTAGATTGGCCAATAAAGGGCCAGAATTTTTGTAAACACTCGTGGTGCTGTGGCCAAACCGAAGGGTAAGGCTCTGAACTGAAAATGGCGCCCTTCTACTGCAAAGCGTAGAAATTTTTGGTGGACTGGAAAGATGGGAATGTGCAAATAAGCATCTTTGATGTCGATCGTGGCTAACCAATCCTCCCCTTGTAGGGCAGTGGCCACCGATCGGATCGACTCCATCGGAAAGTCCTGATATACAGGAATTTGTTTAGCCCTTTTAGAATTAATATGGGCCTCCCGTCCGCGTTTGCTTCGGGACTGTAAAGAGGTTTGAGTAAAACCCGAACCCTCATTCTTCCAGGGGAACCTCCATAATTACTCCTTGGAGCAATAGTTGTTCTAGTGCCAACAGGAGGGACTCTCTCTTCCGGGGATCCCTTGGCACGTTTGACCTCAAAAATGGGAAGGAGGAGAGTCTTTTAACTCCAAACTGTATCCCAAACCTACTGCGGAGAGCACCTATCTGTCTTGATCGTGTCCCGCCAGGTCTCTTGCGAACAACTGGAGTCCTCCCCCCACCCGACTGAGTGGGGGCTTCATGAATTTAACTTTGGGGGAGGTTTTGTACCTCCCCTGACCCAGGGTTTCTCATTACCCTGCTACTGTCCCTGTTTTTTACCCCCGGGATTTGACCGAGGAGGCCGTCGGAACTGTTACACAGCCGATGCCCCAGGGACTGGAGAAGCAGGCCTCTTAAAGAGGGACCTCTAACTCTGCTTTTAACCGGCAAGAGCGTATTTTTACCGCTGGAAATTTTCTGGATATATTTGTCCAGGTTTTCCCTGAATAAGCGTTCACCATGAAATGGGACGCTAACCAGCCATTCTTTACAGGGAGCTTCAGCAGACCAGTTTTTGAGCCATAGGAGCCTACGCATATGTACTATAGACAGCGTAAGGCGGGAGGCCTGATGGACTGAATCCTCTATGGCGTCAACCGCAAAGCCTAAGGCTCTAGGTAGATCAGCTAGGGCAAAGCCTGCTGATCTGTCAAGTCCCTCAAGACCTGTTTCAACTGATCCTTCACTGCTTAGCAGACCCCAATAGCTGCTACTGCTGGTTGTATCACCAAGCAGATTTTCATAAGGACTCCAATCTTTTATCTATTGGGTTCTTGAACATTTGGACATTATCCACTGGACATGTCAGTGATTTATACATACAAGAGATGGCTGCGTCCATTGTAGGGACCTTCCATTTTTTTTTTTTTTTTTTTTTGATGAACTTATCCTCCATGGGATAGACCACCGGAAATCTCTTGGGGGAATAAATATTTTCTCAGGACGTTCCCAATCCTGGTAAATGAGCCCTTTCAGTAAAGGGTGAAGTGGAAAAGAACAAACAGTCTGGGGGCTTCTAGCGACCCCAACGAGGATACAGTAGTGGTTGATGGTTCCGCAAGGTGCATTTTTAAATGCTGATCGGACCATGTTAGTCAGAGACTGAACCCATAATCTTTCAGCTTGAGATGCTGAGAAAAGGTTCCCCCACTGTTGATTCCTCTATAACAGAATCAACCTTATCCTGATCCCCTTCAGGCAGGTCGATCCCTGTATGGGACTGTTTCTCTGCTAACAGGCATTCTGAAGGAGGAGACGGAGATCGGGCGTGCTTTCCCTGACAGGGAGGCAGCGATAAATGTTGACAATCTCTCTCTAATCCTCCCAGAGCTGAGGAAAAAAACCTCCTCTGTTACATACACAGGAGCAGGTGACTGAGGACAGCCACAGTACCAAGTACCCCTGCGGGGTCTCTACGGTCACTTACCTCTGAACTTCAGGGGAGACTGGTGCAGCAGGAGTATGCCCAAGATCCTCCGAGCCCGATGAGACCCCCTTCGCTTCCTGGAAGATTCAGTTCCGGAGCTTCTGGACGGCATATTCCTAAGCCTAAAGCTGAGGTATTCCAGCCGTAATACACCACTTTTACTGAGAATAGTCTAGCACAATTGCTGCTATATCACAGTTGGTGTCTACTAATGTGCCTTTCTAGGGGATGCCTGTATCAACCGCTTGCTGTATGCCTTTAAATGTTGCCAGCTCTGTCTCTGTACTTCATAGCCAGCTCACTACAATATTGTGATTTTTTATTTTTATTTTTTAAACTGCTGGGACGCCCGCACATGCGCAGAAGCGCTGCGGCGCGCACAGAGCGTCATCCCCCAGGCTCCGCCCCCTTTCCCGGCTCACCTCTATATATAGAGGCGCGTGCACGCGCACGCGCGCGGGCACGTGCGCCTTCGGCGCTAATTTCAAATATGGTAACAAGGGACAGGAGCCAGGGCCCCTCTTTGCCGCAGGCCGGGGGATGGACGAGCACTGCAACATGGCAGAGGAAGCAGTTTCCTATAAGAGAACTCACCATCTGCCTGGACTTTGCTCTGCTGAGAAGAAGCTAGTCCACATGACAAGAAAACATTCCACAGCGGCCTCTAGTGGACAAACACAGGTACCGCAGTCTAATATATTAAATATATATATATATATAAAAAAAATATTTTTTTTTTTTTTTTTTTTTTCTTGACCACCATTAAAAATTATTACATTTTTTTAGTAGTTACAGGCATGCACAGAATTTTGCCATTAGGTAACAGACAGAAAGACAAATTAGGCTTGGGGGTCCCCCAATAGAACCAAGTTCCTGGGGGCCCCCACTTACCTGTTCCCCGCCGCAGGACTTTGTTTGGTCCACAAAAGCCCAAACTTCACCTATCACGGCAGGCATTGTAATCAAACCTTCAGGGACCGGGTTCCCAAGGATTCCACTCCCCTGGACCTGTATAGCACCCTGCACAGAAAACATCTTGGTCGTGGGTATGACCAGAGCTCTGGATCCCAGGGTCCAGCTCTCCTAAGAGAAGCATTACAGGCAAAACCTTGCTCTTCTCTGCAAGGCCCGGGTACCGACCGTTTAGCTATGAAGCTTTTTTGGTCGGATCCGGAATAGCTTACTGAGGCCCAAAAGAACCTGTACGCAAGCTCAGTGAAAAACACATGTTTCTTCTTGGCCAACACCTTAGACACTGGCAAAAAAACTGAGGTGCTCCCGGATGGGAGGGGCTTATATAGGGGAGGGTACTTCCGGTTTTGGAAGTTGCCAGTGCCAGCACCTGACGGTATCTATATAACCCATTAGTAATGACTATGTCGCTCTGTGTCCCGTGATGTACGAGAAAGAAAATGGGTTTATATTACTGACTTGTTTTAGAGTAAAGAAATAATAAAATAGTAATACTAATGGTAATGATTTCATGGTGTATGAGCATTGAAAGTATTAAATGGATTATACTTTTTTTATATATATATATATATATATATATATATATATGTGTAGCGGGTATTTGAATTTAGGGGAGGCATCTGGTGTAACCCAGATGCATTGATTGTTAGGGAATCTGAGACCCTTTTATGGTTCTTGGAGGACTCTGGTGGTGTGAAGTTCCCTGCGGCCTGCAGGTGGCGCTGTCACCCTGGGCCGGAGCTGAACACTCACCGCAAGACTGCATCCCTTTTTGTCCTTTCCTGGCGCTGGTACGGCGGGGCAGGGAACCTGCTGTGACGCTGAAGCCTTGTACACACAGCCGAGAATCTCGTCAGGAAAAAACTTGTTGTTTTTCTTGACGAGATTCTTGGACAAGAAACTTGTCCCGGCCGAGTGTACACACGCTCATTTCAAAGAACCTGCGGTTCTTTGAATAGAGTGAACGCGGTTACGTCATCGACTACGACGAGCTTGTGCTCGTCACATTCGATGCCGTCGCCGCTACACCCTACCTATGCCTAGGAAGCTACCGCGCATGCGTCAAAGTTATTTCGAGCATGCGCGGGTTTCCACGGCGACAGGTAAATGTACACACACTCGGGTTTCTGATCGAGGAACAGGCCGACGAGAAACCCGACGAGAAAATAGAGAGCAGGTTCTCTATTTTTCTCGTCGAGATTCTTGTCGGTTTTCTTGATGAGAAAACTGAAAGCCGCGTACACACAACCGATTTACTCAGCAAGAAAGCTCTGCAAGCAAGTTTCTTGCTGGTTCTTGCCGAGAAACTCGGTCGTGTGTACGAGGCTTAAGGGAGAGGAGATAAAAGGGGCGGACGCCCTGACCTTGGGGTTCAGAGTCGAAGGATGCAGCCGAGCCCAGGCACCTTCAGCTTGGGTGCTGGCGTTCTGGAGTTCCGGGCCCAGGTGCCCTTGACCTGGCCGAAGCAGGAGATGGAGTCCATCCCAGGCACCTTTAGCCTGGGGTGAGGTACTAATGCGGAAGCCTGGGACTCAGTACCTTTGACTGGGTTCCGCGGGGGTGGAGGAACTCGAGGGGGCCCTAACGCCTTGGGTGCCCGTGTCTGAGACGAGGAGGCTGGTAAACGGAACTTCTACGGAAAGTCTGGCGCAGCATTTGCCGGTGACGGGGAGGCCTCCGGTAACTCTCTTGGACGGATGTCTTTCCTCTGACAGGGGCTGTGATAGCGAAGGTAATTCATGCTCTTGTTCTATATACTGTATATACTTGAGTATAAGCCGAGATTTTCAGACCTTTTTTTGGGCTGAAAGTCCCCCCCTCGGCTTATACTCGAGTCAGCGAAATTTAACATTGTAAATAGTACCTGAAAAAAAGTTGAGAGGCTGCGGCGTCCATCGTTTAAATCTTGCGGTCTCTTCCTGGTCCCTTCCGTGATAGGCGATTCTCAGCAGACACTCTCCGCCTATCACGAACGTTCTCTCATCCTCACCCATCCCAGCAGACACTGTGTTCGGTGTTCCGCCAATCACAGACGTCTGCTGGGAAACTGAGGATGAGAGAACGTTCGTGATAGGCGGAGAGTGTCTGCTGAGAATCGCCTATCACGGAAGGGACCAGGAAGAGACCGCGGGATTTAACCACTTCAATACCATGCACTTATGCACCTTCCCGCCCAGACCAATTTTTAGCTTTCAGTACTCTCACACTTTGAATGACAATTACTTAGTCATGCTACACTGTATCCAAACAAAATTTTTATCATTTTCTTCTCACAAATAGAGCTTTCTTTTGGTGGTATTTAATCGCCACTGGGTTTTTTATTTTTTGCGATATAAGCAAAAAAACAGCAATTTTTTAAAAAAAAAAACACTTTTTTTTAGTTTCTATTGTAAAATTTTGCAAATAAGTAATTTTTCTTCATAAATTTGTGCCAAAATGTATACTGCTACATATCTTTGGTAAAATGAACCCAAATTAGTGTATATTATTTGGTCTTTGTGAAAGTTATAGAGTCTACAAACTATGGTGGCAATCACTGAAAATTTATCACATCTGATCACGCCTGATGTACTGAAGGGATATCTCATTTCTTGAGACACTAACAAGCGAGGAAAGTACAAATACCCCAAAATTACCCCTTTTTGGAAAGTAGACAGTCCAAGGTATTTACTAAGAGGCGTGTAGAGTTTTTTGAAGTTGTATTTTTTTCCCACAATTCTTGGGAAAATTAAATTTTTTTTTTTTTTTTTTTTTTTTTTACACAAACTGGTCATATTAACAGTTTTTTTCTCTCACACAGCATATGCATAATTGCAACTACACCCCAAAATACATTCTGCTACTCCTCCTGAGTGTAGCGATACCACATGTGTGAGACTTTTACACAGCCTGGCCACATACAGAGGCCCAACATTGAAGTAGCACTTTCAGGCGTTCTACAAGCATAAATCGCACATATCCTTTCTCAACCACCTATTACACTTTTGAAGGCCCTGGAGCACCAGGACAATGGAATTTTCCACAAAATGACCCCATTTTGGAAAGCACACACCCCAACGTATAATCTATGAAGCATTATGAGTCTTTTGAACGGTTCATTTTTTTCCAGAAGGTTTTGGAAAATGTGGAGAAAAAATGAAAATGCATTTTTTTTACACAAAGTTTTCCATTTATAAGATATTTCTAACGCATAGCATATACATAGCAAAAATGACACCCCAAAATGCATTCTGCTATTCCTCCTGAGTATAGCGATACCACATGTGTGAGACTTTTACACAGCCTGGCCATATACAGAGGCCCAACATTGAAGTAGCACTTTCAGGCGTTCTACAAGCATAAATCGCACATATCCTTTCTCAACCACCTATTACACTTTTGAAGGCCCTGGAGCACCAGGACAATGGAATTTTCCACAAAATGACCCCATTTTGGAAAGCACACACCCCAACGTATAATCTATGAAGCATTATGAGTCTTTTGAACGGTTCATTTTTTTCCAGAAGGTTTTGGAAAATGTGGAGAAAAAATGAAAATGCATTTTTTTTACACAAAGTTGTCCATTTATAAGATATTTCTAACGCATAGCATATACATAGCAAAAATGACACCCCAAAATGCATTCTGCTACTCCTCCTGAGTATAGCGATACCACATGTGTGAGACTTTTACACAGCCTGGCCATATACAGAGGCCCAACATTGAAGTAGCACTTTCAGGCGTTCTACAAGAATAAATCGCACATATCCTTTCTCAACCACCTATTACAATTTTGAAGGCCCTGGAGCACCAGGACAATAGAATTTTCCACAAAATGACCCCATTTTGGAAAGCACACACCCCAACGTATAATCTATGAAGCATTATGAGTCTTTTGAACGGTTCATTTTTTTCCAGAAGGTTTTGAAAAATGTGGAGAAAAAATGAAAATGCATTTTTTTTACACAAAGTTGTCCATTTATAAGATATTTCTAACGCATAGCATATACATAGCAAAAATAACACCCCAAAATGCATTCTGCTACTCCTCCTGAGTATAGCGATACCACATGTGTGAGACTTTTACACAGCCTGGCCATATACAGAGGCCCAACATTGAAGTAGCACTTTCAGGCGTTCTACAAGCATAAATCGCACATATCCTTTCTCAACCACCTATTACAATTTTGAAGGCCCTGGAGCACCAGGACAATAGAATTTTCCACAAAATGACCCCATTTTGGAAAGCACACACCCCAACGTATAATCTATGAAGCATTATGAGTCTTTTGAACGGTTCATTTTTTTCCAGAAGGTTTTGGAAAATGTGGAGGAAAAATGAAAATGCATTTTTTTTACACAAAGTTGTCCATTTATAAGATATTTCTAACTTATAGCATATACATAGCAAAAATAACACCCCGAAATGCATTCTGCTACTCCTCCTGAGTATGGCGATACCACATGTGTGAGACTTTTACACAGCCTGGCCATATACAGAGGCCCAAAATTGAAGTAGCACTTTCAGGCGTTCTACAAGCATAAATCGCACATATCCTTTCTCAACCACCTATTACAATTTTGAAGGCCCTGGAGCACCAGGACAATAGAATTTTCCACAAAATGACCCCATTTTTGAAAGCACACACCCCAACGTATAATCTATGAGGCATTATGAGTCTTTTGAACGGTTCATTTTTTTCCAGAAGGTTTTGGAAAATGTGGAGAAAAAATTAAAATGCATTTTTTTTACACAAAGTTGTCAATTTATAAGATATTTCTAACACATAATATGTACATAGCAAAAATTACACCCCAAAATGCATTCTGCTACTCCTCCTGAGTATGGCGATACCACATGTTTGAGACTTTTACACAGCCTGGCCACATACAGAGGCCCAACATCCAAGTAGCACCTCCAGGCATTCTAGCAGCATTAATTGCACATATCATTTTCTGACTACCGATCACATTTTTGAAGGCCCTTCATATATCTAACACATAGCAGGTACATACCAAATAACAAAAGATTACCTGTGGTTTTAGAAGTGCAGTGGTCCACAGAGGAGAGCATCGGTCCAGGCAGCAGGCAGGGATGAGGTCAGCGACAGCAAAAGCAATCATCCAGGCAGCAGGCAGGAATACTGTCCATAGTTCGCACAGGCAGAGATACTGTCAGCACAGCCAGAGCACAGCCAAAGCACAGGTCCAGGTAGCAGGCAGAGGTGTCCCGGCAGAAATGCTGTCCAAAGTCAGTAGAGGCAGCAGGCAGATATATGGTCAACACAGCCAAAGTATTGGTCCAAGCAGCAGGAAGAAACATGGTCCATAATGGCATGGGTCATTACAGGCAGTAATATGGTCAGCACAGCCAAATTATTGGTCCAGGCAGCAGGAAGGACCATCAAGCTTAGGGCCAGGGGGACAGGGGTAGAGGCTTCTCCCACCCAAATCGCTTTGAAGCCTCCGGGCAACCAGACCCTGTTCTTGGAGCACAGAAAACGAAAAACTGGTTTTCTCTACTCAGAACGCTATTCTGAAGCCCCTCACATATGTGAGACCCCTGTGTACTAAAAGTAGATGGCCAAAAGATCAGTCCAAGTGGCAGGCAAAAACATGGTCGATTAACAGGCCAAGGTCGGTACACGTGGAAGTCAGAAACGTGGTTTAAATCGGCAGGCAGAGGCATCGTCGATAAACAGGCCAGGGTCAGTTAATTAACATGGAAGGTAGTTAGTAACATGGTAGCAGGCAAATAGGGAAGTGGCAGTCTGTTAATAATAAGGGGAACTAATGGATGTATGATAATTTTTGAAGCAATTTCCGATGCACAGGCCAGGTTGGGAGGGACAATCGGGACAATAATAGCTGGTGTCTCTTCTTACTCCTCCTCTGCTGCATACACGGCATTTCTTTTGGCGTCTTCTTCCAGATTCTGTGGGGGGGATGCTAAAGGGATAGTGTCGCTCGTGAAGCCGACTCACACTATCAGAGCGAATGCTTCCTGGGGCGGGATCTTGTTGGTAAATGAGGGCATCGATGATGTCTTCGATATATTGGAGGTAGTGGAGTCGGTGATTTTGAGTTGCTTTTTGGTAGCAGACAAACGAATTAAAAAGGGCCATGTGAAACAGGTGAAACGCAACTTTTTTGTGCCAATAATGGGACTTTCTGGTTGATAAGTAGGGCTGTAGCATCTGGTCATTTAAATCCACCCCCCCATGTACAAATTGTAGTCGTGGACACATTCAGGCTTTACAATGGAGCCGCGTCTTCTTGGGATCTCCACCATGGTGTCATTGTGGATCGTAGAGAGGATGTGGACATCTTTCTTGTCCCTCCACTTCATGGCCAACACCTCCTCGTTCCTCATGGATGCCGATTCTCCAGGTCGCAATTTTTTTGTCAATAAATTTTGTGGGAATCCCTTCCGGTTTTTTTTTAAGGTACCGCAGGCCGGGGTTTGTTTACTGTAAAGGTGGCGAAAAAGGGGCAGGCTGGTATAATAATTATCAACATATAAATGGTAACCTTTTCCAAACAGGGGGTATGCCAACTCCCAGACAATTTTCCCACTGGTTCCAATATATGTGGGGCAATCACGGGGCTGGAGCTGGGAGTCTTTGCCTTCGTAGATCCTGAATTTGCAGACGTATCCAGTGGCTCGATCACATAATTTATTTAATTTTAACCCATACCTGGCTCTCTTGCTTGGTATGTACTGCTTGAACTGCAGTCGGCCGGTGAAATGTACGAGGGATTCGTCCACACAAATTTTTTGGTCTGGGATGAAAACTTCTTCAAATCGCTGGGAAAAGGCATTGATTAGGGGGCGTATCTTGTACAATTTGTCGTAGTTGGGATAATCTCGGGGAGGGCACTGTGAATTGTCTTCGAAGTGGAGAAAGCGCATAATCATGTCGTATCTTTTCCTGGACATGACAGCGGAATATATGGGCATGTGTTGGATGGGGCGTTTGGACCAATATGAATGGACTTCGTTCTTTTTTGTAAGCCCCATATTGAACATAAGGCCCAAAAATAATTTAAATTCCTCCAATGTTAGACGCCGCCACTGGAACATGCGGGCGTAGGAAGAATCGGGGTTGGCAGCAATAAATTGGGATGCATACAGATTCGTTTGATCCACTATATTCTGCAGCAAATCTTGTGGGAAAAATAAACAAAAATAATCAAATTTAGAAAAATTTGTAGTGTCGGGCTGCACACCTGGCTGTGCGGTGAAAGGGGGGATGATAGCGGATCCTGAGTTGGCAGGCAACCATAAGGGGTTTGTCAGGGCATCGGGAAGGTAGGATTGGGGCTGGATTCTTCGGGTTGGGCGTGCATTTCCATTGCTTGTACTGGGCTCCTCTTCCTGGGGTATGGCGCTGCTGGTGGTGGGCAGTTCTCCTGATCTTGGTGCTGATCTTGGTGCCGATCGCATTCTTTTGGGAGGGACGGTTTCCTCCGGGGACTCGGACTCTGAGCCACTATCCTCCACTGGCTCGTATTCCGAACCAGAATCGGATAATGGGAGCTCCCCGCTGCTCTCATCATCCGACATGGCAAGAATGGCATATGCCTCCTCAGGTGTGTAAACCCTTTGGGACATTATGGCAGTGCTTATTGGTGGGCCTGTGTAATGGTACTGCTGGTGGTAGTGGTGGTGGTCTGTGTGGTAGTACCGATGGAGGTATTAGTGGTGGGCCTGTGTGGTGGTACCGATGGCGGTATGGGTGGTGGTGGTACCAATGGTGGTACAGGTGGTGGTGGTACCGATGGCGGTATGGGTGGTGGTGGTGGCGGCGGTACCGATGGCGGTACAGGTGGCGGTACGGGTGGTGGTGGTAGCGATGGCGGTATGGGTGGTGGTGGTACCGATGGCGGTACAGGTGGTGGTGGTACCGATGGCGGTACAGGTGGTGGTGGTACGGGTGGTGATGGTACCGATGGCGGTACAGGTGGTGGTGGCACTACCGACGGTGGTACGGGTGGTGGTACTGGTGGTGGTACCGATGGCGGCACTAGTGGTGATACTGGTAGCGGGCCTGTGTGGCAGTATAGATGCTGGGCCTGGTGGCGGTACTGGTGGTGGTACTGGTACCGATGGCGGTACTGGTAGCCTGTGTGGCGGTGCCAATGGCGGTACCGATGGAGGTGGGCCTGTGACAGATGATTGACAGATGGGCTGATTGATTGACAGATGGGCTGATTGATTGATTGACAGATGGGTTGATTGATTGACAGATGGGGTGATTGATTGACAGGTGGGGTGATTGATTGAGAGATGGGCTGATTGATTGACAGATGAGCTGATAGATTGACAGATGGGCTGATTGATTGACAGATGGGCTGATTGACAGATGGGCTGATTGACAGATGAGCTGATTGACAGATGGGCTGATTGACAGATGGGCTGATTGGCTGGGCTGATTGATGTGCTGGGCTGTGTGACAGGTCCTCTTTATGGGGGGGGGGGCGTGTTGTGCACTGTAAACTTATGTAGACAAACTACACTGAGCTAACTTACTGATCTCTTCTCTCTCCTCACAGATCGGTGTGTGAGGAGAGAGCAGGGATCAGGTAGTAACTCCTGTGGAGTTTGTTTACATTTGTGACCGGCTGTGATTGGACACAGCCGGTCACGTGGTAAACAGCCAATTCATTGGCTGTTTACTCTGATCGGGGACGCACTGTGTCCAAGGGACACTCGCCTTCCCCGATCCCCGCTCTGCAAGCCTGTGGCGGCGCGCACGGAGCGCGCCGCCGAGTTTGTTTTGACAGGTGATCGGCTGTGACTTTGACACAGCCGATCACATGGTAAACAGCCAATGAAATTGGCTGTTTACCGTGATCGGGGAAGCGCTGTGTCCGAGGGACACATGCCGTCCCCGATCACCGCGCTGCGCGCCCCCGCGGGCGCGCGCAAGGCAATATCCTGCAGGACGTCATATGACGTCCAGTATCGATATTGCAACCACTTCCCGGACGTCAATTCGCTATTGACTGGGCGGGAAGTGGTTAAACGATGGACACCGCAGCCTCTCAACTTTTTTTCAGGTACTGTTTACAATGTTAAATTTAAACAGTGAGCTAGGGAACAGTGAGGATAGGAACAGTGAGGATAGGAAAAGTGAGGATGGGAACAGTGAGGAACAGTGAGGATGGGAACAGTGAGGAACAGTGAGGATGGGAACAGTGAGGAACAGTGAGGATGGGCACAGTGAGGCATTGTTGACCCTCGGCTTATACTCGAGTCAGTAAGTTTTCCCAGTTTTTTGTGGTAACATTAGGTACCTCGGCTTATACTCGGGTCGGCTTATACTCGAGTATATACGGTAGTCGGTGGCAGTGACTATACATCATAACCATTGGTGACATCACAGTGGTTAGCTCTACTAAAAGGATTGTGCCTTGACCTACTCCCCACAAATACTGAAGTGTTCTATGGGTCTCAACCTGTCTGTGCTGTATGACTATTGTGAGGGGGTTAGCTCGGCAGCGGGTGTGTGTGACCCCCGGGATGGGCTCCCCACACAAAAACAGGCCCAGCAAACGGAGGTTGTGGTTTTCAAAATCAAAAAAAGGTGCGGTTTATTTTCTATTTACAGTGACAAAACACAGCAAAGCCAAAAGAAACATAAACAAAATAAATCCTGGTCAACTTGACCTCTGACTAAACATACAGGTTTCCTAACTAACAACTGGGATCAGCCTAGTGCTGTCCTAGTCCCTAAGTCCCTGGTTTTAAATGTCCAAGCAAATAGCCACACAGGCTTTGTCTCACCGCACAGGGGTTCACTCTCCCTAGACAGTCCACACAGGTCTGGTTCCAGGCATGAGCTAACATCTAATGAAGCTGGGAGTTCTTATAGAGGCCTAAATGAGCTGACAAGCTTCAGCTGGTCTCATCAACTCCCTGTCTGCACGACGCCCCACACTCTCCCTAGACATATGAGTCATCCATGAGCCCACTAGCCTTAGCTGGGCTTATACAACTCTCCACCTAGTTGTATAAGTCGGCGTAAAGCCTGAATCTGGGCGAAATATATCTACCCCCCTGGATGCAACCAGGTGACTTTACCTTCCTGCTGTCACATACCCCCCCCTCTTGTTTTAACCTCGGGGTTGGAACACCAGCAATCAGGCATTCATGTACTCGAGACAAAGCATCCACATTCCCCATTTGAACGCCAGGGCGATGCTTTACTGTGAAGTTGAATTCCTGGAGGGCCAGGAACCACCTATTCACTCTTCTATTTGTTTCCTTGTTTTGAGCCATCCACTTTAACGGAGCGTGATCCGTAACCATGTCAAAGTGCCTACCTAGCAGGTAGTACCGAAGGGAATCTAGAGCCCACTTCACCGCTAAACACTCCTTTTCAACGGTGGCGTAATTTACCTCATGGGACTTCAACTTCCTGCTGAGGTAAATGACTGGGTGCTCTTCCCCGTTCCAGACCTGGGACAATACTGCTCCTAACCCCACATCTGACGCATCACTTTGTACGACAAAGTCTTTAGAGAAGTCGGGTGAGTACAACACTGGCTGGCTACATAAGGCTTGTTTCAAGAATTGGAATGCTGCCTCAGCCTCGGGGGTCCATTTAATCATGACCGACCCTTTCCCCTTCGTTAGGTTGGTTAGGGGCACAGCCTTAGAAGCAAAGTGGGGAATGAATCGCCGATAATACCCAGCGATTCCCAGAAAGGCTCGTACCTGCTTCTTGCTGTTGGGACGTGGCCAACTCTGGATGGCCTCGACTTTGTTGAGTTGGGGTTTTATTACTCCCCTCCCAATGGTGTACCCAAGATATTTGGCCTCCTCCTGCCCAATGGTACACTTCTTGGGGTTAGCCGTAAACCCCGCTTCCCGAACAGAGTCCAGGACTGCTTGCACTTTTGGCAGATGTGAGGCCCAATCTGTGCTATGGACAATTACGTCATCCAGGTAAGCCGCAGCATACTTCCGATGGGGCCTCAGCATCTGGTCCATTTTCCGCTGGAATGTGGCCGGCGCATTCTGTAACCCGAACGGCATTCTTTTATATTGGAACGCCCCGTCTGGGGTTACAAATGCGGTTTTCTCTTTGGCCAATTTGGCCAGGGGGATTTGCCAATACCCTTTTGTGAGGTCAAGAGTCGTCATGTATCGGGCTGTTCCCAGCCGGTCGATCAACTCATCTATACGTGGCATGGGGTAGGTGTCAAATTTTGTAACTTTGTTCAACTGACGAAAATCGTTACAAAATCGCCAGCTCCCATCCGGTTTAGGCACCAACACAATGGGACTAGACCAATCACTTTGGGACTCCTCTATCACCCCTAAGTTCAGCATTTTCTGTACTTCCTCCCGTATTGCCTCCCGTCGGGCCTCTGGGATCCGATAGGGTTTTAACTTCACCCTTTCACCGGGCGGGGTAATGATGTCATGCTCTACCCCAAATGTTTGTCCCGGCAGCTCAGAGAATACCTCCTTGTTGCGAAGCACAAACTCCTTAACCTCCTGTTGTTGGGGTTGTGACAAGGTGGCTGCTATTCCAACCTCAGGAATCACGCAACCAGTTTGAGCTGGTGACCAAGTGTCTGCGACTAGGGACTCTCTATCCCTCCAGGCTTTCAACAGATTAACGTGATAGATCTGTTCGGGCTTTCGCCTTCCTGGTTGTCTGACCTTGTAATTCACTTCGCTCACTTTTTCCATTATCTCGTAGGGGCCTTGCCATTTGGCAAGGAATTTACTTTCAACCGTAGGGACAAGTACCAGTATCCTATCCCCCGGGGAAAAGGTACGGGTCTTGGCTCCACGGTTGTACACTCTCTGCTGTGCTAACTGCGCTTGGGCCAAATGTTCCTTCACGATGGGCATTACCTGTGCAATTCGGTCTTGCATCAGGGCGACATGCTCAATCACACTCCTGTGGGGAGAACTCTCACTTTCCCAAGTTTCCTTGGCAATATCCAACAGCCCTCTTGGGTGTCTCCCATACAGTAACTCAAAGGGGGAGAATCCCGTAGAGGATTGGGGCACCTCCCTAATAGCAAACATCAGATAAGGAAGTAGACAGTCCCAATCCTTTCCATCTCTATCCACCACTTTCTTCAACATTTGTTTTAGAGTTTTGTTGAATCTTTCAACCAGCCCATCGGTTTGGGGGTGATACACAGATGTACGTAATTGCGTCACTTTGAACAATTTACACAGCTCTTTCATAACCCGGGACATAAAGGGTGTACCTTGGTCCGTAAGCAGTTCTTTACAAATACCCACCCGGCTAAACACAAGAGATAGCTCTTTGGCTATGGTTTTGGCCGAGGTATTTCGGAGAGGGATCGCTTCTGGATAACGGGTGGCATAGTCCATTATAACTAATATGTACTGGTGCCCCCTAGCGGACTTGATTATAGGACCTACCAAATCCATGGCGATCCTCTCAAACGGGACCTCAATGATGGGTAGAGGGACCAGTGGGCTACGGAAATGTGGCATCGGGGCCGACCTCTGACACACAGGGCAGGAGGAACAATAATTTTCTATGTCCTTCATCACCCCCGGCCAATAGAATCTCTGTAATACCCTCTCTCGGGTTTTCTCTGTCCCCAGATGACCTCCAAGAATGTGCCCATGGGCCAACTCCAACACCAACTTCCTGTAAGGTTTGGGCACCACAAGCTGCTCAACGGTTTCTTCTGCCCTTTTTGCCACCCGATACAGTAGGTCCTTCTCTACGCTGAAGTATGGGTAAGTGCAGGTATTATCTGGGTTCACTAACTCGCCATCTATTTTCACTACGTTTTCCCGTGCCTTTATTAGGGCGGGGTCTTTCAACTGTTCTGTGGCAAAGTTTTCCCTGTGAACCTCAAGATCAGAAAACTCCACAGACGGTAGGTTTTCGTCTGAGGAGGTGGGCTCCTCTCCAGTTTCTTGAGTCTCCCCTGCCAATACTGATAAGGGAAATTCCGGAGAGTCCTCACCACTCTCAGGGGAATTCTGGCTATCAAATTCCTGGTACACAGGGGCACCAGTGGGGCTCAGGATCATCCCACAGTTCCCAGAACTTCGGAAAATCCCTTCCCACAATGGCGTCATACGGTAACTGAGATACTAAGCCCACTGGATGAGAGAGTGTACCTTTGGGGGTCTCAAAACACACTGTAGTCACTGGATACTCTCGGGTGTCCCCATGCACACAAATAACAGCTACCTTGCTATTCCCAGAGACCTCTGTTTTAACTAACTCAGCCTTTATCAGGGTCACAAGGCTACCTGAATCCAGCAATACCACAACATTTCTACCATTAACACACATTTTGCATAAATGTTTCTCAGTTCCTCGAATGGCAGTGCATGCGACTGTCGCACACAGCGACTGACGTCTGCCCGTCAGAAAGTCACACTGCATGGGTTCCTCCACAACCGGGCAATTGGCTGCAATATGTCCCGCTTGCCGGCAGCGGTAGCAAACGATCCTTCTTGCCGCCTCTTGAGCCGCTGATTTCCCAGGCTGTTCTCGCCAAACTTGGGGTAGAGCTCCCACCCTCTCACTCTCTCCACCCTTACCCCTTGGAATCCTCTTATCCGCCCCTGGGGATGGTCTGGTCTTAGGGTGGAAAGTCCGAGTGTCTCTGGAAGAGGCCGTCAGGTTCTCTGTAGCCAAGTATTTCTCCACACGATCCACAAGACCATCGGCCGTCTCTGGGTCTCCATGGCTTACCCACTTTTGGATGGCAGTAGGAAGAGCTCTCAAAAACCGATCCATTACAACACGTTCCACAATCTTTGGTGCGGACAAAGTCTCTGGCTGTAGCCACTTTCTGCTCAGGTGAATGAGATCATACATTTGAGACCTGGGGGGTTTTCCAAGCTGGAAAGTCCAGTTATGCACACGCTGAGCCCGGACAGCCTGGGTGACACCCAGCCTTGCCAATATCTCAGCTTTTAGCATCACATAGTCTTTTGCTTGGTCAGGCTCTAGGTCATAGTAAGCCTTCTGCGATTCACCAGTTAACAGAGGAGCCACCAGTCCAGCCCACTGCTCCTCAGGCCACTTTTCTCTTTCAGCAGTCCTTTCAAATGTGGTCAAAAATACCTCTGGATCATCCTCTCCAGTCATTTTTGTCAATAAACGACTCACCCCAAAGGACGCGGTATTAGTGGGACGGCTTTCCTCACTGGTTTGCGGACGTTGCTGCATTACTGCTTCCATTTGTTGTAGTCTCTGCTCTTGCTTCTGTAACAGGTCTATGAAGCCGGCCTCCGATTGCTGCTGGGCTTGTTGCTGAGCTTCCAGACTCTGTTGGTGAGCTTGCTGCTGGGCTGCAAGGCTCTGTTGATGAGCTTGCTGCTGGGCTGCGAAGTTCTGTTGTTGAGCTGCAAGGCTCTGTTGATGAGCTGCAAGGCTCTTTTGCAAACCTGCATTTGTCTGCTGTTGATTGGCATTTGCTAGAGCCAGCTGCTTCAGTATCTCCTCCATGCTGGCTTAAAAAAAACTGCCACTGGTTCTCCACCAACTGTGAGGGGGTTAGCTCGGCAGCGGGTGTGTGTGACCCCCGGGATGGGCTCCCCACACAAAAACAGGCCCAGCAAACGGAGGTTGTGGTTTTCAAAATCAAAAAAAGGTGCGGTTTATTTTCTATTTACAGTGACAAAACACAGCAAAGCCAAAAGAAACATAAACAAAATAAATCCTGGTCAACTTGACCTCTGACTAAACATACAGGTTTCCTAACTAACAACTGGGATCAGCCTAGTGCTGTCCTAGTCCCTAAGTCCCTGGTTTTAAATGTCCAAGCAAATAGCCACACAGGCTTTATCTCACCGCACAGGGGTTCACTCTCCCTAGACAGTCCACACAGGTCTGGTTCCAGGCATGAGCTAACATCTAATGAAGCTGGGAGTTCTTATAGAGGCCTAAATGAGCTGACAAGCTTCAGCTGGTCTCATCAACTCCCTGTCTGCACGACGCCCCACACTCTCCCTAGACATATGAGTCATCCATGAGCCCACTAGCCTTAGCTGGGCTTATACAACTCTCCACCTAGTTGTATAAGTCGGCGTAAAGCCTGAATCTGGGCGAAATATATCTACCCCCCTGGATGCAACCAGGTGACTTTACCTTCCTGCTGTCACACTATTTATTGCTGGAAGAGAATAAATACGAGTTGGACCTTTTCAGTGTGTGGAACTCTGGTTACTGGGAGCAAAGGGAGTCATTTCGGAGGAAGGATTTGACTCTGAGACATACACACAAAACCCGATAGTTCTGGCTTTCACCTCCAGTCTCTCTGGAGGACATGGGCCGTGGTGTATCGCATCCCTTCCCCCAGTACTAACCCCTAGACAAGACCAACAAGAATGAGATGGGGTGAGAGGGGTGAGGTCGCTACATTATATATATATATATATATATATTGTGACAGCAGGAAGGTAAAGTCACCTGGTTGCATCCAGGGGGGTAGATATATTTCTCCCAGATTCAGGCTTTATGCCAACTTATACAACTAGGGATGGAGTTGATGAAGCCCAGCTGAGGCTAGTGGGCTCATGGATGATTCATACCTCTAGGGAGAGTGCTGGGCGTCGTGCAGGCAGGGAGTTGATGAGACCAGCTGAAGCTTGTCAGCTCGTTTAAGGCCTCTATAAAAACTCCCAGCTTCATTAGGTGTTTGCTCATGCCTGGAACCAGACCTGTGTGGACTGTCTAGGGAGAGTGAACCCCTGTGCGGTGAGACAAAGCCTGTGTGGCTATTTGTTTGGACATTTACTAAACCAGGGACTTAGGGACTAGGACAGCACCAGGCTGATCCCAGTTGTTAGTTAGGAAACCTGCATGTTTAGTCAGAGGTCAAGCTGACCAGGGTTTATTTTGTTTATGTTTCTTTTTGCTTTGCTGTGTTTTTTTGTCACTGTAAATAGAGAAATAAACCGCACCTTTTTGATCTTGAAAACCACAACCTCCGTCTGCTGGGCCTGTTTTTGTGTGGGGAGCCCATCCAGGGGATCACACACACCCGCTGCCGAGCTAACCCCCCCACAGTTGGTGGAGAATGCGAGCAGTTTTTTTTTAAGCCAGCATGGAGGAGATACTGAAACAGCTGGCTCTAGCAAATGCCAATCAACAGCAGACAAATGCAGGTTTGCAAAAGAGCCTTGCAGCTCAACAACAGAGCTTCGCAGCCGAGCAGCAAGCTCATCAACAGAGCCTTGCAGCCCAGCAGCAAGCTCACCAACAGAGTCTGGAAGCTCAGCAACAAGCCCAGCAGCAATCTGAGGCCCGCTTCATAGACCTGTTACAGAAGCAAGAGCAGAGACTACAACAAATGGAAGCAGTAATGCAGCAACGTGAGGAAAGCCGTCCCACTAATACCGCGTCCTTTGGGGTGAGTCGTTTATTGACAAAAATGACTGGAGAGGATGATCCAGAGGTATTTTTGACCACATTTGAAAGGACTGCTGAAAGAGAAAAGTGGCCTGAGGAGCAGTGGGCTGGACTGGTGGCTCCTCTGTTAACTGGTGAGTCGCAGAAGGCTTACTATGACCTAGAGCCTGACCAAGCAAAAGACTATGTGATGCTAAAAGCTGAAATATTGGCAAGGCTGGGTGTCACCCTGGCTGTCCGGGCTCAGCGTGTGCATAACTGGACTTTCCAGCTTGGAAAACCCCCCAGGTCTCAAATGTATGATCTCATTCACCTGAGCAGGAAGTGGCTACAGCCAGAGACTTTGTCCGCACCAGAGATTGTGGAACGTGTTGTAATGGATCGGTTTTTGAGAGCTCTTCCTACTGCCATCCAAAAGTGGGTAAGCCATGGAGACCCAGAGACGGCCGGTGGTCTTGTGGATCGTGTAGAGAAATACTTGGCTACAGAGAACCTGACGGCCTCTTCCAGAGACTCTCGGACTTTCCACCCTAAGACCAGACCATCCCCAGGGGCGGATAAGAGGATTCCAAGGGGTGAGGGTGGAGAGAGTGAGAGGGTGGGAGCTCTACCCAAAGTTTGGCGAGAACAGCCTGGGAAGTCAGGGGCTCAAGAGGCAGCCAAATGGATTGTTTGCTACCGCTGCCGGCAAGCGGGACATATTGCAGCAAATTGCCCGGTTGTGGAGGAACCCATGCAATGTGACTTTCTGACGGACAGACGTCAGTCGCTGTGTGCGACAGTCGCATGCACTGCCATTCGGGGAACTGAGAAACATTTATGCAAAATGTGTATTAATGGTAGAAATGTTGTGGTATTACTGGATTCAGGTAGCCTTGTGACCCTGATAAAGGCTGAATTAGTTAAAACAGAGGTCTCTGGGAATAGCAAGGTAGCTGTGATTTGTGTGCATGGGGACACCCGAGAGTATCCAGTGACTACAGTGTGTTTCAAGACCCCCAAAGGTACCCTCTCTCATCCAGTGGGGTTAGTATCTCAATTACCGCATGATGCCATTGTGGGAAGGGATTTTCCGAAGTTCTGGGAACTGTGGGATGATCCTGAGCCCCCCACTGGTGCCCCTATGTACCAGGAAGGTGATAGCCAGAACTCCTCTGAGAGTGGTGAGGACTCTCCAGAATTTCCCTTGTCAGTATTGGCAGGCGAGACTCAAGAAACTGGAGAGGAGCCCACCTCCTCAGACGAAAACCTACCGTCTGTGGAGTTTTCTGATCTTGAGGTTCACAGGGAAAATTTTGCCACAGAACAGTTAAAAGACCCCGCCCTAATAAAGGCACGGGAAAACGTAGTGGAAATAGATGGCGAGTTAGTGAACCCAGATAATACCTGCACTTACCCATACTTCAGCGTAGAGAAGGACCTACTGTATCGGGTGGCAAAAAGGGCAGAAGAAACCGTGGAGCAGCTTGTGGTGCCCAAACCTTACAGGAAGTTGGGGTTGGAGTTGGCCCATGGGCACATTCTTGGAGGTCATCTGGGGACAGAGAAAACCCGAGAGAGGGTATTACAGAGATTCTATTGGCCTGGGGTGATGAAGGACATAGAAAATTATTGTTCCTCCTGCCCTGTGTGTCAGAGGTCGGCCCCGATGCCACATTTCCGTAGCCCGCTGGTCCCTCTACCCATCATTGAGGTCCCGTTTGAGAGGGTCGCAATGGATTTGGTAGGTCCTATAATCAAGTCCGCTAGGGGGCACCAGTACATATTAGTTATAATGGACTATGCCACCCGTTATCCAGAAGCGATCCCTCTCCGAAATACCTCGGCCAAAACCATAGCCAAAGAGCTATCTCTTGTTTTTAGCCGGGTGGGTATTTGTAAAGAACTGCTTACGGACCAAGGTACACCCTTTATGTCCCGGGTTATGAAAGAGCTGTGTAAATTGTTCAAAGTGACGCAATTGCGTACGTCTGTGTATCACCCCCAAACCGATGGGCTGGTTGAAAGATTCAACAAAACCCTAAAAAAAATGTTGAAGAAAGTGGTGGATAGAGATGGAAAGGATTGGGACTGTCTACTTCCTTATTTGATGTTTGCTATTAGGGAGGTGCCCCAATCCTCTACGGGATTCTCCCCCTTTGAGTTACTGTATGGGAGACACCCAAGAGGACTGTTGGATATTGCCAAGGAAACTTGGGAAAGTGAGAGTTCTCCCCACAGGAGTGTGATTGAGCATGTCGCCCTGATGCAAGATCGAATTGCACAGGTAATGCCCATCGTGAAGGAACATTTGGCCCAAGCGCAGTTGGCACAGCAGAGAGTGTACAACCGTGGAGCCAAGACCCGTACCTTTTCCCCGGGGGATAGGATATTGGTACTTGTCCCTACGGTTGAAAGTAAATTCCTTGCCAAATGGCAAGGCCCCTACGAGATAATGGAAAAAGTGAGCGAAGTGAATTACAAGGTCAGACAACCAGGAAGGCGAAAGCCCGAACAGATCTATCACGTTAATCTGTTGAAAGCCTGGAGGGATAGAGAGTCCCTAGTCGCAGAAACTTGGTCACCAGCTCAAACTGGTTGCGTGATTCCGGAGGTTGGAATAGCAGCCACCTTGTCACAACCCCAACAACAGGAGGTGAAGGAGTTTGTGCTTCGCAACAAGGAGGTGTTCTCTGAGCTGCCGGGACAAACATCTGGGGTAGAGCATGATATTATTACCCCGCCCGGTGAAAGGGTGAAGTTAAAACCCTATCGGATCCCAGAGGCCCGACGGGAGGCAATACGGGAGGAAGTACAGAAAATGCTGAACTTAGGGGTGATAGAGGAGTCCCAAAGTGATTGGTCTAGTCCCATTGTGTTGGTGCCTAAACCGGATGGGAGCTGGCGATTTTGTAACGATTTTCGTCAGTTGAACAAAGTTACAAAATTTGACACCTACCCCATGCCACTTATAGATGAGTTGATCGACCGGCTGGGAACAGCCCGATACATGACGACTCTTGACCTCACAAAAGGGTATTGGCAAATTCCCCTGGCCAAGTCGGCCAAAGAGAAAACCGCATTTGTAACCCCAGACGGGGCGTTCCAATATAAGAGAATGCCGTTCGGGTTACAGAATGCGCCGGCCACATTCCAGCGGAAAATGGACCAGATACTGAGGCCCCATCGAAAGTATGCTGCGGCTTACCTGGATGACGTAATTGTCCATAGCACAGATTGGGCCTCACATCTGCCAAAAGTGCAAGCAGTCCTAGACTCTATCCGGGAAGCGGGGTTTACGGCTAACCCCAAGAAGTGTACCATTGGGCAGGAGGAGGCCAAATATCTTGGGTACACCATTGGCAGGGGAGTAATAAAACCCCAACTCAACAAAGTCGAGGCCATCCAGAGTTGGCCACGTCCCAACAGCAAGAAGCAGGTACGGGCCTTTCTGGGAATCGCGGGTTATTATCGGTGCTTCATTCCCCACTTTGCTTCTAAGGCTGTGCCCCTAACCAACCTGACGAAAGGGAAAGGGTCGGTCATGATTAAATGGACCCCCGAGGCTGAGGCAGCATTCCAATTCTTGAAACAAGCCTTATGTAGCCAGCCAGTGTTGTACTCACCCGACTTCTCTAAAGACTTTGTCGTACAAAGTGATGCGTCAGATGTGGGGTTAGGAGCAGTATTGTCCCAGGTCTGGAACGGGGAAGAGCACCCAGTCATTTACCTCAGCAGGAAGTTGAAGTCCCATGAGGTAAATTACGCCACGGTTGAAAAGGAGTGTTTAGCGGTGAAGTGGGCTCTAGATTCCCTTCGGTACTATCTGCTAGGTAGGCACTTTGACATGGTTACGGATCACGCTCCGTTAAAGTGGATGGCTCAAAACAAGGAGACAAATAGAAGAGTGAATAGGTGGTTCCTGGCCCTACAGGAATTCAACTTCACAGTAAAGCATCGCCCTGGCGTTCAAATGGGGAATGTGGATGCTTTGTCTCGAGTACATGAATGCCTGATTGCTGGTGTTCCAACCCCAAGGTTAAAACAAGAGGGGGGGGTATGTGACAGCAGGAAGGTAAAGTCACCTGGTTGCATCCAGGGGGGTAGATATATTTCTCCCAGATTCAGGCTTTATGCCAACTTATACAACTAGGGAGGGAGTTGATGAAGCCCAGCTGAGGCTAGTGGGCTCATGGATGATTCATACCTCTAGGGAGAGTGCTGGGCGTCGTGCAGGCAGGGAGTTGATGAGACCAGCTGAAGCTTGTCAGCTCGTTTAAGGCCTCTATAAAAACTCCCAGCTTCATTAGGTGTTTGCTCATGCCTGGAACCAGACCTGTGTGGACTGTCTAGGGAGAGTGAACCCCTGTGCGGTGAGACAAAGCCTGTGTGGCTATTTGTTTGGACATTTACTAAACCAGGGACTTAGGGACTAGGACAGCACCAGGCTGATTCCAGTTGTTAGTTAGGAAACCTGCATGTTTAGTCAGAGGTCAAGCTGACCAGGGTTTATTTTGTTTATGTTTCTTTTTGCTTTGCTGTGTTTTTTTGTCACTGTAAATAGAGAAATAAACCGCACCTTTTTGATCTTGAAAACCACAACCTCCGTCTGCTGGGCCTGTTTTTGTGTGGGGAGCCCATCCAGGGGATCACACACACCCGCTGCCGAGCTAACCCCCCCACAATATATATATATTTATTTAATTTATGTAATATATTTATATATTTATTTAATTTTATGTACCAGGATGTTATTTATTGTTTGATGAGTATGGTGTGGAGGAACTTGAGTGGTGTGCCAGAGCCCTGACCTCCACCCTATTGAACACCTTTGGGATTAATTGGAATGAGCTAGGTCTTCACATCTAACATCTCCATAAAGAGTGGTCTGGTGGTTTGATGAGTATGGTCCTCTCACCCAACATCTTCATAAAGAGTGGTCTGCCAGAACTCTGATCTCAACCCTACTAAAGCATGAATCTGAATACTGTAAACCAGGTCTTCTTGTCTAATATCAGTACCTGACCTCACAAATGTTCTTCTGGCTAGGCACAAATTCCCACAGACACTCCAAAATATTGTGGAAGGCCTTCCCAGAACAGTGGAGGCAGTTATAGACTTGAAGAGGGGAACAACTCATAGACTTGCCTCTTGGATTTACAGGATTGTTTTTTTTTTTGTTCTAGGCTGTGATTGTTTAGAAAGCTGCAAATAACCTTCCTATATGAAGTACCTTTCAGTACCTCGAAAATGGCCAGAGCCTTTATTAGACAACAAACTGATGCTCATCCACATAGGCGTGCGCACAGGGTGTGCCAGGTGTGCCCAGGCACACCCTAATCACCCTGTGCAGCACAGATTTCCTCTACTGCCCTGGCTCCCATCTTTCCCCCCGCAGCACTGCCAGCTTCCCTCCTCTCCTATTGGCTGTTGCTGCTGGGATGTTTTAGGAGTGGGGAAAGGGGCCAGTAAATATGTAATTTACTTGGCCCCTTCCCTTTCTGAATGAACACCGTTAGCGATCGGTATTGTGTGTTTGGGCTTTGGGGTGCACACCCTAATGCAATAGGCTGCGCACACCTATGCTCATCCACAAGAGACTCATGAAATGAGAGTACTACTGGAGAAAAGTGAAAATCTTTTACTTCTGCACCTGAAATAAATTTGATGCTCTCCAAGGACCATGTTTTCCAGAGTAGGCTCGGAGAAAAATTGGATTAAGCCCAGGTTCACACTGGGCTGCGGGAGTGAAGCCGTGCGAGTTCAGCTGAACTCGCACGATTTCACTCTCGCTGGCAGTCCCGATTTCAGCCGCGATTACAAAGACCCGAAATCGCAAAAAGTAGTACAGAAACTACTTTTTGAAATCGGTGCAGCGCCGCAGATGCGGCGTCGCACCTATTAGGATGGTGGCATTGCTGGCAATTTGCGGCAAGTACCGCCGTTTTGACATGCGATTTGACATGCCAAATCGCATGTTAAAACGCACCAGTGTGAACCAGGGCTAATGCCCCATACACACGATCATTTTTAATGTCATTTTTAAAACTGACGTTTTTCTCGTCATTTTTTTTCTTGTTTCCTCTCAAGCCTGCCTTGCGTACACACCATCATTTTAAAAAATGTTCAAGCAAAGCGCAGTGACGTACACCACGTACGACGGCACTATAAAGGGGAAGTTCCGTTCGAATGGCGCCACCCTTCATGTTAGTAAAGTTTGTTGAGAGACGATTCGCTCTTTTCAGTCTAGTGCTTTTCAGTCCGTTACAGCATGACGAATGTGCTATCTCCATTATGAACGCTAGTTTTACCAGAACGAGCGCTCCCGTCTCATACTTGATTCTGAGCATGCGCATTTTTTTTCACGTCGTTAAAGCATACACACTATCGTTTTTCACGTTGTTAAAAAAAACGACATGAAAAACGACGTGAAAAAAGAGAGCATGTTCGAAATTTTTAATGCCCGTTTTTCACGTCGTTAAAAATGCTCTGGAGCATACACACGATCATTTTTAATGGCCATTTTTTTTAATGGCATTTTTAACGGCATGAAAAATGATCGTGTGTATGGGGCATAAGAGATTCTTAATTAGGATGGTTGTGTTCTTTAGCCTTTTAGCCCAGATTGTCCAGCCGTAATTGTCTGGCACCTTCCAAGGTACATTAATAGTCAGGAAAAACAAGCTTATTTTTTATGAGATAATCCCTTCCAGAAGGTTCAAATAACATAGTTAAAAGCCATGACAGCTTTTTTTTTTTTTGCTACTTGAGCTTTAAATAGCAATTGTTTGCTACTAGATTATTTCATCAAAATTTTCTGCTACCAATTTTTGCCAATAGTTTTCCTTCAGAAATTCAGTTATTTAAAGCTAAAAATCGACATAACCAGAACTATTTCAGTATGTCATAAAGTAAGACAATATTAACTAAGAATTTGGAGCTAGCATATGGTGCTGGGCTGGCAAATCAGCTTTTCTTGACATGTTTCTCTATATATATTTACTTCATCAGGAGTATAACGGGTAAGCACTATAACAATAAAAACAAATAAAAATAAACTACATCTACAGTATATTATCACATCAATATTCAGATTTTTATTATTATTTGTAATGCATATTTATAACCATGCCAGGGAGGTATAACCATCGGTAAAGAACCCTTTAAAAAGGCAAATGTTGGGACCCTTATGCCAGATGCTCAGCAGCCAGGATGGAAGAAACCACCTGTAGAGGCATCAGTTTGGTACCATACATACAGTGTGTACCAGCAGGCTAAAGCTTCATACACACTACTAGATTTTTTTCGTTCAGCCCAGCGGGGTCGGGGACAGCTCAGGTTCGTGCCGATGTACTAACAGTCCAATGTTAGTACAGCGATATCCCCTCCTGTGCTATTGTGTTCTGAGAGGGGACTGCCCCTGGCAAGAACACTCCGGTCAGCACTCTCAGCCATTGGCTTAGAGCACTGATCGGGAGCCAGTCGGCAGACCTTTTTTGGTCATAACCCTTCGACAGAAGCCAGCCGAACGGCCGTCTTTTGTTGGACCGGCTTCCATACACATGGGCCGAATGTCGACTGGTTTCTATTGACATTCGGCTCATGTGTCCTCAAAAGAGCACAAGCAATACATGAAAAAAAATTGCCCAATAAAAATGGGCCTAGTCATTTAATGCTGAGATAAGCTCCAATATCAACAACCAATATGTACTGAAAGTTAAGATAAAGATGAAAGTATGCTAATATATTCTTAATTACACTTATTTGCTAGCCTTGAACCCTTTTTTCATCTTTATCTTAACTTTCAGTACATATTTGTTGTTGATACTGGAGCTTATCTCAGCATTGAGTGATTAGGCTCATTTTTATTGGGCTACTTTTTTCATTAATTGTTTGCGCTCTTTTAGCCTTCTAGTGCATATACAGTACACTATACTACCAAAAGTATTGGGACGCCTGCCTTTACACACACATGAAATTTAAAGCAGGACTGCAGTCTGCTCACATAATTTGTATGTAGCGGGGTCTCCTTTAAGGCCCCGGGACTACGTTACCCAGAACCCCGTTCGGCACCCAGGGTGCATTCAGCCACCGCAGAGACTGATGGGAGGGGCTCTATAAGAGGAGGGCAAGGCTGAGCTCGGCCTCTTCGGACACCGCGCTGCAATCAACAGGTCTTCCTGTGCGGATCTGCTGCAGTGCAGGGCCTGAAGCCAGGACCTTGCACAACTTCCAGAGAGCCTTCCACCTCACTGCGGAACCTGGGTGACACCTGACTTCGCTGACTTCTTATATCAGTTGGATGGGAGACCCGACCGTTGCAGACGCTGTGTGTGTAGACACAGCAGGTGGAAGTCCCAGACTGGGATCGCGTCCGGAGTGGTGAGCGAGCACCTGCTCAATCCTATAGGCTGTACTGTTGTTAGGCCTAGAGACTGCCTTGGCCCACAGGCCTTTGTTTGCTGTTCCACTGGAGACTAGTGGCGGAACTGAGTTGAGTTGGTCTCCGGTGAAGTGCTCTTTATTGTCTACCCCTTTGGATTACAAATACTGTTCCTGTTGTGCACCACCAGTCAAGTTGCATGCGAAGAAATCGTTCTGCTAGAGACTGAGTTAAATCTGAGTCAGGCCTGACCAGGAGTTAGAACTTTTGTTGCTGCGCCATAAGGGCGCATAGATAGAGATAGCTGCACTAAAAGGGAAATAGCCTGCATTATCAGGGTGTACTATATTTTCTGCTGTAGGGCTCTGCAGACATATATGTGTTATTAACCTTGTGCCTTTTACCCAAAGCAAAAAAAAACGTTATACTTCATCACTTGCTATCAGTGTGTTATCATTATGCAAAGAGGTTACCCTTACAATACAGATAGATTGTGATACAAGACAATCCCTAGACTAACTGTGCCAGAGTGGGTCCAGAAGATTGCCGGGGGTTGGTGGTGCTGTATTCAGGGCCCGCAAACAAATTCAGCAGCTCTCTTAACTGGGGGTAGCGCTACATGTAATAAAAACATCTTTGCGATTCTGAAGCTTCCCTCCAACCACTTTGCATATTATTTTATATATACTGTGATTCTGTACTTGCCAAATATGCTGCAGAAATCTCCCTCCATGAAGTCTGGCTGCAGCCATTTTAACTGTGGGCAGCTGAAGCTGTTGCCTGTTCACTTTCTGGATTCACACAGACACACAGAGGCCCACCTCTAGCTCTGCAGCCCTGCAGCTTTCATTGGCTCTCTCATGACTCATCCCCCCTCCCTTCCTGGCACACTCTCACAAGAGTGAGAGAGAGAGAGCTGTGCATGATGTCATAAGCCTAGGCTAATGACCAGACAAGAAACAGGAAGTGGGCTGTATAAGGTTTTTACTGGCAGAAAAAAAAATTACTATCCAAAATTAAAATTTGAAGCAGGAAGTGCGGGACAAGATCGGGAAGGGTGAGTATGTGGACATTTTTTCATTGCTCCCCCTAGGAAAACCCGATGACTCAAAAAAGGAGGATGAGGAGAAGAGGAGGTACCGTTTGATCCCAAGGACATTCGGGAATTGGTTGCAAGTGTTCGCCATCATGGCCAGCGTCATTGGAGAGAAGAACCCAGAACACTGCTCTGCGCTGTTCTGCTATATGGATGCCATAGGTGAGGCTCACAGGGTGTATGGGGGGACCGCTTGGCTGCGATACGATGAGCAGTTTAGGCAGCGAAGGGCAGTTAGACCGTCGCTCAGGTGGGATCACAAGGACATCAGTCTTATGTCTTCGCCGCGGGCACCGAATAGTTTCTTCAGGGGGGGCCGGGGGGACAACCGCCTTAGGACTGCTGGCCGGAAATAAGTGGGGGGTATGCTGGAAATTTAATGAGGGCTCCTGTAAGTTTGGGGGGTCCTGTCGCTTTAAGCATGAGTGCTCCGGATGCGGGGGCAATCATCCCCTGTCCTGTTGCTTCAAAAACGGAAAGCGTGCCGGAGAGCTTGCTAGCAAGAGGGACGACTACGGTGATGTGGGGAAAGGATGCAGCCTTTCCTAAATAGGTATCCAGATAGGACGGCAGCTCGGGTGTTGGCCTCTGGGTTCTCAGAGGGTTTTAGGTGTTCCTTGGCAGAGGTGTCGCCTATGGCAAGGAACTTGCGGTCTGTGTTAGAGAATCCGGGGGTGGCTTCTGACAAATTGGCAAAGGAAGTGGCGCTAGGGTGCATGGTGGGGGCGTTCAAAACTAAGCCATTGTGGGATTTGGTTGTTTCCCCCTTGGGGGTGGTGCCAAAGAAGCAACCGAATAAGTTTCGTCTTATTCACCACCTTTCATTTCCAAAGGGTGGGTCGGTTAACGACGCCATCGACCCCGAAACGTGTACGGTGTCTTACATGTCGTTTGACACTGCCATGGGTTGGGTGCGGCGTTATGGACAGGGGGCAGTTATGGCAAAATCGAACATTGAAGCCTCGTACACACGGCTGAGATTCTCGTTGAAAAAAACATGTCGTTTTTTTCGACGAGATTCTTGAACAAGAAACTTGTCCCGGCCGAGTGTACACACGCTCGATTCAAAGAACCCGCGGTTCTTTGAATGGAGCGTACGCGGTGACGTCATCGACTACGACGAGCATGCGCTCGTCACATTCGATGCTGTCGCTGCCATCTTGGTATACCCTACCTATGCCTAGGAAGCTACCGCGCATGCGTCGAATTCATTTCGAACATGCGTGGGCTTCCGGGAGGACAGGTAAGTGTACACACACTCACTTTTCTCGTCGAGAAACATGCCGACGAGAATCTCGACGAGAAAATAGAGAGCAGGTTCTCTATTTTCTCGTCAAGATTACTTGTCGGTTTTCTTGACGAGAAACCATACACACGAACGAGTTTCTTGGCAAGACATCTCTGTCAGCAAGTTTCTTGCTGGTTCTTGCCGAGAAACTCGGTCGTGTGTACGAGGCCTGAGTCAGCGTTTTGCCTGCTGCCAATACACCCGGACAGTTTTCGGCTGTTGGGGTGCCATTGGCAGGAGGAGTTTTATGTGAATCAATGTCTGCCCATGGGTTGCTCCATTTCCTGTGCCATGTTTGAGATGTTCAGATCATTTCTGAAATGGGTAGTGAGGGACGAAGCGGGTGTGGATGCCGTCATCCACTATTTGGATGACTTTTTATGCGTGGGGCCACCTTCCTCTAATGTGTGTGCGATTCTCCTATCCACGTTGCAGCACACTGCAGGTAGGTTCGGTGTTCCGCTGGCAGCCGACAAGACGGAGGGCCCGATTACGGAACTTCGTTTTCTGGGTATCGTGATCGATTCCAGGGCCATGGAGTGTCTGCTGCCGGAGGATAAGGTGGAGAATCTCCGGCTGGAGATTAGGGGGCTGCTGGGGCACAGCAAAGTCCAGCTCCGGATGTTGCAGTCCTTGCTAGGTAAGTTTAATTTTGCCTGTCAAATTATTCTGATGGGGAGGGTGTTCTGCCGGCGGCGACCACGGGGGTTTGGGCCCCGACCCATTTCATTAGACTTACCAGGGAGCTTAAGAAAACCTGAGCGTGTGGCATACATTTTTGGAGACGTTTAATGGGCGATCACGTTGGATGGATGGACCGGTGAGTAACTTTGATTTAGACCTGGTCACGAATGCGGCTGGGTCTATGGGCAATGGAGCGTTCTTTCAGGGGCAATGGAGTGCAGAAGCTTGGCCTAGGTCTTGGGTGGAGGCGGAATTTCTCCGGAACCTGGTATTGTTGGAATTATTTCTAGTGGTCTTGGCAATGGAGCTGTGGGGGGAGGCTTGTAGGAATTTGAAGATCAGGTTGAACTGTGATAACATGGGGGTGGTCCAAGTCATCAACCGTATTTCCGCGTCTTCACAGCCGGTGATACGGTTCTTGCACCACTTAGTATTGCTTTGTTAACAGCTTAACATTTTTCTGTATGCTGTGCATATCCCGGGTGTGGACAACATGCTCGCTGATGCCCTGTCTCGGTTTCAGTGGGACAGGTTCAGGGAGCTGGCTCCGGCAGCAGAGGTGACCGGGGTTCCTTGTCCAGGGTGGCTGTGGGAGATTGCCTTGGAGTCGCAGCCGGATGGATCAGGCGGTAGGTGAGTGGGTCAACCTGGACAGCGTACTCGAAAGTCTGGAAGAGGTGGTTATCTTTCACACGGCTGGCAGATGCCGAGCTGGGGGTGTCTGAGACAGGGTGGTTGGTGGTGTATTATATTTCTAGGCACATGGAGGGCGGGGGATCAGTATCAGCCATTGATAAGAATCTGGCGGGTTTGGCTTTTCTGTTCAAATTACAGGGCCTGCAAGATTTCACGAAAAGCTTTTGGGTAAAACAGGCGGTAAAGGGGTACCGTAAGTGTCACTCACGAAGAGAGACTCGCAGGCCGGTCTCCTTTTTGACCCTTCAGGTAATTTGTGAGGAACTGGGGTCCGTGTGTTCATCGGGTTATGAGGTGTGTTTGTTAAGAGCTGTTTTTTCAGTGGCGTTTTTTGTGGCTTTTTGGGTAGGGGAGCTGGTGAGCCCATCTCGGAAGGTGGCTGGGGGGTTCATGGCCCAGAACGTGTTGGCTACGGAAGACAGGGTGGTATTGAGGTTACGCCAGTCTAAGATGGATCAGAGGGGAAAAGGGGAGTATTGAGCTGTATTCGCTGCCGGGTTCAAGGGTTTGCCCTGTAAGAGTGGTGAAGGATTTCTTTGAATTTCGCCCGGTTGGGGGTGGGCCGTTCTGGGTACATGGGGATGGTTCACATTTATCTAGGTTCCAATTTGTTGCGGTTTTTAGAAAATGTCTTAGCAAGGCTGGGTTTGATGGCAGCCAATTTGCCTCACACTCCTTAAGCATCGGGGCGGCCACAGAAGCTGCCCGATGTAGGTTAGATGAGGCGGCGGTTAAGAAGATTGGGCGTTGGGAATCCAAGAGATTCAGCTCTTACGTGCGCCCCCACATGTTGTCTGCCTGACTTGGGGGGGGGTGGTACGAAAAAGGGATGTGATGAACCAGTGTGCGTGCCTGTTTTGAGTTGGGCGTGGTGTGTTAGTAATGCCCATTGTTTGTTGTTCTTTCATTTCAGATGGAGGTCACATACGCCTTGTCTGGATTTTAGGGCATTCCTATGTCTTTTGGGGGCCAGGAGAACAGATGTGAGGCCGGAAGGCAGGCAGCTGGTCATATCACGGAGGGAGGCAGTGATTAGGTGGCTGGGTATTCCAGGGATGGCATGGAGCAGGGTGGTACCGGAGGTGCAGCGCTACGCTCGGCTAGATAGGCTGCCAGATGTCTTGGTGCTTCATGTGGGAGGGAACGACTTGGGGGTCAGATCGATCATGGATCGGATTTCGGCCATTAAGTCGGACTTCATGACACTCTGTTTGGCTTTCCCTGGCATGTTGCTGGTGTGGTCGGACATAGTGGCTCGGACCGCTTGGCGCATGGCGCGATCTGTGGCGAGGATCAATAAAGCTCGGATCAAGGTGAATAAAGTGGTAGGTAGATTTGTATCACGGAATGGGGTTTGGTGATAAGGCACACAGAGTTGGAGATTAATGTGGGCTTGTATCTGAGGGGGGATGGAGTTCACCTTTCAGCGGTAGGTATAGATCTGTAGGCGCTGGGGCTTCAGGATGGAATTCAGCGGGCCCTGCGGGTGTGGAGGGGGGGCCCTTAAGGGTAAGGTGTTATCCTTGCAGGCTGTGGCGGTGTCCTTGGTCTTTGATGGTGGCAGATAACATATGTGATGGAAGTGGTGGGGGGCTCATCTGTGGTATGGGCCCCTCTGGGGTATTCCAGTGGAACGGTCTGCTGGAATACGGTTATGGTTGCACTGCGGGAAAAGGGGGTTGTCTCCGAGCTGGTGATATGGCTGGAGGCCTGGTATGGTAAAAAGGTCCCTCAATGTAGTGGTGGAAAATGTTAAGTTCGGGGTGCCGTCAAAGACCAACAGGCTGTGTGTGTTTAAAAAGTTGTCGTTACAAAAAGTTATTTGGAAATTATTTAATTATTTTGTTAATAAAAAGGCTGCTATGGGCCATTTATAACTCCAAACACTTGTGTGGTCGTTTTCATTGATTGGGGGGGGGGGGGGAATAGGAAAACGGGGGTGGGGGAGTATTGAGTGTAAAAAGGTGGTAAGGGAAAAATGGAGGATATCTTTACTACATTGGTCATGCACATTTTTGCCTGCTTTGCTTTCACGGTTCACTTTTTATGTTTTCAGGGTTTCGACAAGCACCACATCCTTTAGCTCCAAAGGGAATTTAAAAAAACGATTTCCTTTTGTGCCTGTCTGTTTGACCCAAGCAGATGTCATTAAAAAAATTATATTTATCATACAAAAAAGATTTTTTTCTGAAATTTTGCATGGTCATTTTGGATGCGAAATAGTGGTAAGCAAACTTCTTAACATATAGAAGGATTATTTTTTTTTTTTTGACACATAAAAAAAATATGTCACACACTAGGTGTGAGCAAACTGCAAGAGATAAGGATTATTGCCTTAGTACAAATAAAGAGATACGGATGTTGAAGGACACGCGCATGCACTGAATACTAGGTTAGCCATTTATACAGTACATTTTGTATAGGTCAATGGCAGAGACAAGTCAGCAGCTGACCGTTATCTTGGTAAATAGAGATTAGCACTAGAAGAAAAAAACCTTCAGTTATTAATTAGTTATGTGATAAGGGGCCCATTCTGTGTTGTATCAGCTGCTTCGTACACAGTGGAGTTATGTAATGTCAATTGACATTTTGTAAAGCAGATCTTTGAACAGAGTGCGTCCTTTGTTGCGGCAGCTTGTGGGCTGCTGGTTGAGTCTTTCTATGCACCTGCCTGGCATTGTGCAGACTAAGCAGACCAGGAAAAAGGTTATCGAAGGCACTCTCCTAATATAAGTTGTGTCCAACTGGGTAACTGTAAAAAAAAAAAAAAAAGTTAATCTTTAATAATTCCTGATCCAAATACAAAGTTCATATACAGTACATACAAGTAAACTGTCGTATCTCCTAAAAAAAAATGTACTTCTGTTTAGCCAGTTTTGTGGTCCAGACATCATATCCTGGTCCTTGCCCTTACTTTCACAAATGTGGCTAGGCAATACCGCTTTGTCAAGGAAGCATATTGATGATGTCATCTTTCTGCTCCCTTCTAGCAAAAACCTTCCAGATGTTAGACTGACAGCACTGTACAGAGCAGTAGAGCCTGGATAGCTCCCCGTGTCCATTCCCATTGTAAGTGCTTCTAAGCAGGGAATTATAGAGACCTAATATAAGAGACCTAATATTATATTATTAGTTGCAATTAAAAATCAATTAAAATTTTAGTGAAAATACAGTATAACTGGAATAAGTTTATATCTGTTTAATGTGAAAATTAACCCAATTTTACATGTTCCTTGTTCTGTTTCAAGCACCACCTTATGCATAGATGCACTGTGCCTCCATTAGACCTCAGTCCATCTGGCCAGTATGGTCACCTGCTGGATAAGCGCCTTACACAGGCAGCTCAGCTCTCCAATAAGAAATGGCAGTTTATTCCAACGCAGTTCTACTTGCACTACTACTATAATTTTCTAAGTCCTTTGCCCATTATGAAGGTAACTTACTGAGGGAACATGAAGAAGGGAGGAGTCTATCTATCTAAACCATTTAGCCCCAACATACAGGTAAACTGGATTATGCCATTTACAGACATAAAAATAGGAAACTGTAGTTAAACTGAATTGCCACTAAATTTCCCCACAAAGACAATTTTCTGTTTTTTGAAAATGTATTTTTATGAATTTTGCAGTAAGAACATACCAATAACACAGAGTGACCGCCTGACAACCAACACTAAACAAACAATCAAGCATACAAAACATCAGCACCAGATCACCAGTATGACTCCCAAGTCAGGAAAAGGATACTTGGATTCAACATAAAAAGTTTTTTCCCAGTCTTTTCCCTGAAAAATATTGAAATTTTGGAAAAAATGAAAAAGAAAATTCAGTATGAAATAGTTTTACAAATTGAAAGTTGTTTTGTTCCACTAGGAAGGTGAAATGCGGTATATATAAAAGTATTATGCTTGAAATAAAAGTACAGCTTATTCAGTAAATAAACTAAACTTGGTTTTTAACCACTTCAACTATGGAAGGTTCACCCCCCTTCCTGACCAGGCAATTTTTTGTGATTTTTTTTTTCACAAATAGAGCTTTATTTGGTGCTATTTGATCACCTCTGCGGTTTTTATTTTTTGCACTATACCGACAATTTTGAAAAAAAAAAACAATGTTTTTATTTGTTGCTATAAAACATACCCAATAAAAGAATGTAAAAAATTTTATTTCTTCATCAATCTAGGCCAATATGTATTCTGCTACTTGAATTTGGTAAAAAAAAATCACAATAAGTGTATTTTGATTGGTTTGCGCAAAAGTTATAGCGTCTACAAACTATCGGATAGATTTATGGACTTTTTTTTTACTATTAATGGCGGTGAGCAACGATTTTTAGCGGGACTGCGACAATGTGGCAGACAAATCAGACACCTAACTGACACTTCTGACACTTTTTGGGACCAGTGACAATAATACAGTGATCAGTGCTAAAAAAAAAAAGGCACTGTCACTCTACTAATGACACTGGCTGGGAAGGGGTTAACATCTGGGTGATCAAAAGGTTAAATGTGTTCCCTGGGAGTGCTTTCTTACTGTGCGGGGAATGGTTTAACTGTAGAAAGACAGAGATCCGTGTTGCTGCTTAGTAGAAACACAAGATCTCTGTCCTCTTTACTACAGTAGCAGAACGGAGATCTGCCTTGTTTACACCAATCACAGCAGGAGCGGGACTGCGGTGGTGGGCATACGTGCCCCAGAGCCAAAGAAGAAAATCAGGTACAGGTACATGATTTTGCACTTAAGGGCCGTCCTGCCGCAGTATAAAAGCAGTTAAAATTTAATTTTTTATTACAAATGGATAAACAAAGACTGTATATGTACATTTCAACTATATATGACAGCAGGTAATCACCCACCATTCCCTAATAATATTGTAAAAGCTTCCTGCCAATGTGCATTTTCAGTTATTGACACTGCGGATCCAGAAGCATATATTGCTCTATGAAGAGCTTGATCAATGTTCTACTGATTTGCAGGTGCAATTTTATCTAAAAATGAAGGGATTGCTTATTTTTGAGAGGCCGTGGTTTGTAACACTTCCTTACTTGAAGATGCTGCTGGTGAAGAAACACTTTGTGATGATCCAGAAGCAGCAGAAATAGTGTTTCTGGAATGAGAACTCTCGCACTTTCATTCTGGTCCTCATCATTTCATTCCATAAAGTATTTTTTATTGTTTTTAGGACATCTCTGTCATGCAAGGATATGTTTTGTCATCCTTGTAGCATTTGGAAAATAATATTTCTTCTCACAATATTTGCAAATTGCAGCTTTGCTCTCAGCAGAAATTGCACTGTGGAAATGTTTCCAAAGTCTAGACGTTGGTCTAATCATTTTACTGAAAGGAGGAAAAGAGAAAACATGTGAAAATGTGCTGACCAGACTGTAGGTACATATTATGCTGTGATGGTGGAGAACATGAATAGGAAAATTATTTCAAGGCTAAAAAAAGATAAAGTAATTTGTCAGACAAATGTACTCTCTTACCTGTTAATTAAGGTCAGAGAGGGCAGAATATATCATTACTCCAGTGGTCTCCAAACTGGGCCAGATGTGGCCTTATGATTGCCTTTTACTGGCCCTTGGGACACGGTTTCATAATTTCAAATACATATTTCTCTTGAGAATTACAGTGTAATTTAAACTGTAAGTCTCAAAAAACTTAAAGACCAAGCCTTTTTGTTTCCAAGTATAAATTAGTATTGCTAGAAAATGATTTAGAACTCCCAAACATTGTATGCATATATAATATTATAAAATATTATTTTATATATTGTGAGGGGGTTAACTCGGTAGCGGGTGTGTGTGACCCCCTGGTTGGGCTCCCCACACAAAAACAGGGCCAGCAGACGGAGGTTGTGGTTTTCAAAATCAAAAGGTGCGGTTTATTTCTCTATGTACAGTGACAAAACACAGCAAAGCCAAAAAGAAACAAACAAAATAAATCCTGGTCAGTTTGACCTCTGACTAAACATGCAGGTTTCCTAAACTAACAACTGGGATCAGCCTGGTGCTGTCCTAGTCCCTAAGTCCCTGGTTTAGTAAAAGTCCAAACAAATAGCCACACAGGCTTTGCCTCACCGCACAGGGGTTCACTCTCCCTAGACAGTCCACACAGGTCTGGTTCCAGGCATGAGCTAACATCTAATGAATCTGGGAGTTTTTATAGAGGCCTTAAACGAACTGACAGGCTTCAGCTGGTCTCATCAACTCCCTGCCTCACGACGCCCAGCACTCTCCCTAGAGGTATGAGTCATTCATGAGCCCACTAGCCTCAGCTGGGCTTCATCAACTCCCTAGTTGTATAAGTCGGCATAAAGCCTGAATCTGGGAGAAATATATCTACCCCCCTGGATGCAACCAGGTGACTTTACCTTCCTGCTGTCACATACCCCCCCCTCTTGTTTTAACCTTGGGGTTGGAACACCAGCAATCAGGCATTCATGTACTCGAGACAAAGCATCCACATTCCCCATTTGAACGCCAGGGCGATGCTTTACTGTGAAGTTGAATTCCTGTAGGGCCAGGAACCACCTATTCACTCTTCTATTTGTCTCTTTGTTTTGAGCCATCCACTTTAACGGAGCGTGATCCGTAACCATGTCAAAGTGCCTACCTAGCAGATAGTACCGAAGGGAATCTAGAGCCCACTTCACCGCTAAACACTCCTTTTCAACCGTGGCGTAATTTACCTCATGGGACTTCAACTTCCTGCTGAGGTAAATGACTGGGTGCTCTTCCCCGTTCCAGACCTGGGACAATACTGCTCCTAACCCCACATCTGACGCATCACTTTGTACGACAAAGTCTTTAGAGAAGTCGGGTGAGTACAACACTGGCTGGCTACATAAGGCTTGTTTCAAGAATTGGAATGCTGCCTCAGCCTCGGGGGTCCATTTAATCATGACCGACCCTTTCCCTTTCGTCAGGTTGGTTAGGGGCACAGCCTTAGAAGCAAAGTGGGGAATGAAGCGCCGATAATAACCCGCGATTCCCAGAAAGGCTCGTACCTGCTTCTTGCTGTTGGGACGTGGCCAACTCTGGATGGCCTCGACTTTGTTGAGTTGGGGTTTTATTACTCCCCTGCCAATGGTGTACCCAAGATATTTGGCCTCCTCCTGCCCAATGGTACACTTCTTGGGGTTAGCCGTAAACCCCGCTTCCCGAACAGAGTCCAGGACTGCTTGCACTTTTGGCAGATGTGAGGCCCAATCTGTGCTATGGACAATTACGTCATCCAGGTAAGCCGCAGCATACTTCCGATGGGGCCTCAGCATCTGGTCCATTTTCCGCTGGAATGTGGCCGGCGCATTCTGTAACCCGAACGGCATTCTCTTATATTGGAACGCCCCGTCTGGGGTTACAAATGCGGTTTTCTCTTTGGCCGACTTGGCCAGGGGAATTTGCCAATACCCTTTTGTGAGGTCAAGAGTCGTCATGTATCGGGCTGTTCCCAGCCGGTCGATCAACTCATCTATACGTGGCATGGGGTAGGTGTCAAATTTTGTAACTTTGTTCAACTGACGAAAATCGTTACAAAATCGCCAGCTCCCATCCGGTTTAGGCACCAACACAATGGGACTAGACCAATCACTTTGGGACTCCTCTATCACCCCTAAGTTCAGCATTTTCTGTACTTCCTCCCGTATTGCCTCCCGTCGGGCCTCTGGGATCCGATAGGGTTTTAACTTCACCCTTTCACCGGGCGGGGTAATAATATCATGCTCTACCCCAGATGTTTGTCCCGGCAGCTCAGAGAACACCTCCTTGTTGCGAAGCACAAACTCCTTAACCTCCTGTTGTTGGGGTTGTGACAAGGTGGCTGCTATTCCAACCTCCGGAATCACGCAACCAGTTTGAGCTGGTGACCAAGTTTCTGCGACTAGGGACTCTCTATCCCTCCAGGCTTTCAACAGATTAACGTGATATATCTGTTCGGGCTTTCGCCTTCCTGGTTGTCTGACCTTGTAATTCACTTCGCTCACTTTTTCCATTATCTCGTAGGGGCCTTGCCATTTGGCAAGGAATTTACTTTCAACCGTAGGGACAAGTACCAATATCCTATCCCCCGGGGAAAAGGTACGGGTCTTTGCTCCACGGTTGTACACTCTCTGCTGTGCCAACTGCGCTTGGGCCAAATGTTCCTTCACGATGGGCATTACCTGTGCAATTCGATCTTGCATCAGGGCGACATGCTCAATCACACTCCTGTGGGGAGAACTCTCACTTTCCCAAGTTTCCTTGGCAATATCCAACAGCCCTCTTGGGTGTCTCCCATACAGTAACTCAAAGGGGGAGAATCCCGTAGAGGATTGGGGCACCTCCCTAATAGCAAACATCAAATAAGGAAGTAGACAGTCCCAATCCTTTCCATCTCTATCCACCACTTTCTTCAACATTTGTTTTAGGGTTTTGTTGAATCTTTCAACCAGCCCATCGGTTTGGGGGTGATACACAGATGTACGCAATTGCGTCACTTTGAACAATTTACACAGCTCTTTCATAACCCGGGACATAAAGGGTGTACCTTGGTCCGTAAGCAGTTCTTTACAAATACCCACCCGGCTAAAAACAAGAGATAGCTCTTTGGCTATGGTTTTGGCCGAGGTATTTCTGAGAGGGATCGCTTCTGGATAACGGGTGGCATAGTCCATTATAACCAATATGTACTGGTGCCCCCTAGCGGACTTGATTATAGGACCTACCAAATCCATTGCGATTCTCTCAAACGGGACCTCAATGATGGGTAGAGGGACCAGCGGGCTACGGAAATGTGGCATCGGGGCCGACCTCTGACACACAGGGCAGGAGGAACAATAATTTTCTATGTCCTTCATCACCCCAGGCCAATAGAATCTCTGTAATACCCTCTCCCGGGTTTTCTCTGTCCCCAGATGACCTCCAAGAATGTGCCCATGGGCCAACTCCAACACCAACTTCCTGTAAGGTTTGGGCACCACCAGCTGCTCAACGGTTTCTTCTGCCCTTTTTGCCACCCGATACAGTAGGTCCTTCTCTACGCTGAAGTATGGGTAAGTGCAGGTATTATCTGGGTTCACTAACTCGCCATCTATTTCCACTACGTTTTCCCGTGCCTTTATTAGGGCGGGGTCTTTTAACTGTTCTGTGGCAAAATTTTCCCTGTGAACTTCCAGATCAGAAAACTCCACAGACGGTAGGTTTTCGTCTGAGGAGGTGGGCTCCTCTCCAGTTTCTTGAGTCTCCCCTGCCAATACTGACAAGGGAAATTCTGGAGAGTCCTCACCACTCTCAGAGGAGTTCTGGCTATCACATTCCTGGTACATAGGGGCACCAGTGGGGGGCTCAGGATCATCCCACAGTTCCCAGAACTTCGGAAAATCCCTTCCCACAATGGCATCATGCGGTAATTGAGATACTAACCCCACTGGATGAGAGAGGGTACCTTTGGGGGTCTCGAAACACACTGTAGTCACTGGATACTCTCGGGTGTCCCCATGCACACAAATAACAGCTACCTTGCTATTCCCAGAGACCTCTGTTTTAACTAATTCAGCCTTTATCAGGGTCACAAGGCTACCTGAATCCAGTAATACCACAACATTTCTACCATTAATACACATTTTGCATAAATGTTTCTCAGTTCCCCGAATGGCAGTGCATGCGACTGTCGCACACAGCGACTGACGTCTGTCCATCAGAAAGTCACATTGCATGGGTTCCTCCACAACCGGGCAATTTGCTGCAATATGTCCCGCTTGCCGGCAGCGGTAGCAAACGATCCTTCTTGCGGCCTCTTGAGCCGCTGATTTCCCAGGCTGTTCTCGCCAAACTTGGGGTAGAGCTCCCACCCTCTCACTCTCTCCACCCTCACCCCTTGGAATCCTCTTATCCGCCCCTGGGGATGGTCTGGTCTTAGGGTGGAAAGTCCGAGAGTCTCTGGAAGAGGCCGTCAGGTTCTCTGTAGCCAAGTATCTCTCTACACGATCCACAAGTTTACCGGCCGTTTCTGGGTCTCCATGGCTTACCCACTTTTGAATGGCGGTAGGAAGAGCTCTCAAGAAACGATCCATCACAACACGTTCCACAATCTCCGGTGCGGACAAAGTCTCTGGCTGTAGCCACTTCCTGCTCAGGTGAATGAGATCATACATTTGAGACCTGGGGGGTTTTCCAAGCTGGAAAGTCCAGTTATGCACACGCTGAGCCCGGACAGCCAGGGTGACACCCAGCCTTGCCAATATTTCAGCTTTTAGCATCACATAGTCTTTTGCTTGGTCAGGCTCTAGGTCATAGTAAGCCTTCTGCGATTCACCAGTTAACAGAGGAGCCACCAGTCCAGCCCACTGCTCCTCAGGCCACTTTTCTCTTTCAGCAGTCCTTTCAAATGTGGTCAAAAATACCTCTGGATCATCCTCTCCAGTCATTTTTGTCAATAAACGACTCACCCCAAAGGACGCGGTATTAGTGGGACGGCTTTCCTCACTGGTCTGCGGACGTTGCTGCATTACTGCTTCCATTTGTTGTAGTCTCTGCTCTTGCTTCTGTAACAGGTCTATGAAGCGGGCCTCAGATTGCTGCTGGGCTTGTTGATGAGCTTGCTGCTGGGCTGCAAGGCTCCTTTGCAAACCTGCATTTGTCTGCTGTTGATTGGCATTTGCTAGAGCCAGCTGTTTCAGTATCTCCTCCATGCTGGCTTAAAAAAAACTGCCACTGGTTCTCCACCAACTGTGAGGGGGTTAACTCGGTAGCGGGTGTGTGTGACCCCCTGGTTGGGCTCCCCACACAAAAACAGGGCCAGCAGACGGAGGTTGTGGTTTTCAAAATCAAAAGGTGCGGTTTATTTCTCTATGTACAGTGACAAAACACAGCAAAGCCAAAAAGAAACAAACAAAATAAATCCTGGTCAGTTTGACCTCTGACTAAACATGCAGGTTTCCTAAACTAACAACTGGGATCAGCCTGGTGCTGTCCTAGTCCCTAAGTCCCTGGTTTAGTAAAAGTCCAAACAAATAGCCACACAGGCTTTGCCTCACCGCACAGGGGTTCACTCTCCCTAGACAGTCCACACAGGTCTGGTTCCAGGCATGAGCTAACATCTAATGAATCTGGGAGTTTTTATAGAGGCCTTAAACGAACTGACAGGCTTCAGCTGGTCTCATCAACTCCCTGCCTCACGACGCCCAGCACTCTCCCTAGAGGTATGAGTCATTCATGAGCCCACTAGCCTCAGCTGGGCTTCATCAACTCCCTAGTTGTATAAGTCGGCATAAAGCCTGAATCTGGGAGAAATATATCTACCCCCCTGGATGCAACCAGGTGACTTTACCTTCCTGCTGTCACAATATATATATATATATATATATATATATATATATATATATTTTTTTTTTTCTTAGCAGAGACCCTAGGGAAAAAAATGGTTATCGTTGCAATTTTTTATGTCACACAGTATTTGCACAGCTGTTTTTCAAACACAATTTTTTGGGAAAAAATACACTTTAATGAATTGGATAAAAAGCAAAACAAAAAATATACCCCAATTTTTTTTGTAAAAGATGATGTTATGCTGAATAATTAGATACCTAACATGTCACACAATTAACCTTATCATTAAATTCCTTTAAAGTCAGATCATTGGAATTTAACCCTGTGTATTATTTCACAAATACAACTTCTAATACTTTCAAACTTTTCATAGGATCTCATATTTGTAACCCTTATTATAATAATATCTTTGTATTAATGGATTTTATGAATATCCACACAATACATTATAAAAATCTTATGAAAGAAAAATTATTAATAAAATACATAAACCAATATATGTAAAATGATTTGCTTACTTATGTATATAAGTACTTCAATATAATAATACCAGGTAACTTTGGTTAATATGATTACTTGTACTTGAGTGTAAAAGACACCTTAACCACTGTTTAAATACATCTCTTTCCTTACTTCAGTTTTCGGTTCAGTGCTATCTGAGACCTACCCCATCTTGGTAAACTCCTTATCTTGTTTATTTTACTAAGTGTCCAGACCTCTAATTTACTATCTGGGATAAAACTACAGATAACTAACACAGTCTCCTTGTGAGGCACTCAGATTCAGCTTTAGAGAGAGAATTTTTTTTTATTTAAAATTGCTTCTCTCAAGTTTACAAAAATAGGGGTAAGAATAATATGATATTCATTGGCCTTCTATATTATTTTAACCTCAATAGTTCTGACACATCTCTAGTCTGAGATAAGACTTGGAGGCCAGTGGCTGTAGCAGTTGAGAGGTTCATGCAGTAGTCACCTGGATGAATACACAAAACAGATCCCCTTAGGTGGTTGGATTCCGATCACACTGATTACAGTTTTATTAGCCTATTTCTGCAATTATTTCTTTGAATATTTTTCATATATTTGGTGTTTATGGACAAAGTTACATAAATACCCAGGTTAAAGTGGCTTAAGATTTTATTTACCATTTTTGAGAGGTTGGTAGAGAGTGTGGTAGTACAGGCAAAAATGTGTCATTGGCTCTGGCGTACACGCAGGGGCAGGCGGAATTATCAACCAACATCAAGCTGATTGTACAGTCTCTGTATGAGGGGCAGTGGCCTTATGAGTTAGGATCACAGCTCAGTAAGATTTTGCCCAAACACATCGCTTACACTAATCCAAAGTGGTGGCCAAATGCCTGGATGGGCTGTGCTAGTTTGGATTATGAAAAGGTGTTATGCCTCTTCGTTGATCCCATATACAGAAGTACAGACTCGGTCTGTATATTTGGTGGTATCAATAGGCTTACTGACTGGGGATTCTACCTTGTTGCATCTGAGGCTAAATTACCCACATGTGATCAGAGAGGATGGAAGCTGGAGGCAGGTTGATATTTCCCATCTGTCAGAGGCATGACCATGATGTCCTTTGTATGCCAGGTCAGTACACAGTAGTGAACAAGAAATGCTTCACTCTGTGATCTGGATGGGGAGAACATTGCCGGGAAGGAAACACCTGTGTATTATTTGGGACATAGAAGAGTTTGTTTCTTTGTCCTAAAAGATACCAATGTAACGTTAGTCATGGAACTAGGATGTTCCATGAATCTAACTATGGCTAGAGGTGCATGGTGTACCCTTGGCAAGGTCTCTGAAATCCAGATACAGGGATGGAAGTATAAGGTACAGCATATTGTCAATCTGTCCGTGGATGTCAACTATAACCACCCTGTTAGTCTGAGAGCCCTGAATCTGGGTATGGGAAGGAAGATACAGCAAATGGTTGACATATTGGGATAGGGATGAGAACCTTATGAGCATACTGCAGCAAGAGAGAGCTAATGCTATTAAAGTCATCTACCATGATCAGAATAAAATAGAGAATGATGCTAGAGGGTATTGGTGGGAGGTAATATTCGGACATTCCAGTAAGGCCAGCGGTATTTTGAGTTATTGCTGCAGTTTCGTCATTGGTTCAGATTGGTATGTGTTGTTGGACCCGACATTTATATAGGAAGGTCTCACATTTATCTATGCAAGTTGAGGGACGAATTGACGGTAAGGTCTCTTCCTACAAGTTAGAGGCTTTGCTGCCAATTCAGAGTCCCTAAGTACCACCGACATGCCAAAATTGCGGTAGAAACGGCCATATTGAGCAAGCCTGCCTAATCCCTGTATTTACAGTGAGGACATCCTGTTAGGATATGAATTCCCATTCATTACTCCTTGTTACGAACACCCTGCTGGGTCAACTTGCAAATTCCAACTTAGGCCAAATGGCTGTATCAACCAGAAAGTAAAACTGCAGAAATATGATATTAAACCATGTTTCCTTTCAACAGGGGGAATGGTATTAACATAAACTCGCTCTCACACATACATCTACATAGGTTAATATTGGATAGACTGGTGTCTTTATTCAACCTTTCCAACTATGAAAGACGGAAGCAGGTATGGAAAGGAGCAAGATATCAGCTGGAGAAGAGCACAATAATCTGGCAAACCGGAAGTGCAGAGACATGACTTAAATAAGAAGTTCATGGGAAGAGCAAACAGTTCTCACGGTTTTACACCATATGTCACGTACCTGACGGTAGAGCCTGATATGCAGAGGACGGCCTCTCTTACACCTCTGACTCAGGGCCCCCTGGTAGAGTAGACAGGTGGTGCAGGAGTGCAGGGTCGCACGAGTGCCTGATGGATCGCTGTAGTGGAGCCACGACAACTGCAGATGGGATGGAAGTTCATCAGGACTCCAAGGGCAGAAGATAAGACAGGTAAAGACAAGCCGGGTCATACACTGGTGGGCACGTCAGGCACAGTTGCAAAAGGCAGAAGTGTAGTCAGGATACAGGCTGGATCGGTAATAGGCTGGCAGTGAGGTAGCAGAGGGAGCAGGCAGATGCGCAGTCAAAACAAGCCGGGTCAGATGCAGGCAGAAAGCTGGAACGTCAGTAGCTATCCGGGTCAAGTACAGGAACAGGTAACAGATACAAGGCAACTGGAGCAGACAGTATTGAATCTGGGTACTGACCCAGTTTAAATAGCCCGCCTGGCGCCAAAGAGCATCATGGGGTGCGCACGCGTGCTCCCGTGCGTGCGCTGATGCGCAAACTGGCGCGCGCATGCGCAATAGTGGTATTCTGACAGGAACTGGAACAACAGGCCGTCTTCTTCGGCTGCCATCTTGGGCGCTGGCATGCCCTTCCTGACACCATAGCTTAACTTGGATAATTACCTAGTGTTTTTATAATATTCCGTGGGTAATAAATATCAACTTTATGAAGAATCAACTTCTCAGCTTTACACTCAGCCACCTCTTCTAATACCACTTTCCAATCTCTTGGGGCTCCAAGATTTCTTGCTACCTACTGTAGTAGTATTTTTATACAGTTTATCATAGATTAAATTGATTATCGTATCATCATAACACATAGTAAAATGCAGTTTGTGTCTCTGGAAAAGGCAAAATTTTCTGTAAACACCCAGAACTGGTGGGTGGTTTCTGCACAAATAGCTGCTTAAATTTCACAGCTAAATTGGCTTATACAACACCTGGGATCTAAACCCATACAGTAATCCATCATCTTCCAGGAATGCCAAGGAACGCTTACGCTTTGTGTTTTACTCTTGTAAACAAAGGGATGGAGAGAAAGGGCACCATGAGACTTTCACCGGCTCTGTAGTGGATTCTCCGAAAAGAAGAAAGAGAGAGAATTCACTCTAAACAAGAGTCAAGGAGTCCAGCTTGGGGGGGGTTGTATAGAATATGACACACGTTTCAATGTGGGGGCGTTTGGTACTGATTTCTTGGTATATTGTACGAGTTCCAAATAATTGTCATTGATACATTACAGCACAGGTTTGTGTTAATAATTGGCATTCATAGACTACAGCATAGGTTTGTTTTGGCTCATGAAATTTTCAAAGCAAAAATTACAATTAAATTGGGATTAGGATTGGTTTATGGAAGGTGTAAAGGATGACAAAAATGTACTAAAGCCCAAACCAAACTGTATTTTGTTTTGGATAACTCTGCTATGCGTGTCGGGACCCTTCGGGGTAAGACCGCGCTATATTAAGATACCTCTCAACTCAACTCAACTCATAAGGTCTGGAAGATAAGACTTCTGTTGGGTTGTAGAGTATATGTATGGGCAAAAATATACACTCACTGGCCACTTTAATAGGTACACCTTGCTAGTACCGGGTTGGACCCCCTTTTGCCCTCAGAACGGTCTTCATTCTTCATGGTATAGATTCAACAAGGTGTTGGAAACATTCCTCAGAGATGTTGGTCCATATTGACATGATAGCATCACACAGTTGCTGCAGATTTGAGGGCTGTACATCCATGATGCAAATCTTCTGTTCCACCACATCCCAAAGGTACTCGATTGCATGAGATTTGGTGACTGTGGAGGCCATTGGAGGACAGTGACCTCATTGTCCAGTGGTGAGATGATTGGAGCTTTGTGACATGGTGCATTATCCTGCTGGAAGGAGCCATCAGAAGATGCGGACACTGTAGTCATAAAGGCATGGACATGGTCAGCAACAATACTCAGGTAGGCCGTGACGTTTAACCACTTCAATACCCAGCCATAGTCAAATGACGCCCACAGATGGGATCTCCCATCCTGGGTGGGCGTCATATGACGTCCTGGGCTTTGTGGAGGGATATCTGAATGATGCCTGCAGCTAGAGGCATCATTCAGATATCCTTCTCTTCTGCCGGCGATTCTGCGCACGACTAGAATGATCATAGCGGCAGTTTCACCACTTGATCGTTCTTATAGGCGGCGGGAGGGGACATCCCCCCCCCCCTCTCGCCGCCATCCGGTGCTTCTCCGGGCTCTCCCGTGCCATCGGGAGAAAGAATCGTCCTAGCGCCGGTGTCTGGTCACATGACGAGCATAGAGATGACAGGTGACCAGATGGTCACCAGTCATTTCTATGACTGTCGGAGGTCCGGGCGCGATGTGATGACGTCACGCCCGGGTTCCCAGAAGTAAACAAAGCCGCGATTGCGGCTAGTAAGCATGAGATCGGTGAATTTTTTTTCACAATCTCATGCTTTCCAGCCTGGAGGAGAGATGTGGGGTCTTACTGACCCCGCATCCCTCCATAAAGAGGACCTGTCACACACCATTCCTATTACAAGGGATGTTTAAATTCCTTGTAATAGGAATAAAAGTGATCAAAAAAAATTTTTTATTAAAAATTAATTTAAAAAAAGTGTAAATATAAAAAAAATTAAGTAAAATTAAAAAAAAATAATAAAAAAAAAATTAAAACGCCCCTGTCCCCGGTAGCTCGCGCTCAGAAGCAAACGCCCACGTAAGTCCCGCCCACATATGTAAACGCCGTTCAAACCACATATGTGAGGTATCGCCACATATGTGAGGTATCGCCTCCTCTGTAACTCTACAATGGTAACCTGTAAAAAATTTCAAAGCGTCACCTATGGAGATTTGTAAGGCGTGACGTGTTAGGTATCTATTTACTCGGTGTAACATCAGCTTTCATATTTTACAAAAAAATTGGGCTAACTTTACTGTTTTGTTATTTTTTAATTTATGAAAAATTATTGCACAAATACCGTGCAAGATAAAAAAAGTTGCAATGACCGTCCTGGACGAAAACGACAGTGGGGATGTGCAGGATGAAGTCACGCCTGTACCAATTAAGCCCCTTGTAAGGAAGTTTAAACCCAAATCCAAGAATTTCCCAGACCTTGCTACTAGCCCACAAGCCTGGGCTTTTCTATGTAACGTTATCAGTGATACAAAACGCCTTAAGATATTGCCCAAGCACAGTAATCTTACTCGTGCGCAACGATTGGGCATTTCCAAAATACAGAATCACCCTGACGTGGTTGTTAAGGGAGCTGACAAGGGGGGTAACATCGTTCTTATGACTAAAGATTTTTATGAAAACATGTGCCTCAAGATTTTGTCAAATCTTGAATGGTACCGGCCCATTACTGTTGCACACACTGCACCTTATAAAATCCAATTCCTGGGTATCATCAATGATGCCTTCACCAAGGGGCTAATTAACCAAGATGTCTACGATTACCTGAATACTCGGTCCCCCAGGGTGGCGACATTTTATGCACTACCGAAGGTGCATAAGAGTCCGGTGTCGCCCCCTGGGAGACCGATTATTTCAGGGATTGGATGTTTAACGGAAAATGCCAGCAAGTTGGTTGATTCAGTGTTAATGCCACATGTCATGGCTCTTCCTTCTTACATTAAGGACACGCTAGCTCTCCTGAAACAAATAGAGGGTATGGTCGTTCCTCCAGGCTCCCTCCTCGTGACATTGGATGTGGAGGCTTTGTACTCTAGCATCCCTCACGAGCAGGGAGTCGGGATGATACGTACCTTCCTCTATGAAGAAGACCACCACCAGTGGCCCTATAACGATTTCATTGTTGGACTATTACAGTTCATTCTTACCCATAACTGGTTCAGCTTTAATAACTCCCACTACCTCCAGGTGCAGGGCGTAGCCATGGGCACCTGCTGTGCCCCTGGCTACGCCAATCTGTACCTGGGGGGGTGGGAGAGGGACTTGTTTTCGAACGAGTCTATGACTAGATTTACTGACAGTGTTCTCGTCTGGATGCGCTACATCGATGACGTGTTCATCGTGTGGACAGGTACGGGAACACTGTTCGATGAGTTCATCCAAAAGTTAAATGTAAATCAATACAATCTAAAATTTACATTCAGTCGTGATCCTAATGTAACTACCTTCCTGGACTTGACAATTTCTAAGAACATAGACAATGTGCTCTTCACGAGCCTGTTCCGCAAAAGTACAGCAGGGAACACGCTACTGCATGCAAACAGTGCTCATCCACCAGCCTTGATACGTAGCATTCCTTATGCTCAATATATCAGGCTGAGACGAAATTGTACACTGTCATCCGACTTCCAAATACAGGCTAAATTACTAAGGAATAGGTTACTAGCCAGAGGCTACAGTAAATCTCTATTACGCCAAGCGTATAACAAGGCCAATAGCCAAACCAGAAATGAACTCCTGTATAAAGTAAAAAATACCCCCTCTCAATCCACCGTTAAAGTAATTACTAGGTTTTCCAACCAACATACGGACATACGGTCCCTACTCAAGAACCATTGGCACCTAATACAAGATGATCCCACCCTGGGCAAATATGTAGGGGTACAACCCGAGATCATTTTTAGGCGGGCAACCTCACTTAGAGACAAACTTACCGCTAGCCACTATGTACGAAACTGCAATAATGTTACTAATCGAACTATAGGGACGTCACAATGTGGGAAATGCTCCTTCTGTAAATGGGTTTTACCCTGTCAAAATACTATACTCCCCAATGGTGAGGTTTTTTTCCCAAAATTTTCTGCTAACTGCCGCACTGAAGGCGTGGTTTATCTCATGACCTGCAAATGCGGTAGTTTCTATGTGGGTAAAACAGCCAGACAGTTAAGACAACGTATCAACGATCACATTTACTACTCGGGCAACGGGAAGATGTTGACACCCATTAGTCGACATCTGGACCTCTACCACCGTTTTGATACCTCAGTTGTGTCTTTTTCTGTTCTGGCCGTTGTTCCCAAAAGTCCCAGAGGGGGTGAGTGGGATAAAATCATCCTCCAGAGAGAAACTATCTGGGTTGAGAGGTTGAATGCCACACACCCCCCTGGTCTAAACGAAACTCAGTCATACAGACCATTTCTGTAAATGACTGATCTAAACCACTTTTAACCATTTGGAACATGATTTCTGTCACTGACATATATACCACTCTGATCGACATCTAGAATATCTTACGGGCTATGGATGGGGGTGAATATTTACTGCCACACTAATGCTATACATACTTTTCCACATATGTTATGTGCCTACTCACGTTAACACACCCTTTTTCTCTCCCCCCATCCCCCTTCCCTCTGTATTACTATATGTCTATTTTATTTAATGCCTGATTGCATCTTGATTTGATGTTTCATCTAGTTGCATAATATTATAAAAACAATCCTTCTTCAGGATAAGCTGCACAATGAATGCCATATATTAGTTTCATCAGTGTCACTAAATTCACCTTGTATGATAACTTTACCCCCCACTACAGCCGACAGATCGAATATGTCACTAAAAAAGACACACAGAATACACATTCTAAATCATGCTCCTAAATGGTTAAGCTGCTGTATTGGAATCCCTGTACTTAAATTAGATATTGTTTACTAGTTTAAAGGTACTATTCCTGGATGTATATATAAATGTAGAATATGTATTTTTGGTTATTTATATGCCTTCAGCATTTTTATTTAGCTCTGTATATTATGTCTGGATCTTCTTTTCGATGACCACAGGTGGGTGTATTCACCCTCTTTCACCCCCTGTCCTTGCTGTGCCCCGAAGCCTATGTGCCCACACTGATGGCTGCAATGGTGGGCGGACTTACTGACCACTGCTGGTATTTAGAACACGATCCTTTGACCTGCTTTAAGGGAGCAATCGGCTCCCCCTGTGGTATGCTTTGTCACTGCCGCACTGGTCATGGGCTTTTGTGATGGCAGTGATCACGGCGCACATACATGGGCTGCTTGATCCCCTACGATGACGTGTCTGCTAGCTAGAGCGATGTGACGTACTGTAGGCTCCCGGAATACTTCCTGGGTTTCGCCCTGTCACTCTCTCATTGGCCCCAGGTTGCTGCGTGAGCAGCGCCTACGGCGCATGCGCATGACCGTCCGAACTCGCGCACCAGCGTCACTTCCGGATGTGATGACGCCTTCCTGTAGGGACACATAAAAACGGTGCACAATGCACTGTGAGGCTGTCCACAGGAGAGGTTCCATCCAGGTCTACCAGCATATAATCCCTGTCAAGCTATAAGGTAAGAACCATCCATCTGGGATACGAGCAGATAGATCTAGGGAAGCGGGTCCTTTCTAAACTTCCTTTTTTGTATTTATGTTTTTCAGCTGGGTCAGTCTATCATTAGGGGTCACCCTAACAGATTACCATTGTGTGGCTCGAGCAAGTGCTCCTGACTGACACACTCCTCTACAGTATTGTCTGGCCTGTTATACCTGGATTTACGTTCCCTACCTATCAGTAGCCTGTGCATAGTTACTTTTTTATTTAAATCACGCATGATTGTTTACCACGGTGAGCCCTTGGATAATAATATATATATGAATAAATTCCCCTCCTTTCCCCCCCCCCCTTCCTTTCCCCCCCCCCCTCCTCCACTCCCCTCTCTTTAGTTTGTTTCGAAACACCTACTTTTGACACTTATGGGTCACGTTATGTGTTTTACTTTTAGAATGTGTTTATATAATACTGGCACCCTGTGATACACGGATTGCCAGGTAAAAATACCTAGGCTGGTTTCACTACTTAACACGGCCTTGTTCGTAAGTATAGAAACTATTATATATATATATAATCTCCCCTTCTTGTTCTTGGTTTGCCTCGATGGTGATTATTGACACATTATTTCACTTACGGTTTTATAAGAATTTTTGCACCTGCTATCTAACTTGCTCAATTTTCAAAAAAAAAAAAAGGAAAAATTTTTTTTTTTTTTTTTTTTTTTTAATAGTACCTATGGATATGGACTAATTCATATTCCAGTCCTCCTTCTTTCTTTTTCCCCCCTTCCCCCCCCCCCCTCTATTCCCTTCCCCCATTCCTTGTTTCTTTTCTTCTTCGTTCCTTTCTTTCCCCCCTCCCCTCCCCTTTTTCCCCCCCTTCCCCCCCCCCCTTTTTTTCATGTTTTTTCTACAACTTTGCACAGCTACTTTTCATGCCCCATCTGTTGTGTGATTGGTTTCGGTGCTGGCAATGTATAGGTGGTGGGTGTTTTATCCTTCTGTGGTCAATCGAAAACTTTTAATCAATGTATATCAGCTTCTTCTTTAAAATGTTTTTTATTAGTTCTATTCTAGATACAAGTATTAAAATTATATTAACTGAAGTATCTCTTTTGAACTGTTTATGTATAATCTTGACAGAATATTATGCTCCCGACGAAGCGTTTTGGAACGCGAAACTAGTCGAGCGAAAGCAAGATCTTTATCTTTGAATTTACCGGACCCATCAATAAGACCAGCCATCTCTCGTGCATACCGTCCAACTCCTCATTTGTGTTTGTTGGCTATACATTATTCCATTCTACTTTGTGTATTTTACATGTCAATGTAATTTCTGGGAGATGTGTCGAGTCTTGTAAATGGGACCCTATATCAACTATTGATAACTGTCACATAATGTCAGTGTCTTGTATTAATGTACTTTTTACCTAAATTCAATTATATTTTTCTACCAACAATAAAACCCTTAGAATTTTTACAATATCTATCTGTGTGCCGTTTAAAGTCCACCTTTAGTTTAAATATACATTCTCCCATTGAATATCGGGACGTTGGCGCATTTATACTAGGTGCATCCTCAGTGTCACCCTGTGGTGATGCACAATTTAGCAATTTCCTTCTAAATCATTATTAGGGTGGAAGCACCCATTTTTTGCCTCTAGGTGTTCATATAGATAATTTTTATAAGTTAGTATCTATATACATTCCAGGTATTTTTCCTTTTTCTCTTTTTTTTCCCCCTTTTTTTGATTTTTTGATGGACTACGTAGGTACAGCCTGGCTAGGCTATATCAGTGGGATTCAGTCAGAATGCAGGGTCAATACAGGTCAGGAAATAGGATTAACGCAATATATTTCCAAAATGAAAAAACTGCTCAAGAAAAAGTCAAACCTGCATTGGCATGTGGACTTTCTCCAGCAATATGTGCGAGAGAATATTAGCCCTTTAGGGCTCAGAATTCAGATTTACCCCTCCTTTGACAACTATAGAGCTGAGTTTAAACTAGCTTGGGAACAAATTCTTACACAATGTAGTACCAACTTAATCAACTTGCTGGTTTCCCACTATCAGATTGAGCTAAAAAATCTAGACCAAGACATCTTGTCCCTCCAGGCCACCAGTGAGGCCTTGAAGGGTCATGAACACTTCACTGCCAAATGGCAGGAAGTAAAAGACTATATCACCAAAATTAATAAAGATATTATCTTTAAAAAACAAAGCAAGTTGGTTAAAGATAGGGCTGCCTTTTCAGAAGGCTTTGCCTATCACTGGCAATTGCCATTTCAGAATCGTGGTCCCAAGAAAACTAGGTTCAGAAAATCCAAAGCAGGTAGGGGTAATGGGATGGGTGTGACTGATGATGACGATGTTGAGTCTGACTCATCTGTGTCTACGTTTTCTTCCCAACAGTCGACTACGAGAGGACAACTGAATGCACACGGTAACAATGGTGGACGAAAAAGGACCTATGGTGGTGGGCAATTCACCCCCTACCCCAAAAAAAGACCTGACAATCATAATACAAGACCTACTGACCCTGCGACCCGACATGATCTGACACCGAGTAAAGGTAATGAAAGTAATTCACTCACCTATATAGGCCCTATCGCACAAAAGGCCCTACAGATGATGACCCAACAAAATGGAAATACCAGTACTCCATCAACCTCATTCCCTGCAGGGTTGGGACCTACCAATATGCAGGTATCCAATACAGCAGTGGAGGCTAGCTCGCAAGCTCCATTTCCCAGCCTGTCCCAAACACCCACTTTACACCCATCAATTCAATTACAAAATTTTAAGAAGCAAAGTACCCTTGACTGCCATATTAATCAAGGCAATACGCAGATCCTAAATTTTCAGACACTAGGAGTGCATCAGCATCCAACGTAGAGATGGATGTACTGAATCTCACTCCTTACCGATTTTCTAGGGACGAACTTAGTGTACTCAAATTTGGGTTAAGTTTTTGCCCCACACAAAACATAGATAGGTACGAATTTATTAAGGACATTCACATGTTCGTTAGAAATCTTACTTTTAAATATATATTTGATAGGGACCGTATCCGCACAAAAAACGAGAAAGATTTTTCTGAAAGTATCAAGCACTTCAAAATGGAAGAGTTTAGGGCGTTACGGGATTTGATACTACTCCTGGACGAAAACGACAGTGGGGATGTGCAGGATGAAGTCACGCCTGTACCAATTAAGCCCCTTGTAAGGAAGTTTAAACCCAAATCCAAGAATTTCCCAGACCTTGCTACTAGCCCACAAGCCTGGGCTTTTCTATGTAACGTTATCAGTGATACAAAACGCCTTAAGATATTGCCCAAGCACAGTAATCTTACTCGTGCGCAACGATTGGGCATTTCCAAAATACAGAATCACCCTGACGTGGTTGTTAAGGGAGCTGACAAGGGGGGTAACATCGTTCTTATGACTAAAGATTTTTATGAAAACATGTGCCTCAAGATTTTGTCAAATCTTGAATGGTACCGGCCCATTACTGTTGCACACACTGCACCTTATAAAATCCAATTCCTGGGTATCATCAATGATGCCTTCACCAAGGGGCTAATTAACCAAGATGTCTACGATTACCTGAATACTCGGTCCCCCAGGGTGGCGACATTTTATGCACTACCGAAGGTGCATAAGAGTCCGGTGTCGCCCCCTGGGAGACCGATTATTTCAGGGATTGGATGTTTAACGGAAAATGCCAGCAAGTTGGTTGATTCAGTGTTAATGCCACATGTCATGGCTCTTCCTTCTTACATTAAGGACACGCTAGCTCTCCTGAAACAAATAGAGGGTATGGTCGTTCCTCCAGGCTCCCTCCTCGTGACATTGGATGTGGAGGCTTTGTACTCTAGCATCCCTCACGAGCAGGGAGTCGGGATGATACGTACCTTCCTCTATGAAGAAGACCACCACCAGTGGCCCTATAACGATTTCATTGTTGGACTATTACAGTTCATTCTTACCCATAACTGGTTCAGCTTTAATAACTCCCACTACCTCCAGGTGCAGGGCGTAGCCATGGGCACCTGCTGTGCCCCTGGCTACGCCAATCTGTACCTGGGGGGGTGGGAGAGGGACTTGTTTTCGAACGAGTCTATGACTAGATTTACTGACAGTGTTCTCGTCTGGATGCGCTACATCGATGACGTGTTCATCGTGTGGACAGGTACGGGAACACTGTTCGATGAGTTCATCCAAAAGTTAAATGTAAATCAATACAATCTAAAATTTACATTCAGTCGTGATCCTAATGTAACTACCTTCCTGGACTTGACAATTTCTAAGAACATAGACAATGTGCTCTTCACGAGCCTGTTCCGCAAAAGTACAGCAGGGAACACGCTACTGCATGCAAACAGTGCTCATCCACCAGCCTTGATACGTAGCATTCCTTATGCTCAATATATCAGGCTGAGACGAAATTGTACACTGTCATCCGACTTCCAAATACAGGCTAAATTACTAAGGAATAGGTTACTAGCCAGAGGCTACAGTAAATCTCTATTACGCCAAGCGTATAACAAGGCCAATAGCCAAACCAGAAATGAACTCCTGTATAAAGTAAAAAATACCCCCTCTCAATCCACCGTTAAAGTAATTACTAGGTTTTCCAACCAACATACGGACATACGGTCCCTACTCAAGAACCATTGGCACCTAATACAAGATGATCCCACCCTGGGCAAATATGTAGGGGTACAACCCGAGATCATTTTTAGGCGGGCAACCTCACTTAGAGACAAACTTACCGCTAGCCACTATGTTCGAAACTGCAATAATGTTACTAATCGAACTATAGGGACGTCACAATGTGGGAAATGCTCCTTCTGTAAATGGGTTTTACCCTGTCAAAATACTATACTCCCCAATGGTGAGGTTTTTTTCCCAAAATTTTCTGCTAACTGCCGCACTGAAGGCGTGGTTTATCTCATGACCTGCAAATGCGGTAGTTTCTATGTGGGTAAAACAGCCAGACAGTTAAGACAACGTATCAACGATCACATTTACTACTCGGGCAACGGGAAGATGTTGACACCCATTAGTCGACATCTGGACCTCTACCACCGTTTTGATACCTCAGTTGTGTCTTTTTCTGTTCTGGCCGTTGTTCCCAAAAGTCCCAGAGGGGGTGAGTGGGATAAAATCATCCTCCAGAGAGAAACTATCTGGGTTGAGAGGTTGAATGCCACACACCCCCCTGGTCTAAACGAAACTCAGTCATACAGACCATTTCTGTAAATGACTGATCTAAACCACTTTTAACCATTTGGAACATGATTTCTGTCACTGACATATATACCACTCTGATCGACATCTAGAATATCTTACGGGCTATGGATGGGGGTGAATATTTACTGCCACACTAATGCTATACATACTTTTCCACATATGTTATGTGCCTACTCACGTTAACACACCCTTTTTCTCTCCCCCCATCCCCCTTCCCTCTGTATTACTATATGTCTATTTTATTTAATGCCTGATTGCATCTTGATTTGATGTTTCATCTAGTTGCATAATATTATAAAAACAATCCTTCTTCAGGATAAGCTGCACAATGAATGCCATATATTAGTTTCATCAGTGTCACTAAATTCACCTTGTATGATAACTTTACCCCCCACTACAGCCGACAGATCGAATATGTCACTAAAAAAGACACACAGAATACACATTCTAAATCATGCTCCTAAATGGTTAAGCTGCTGTATTGGAATCCCTGTACTTAAATTAGATATTGTTTACTAGTTTAAAGGTACTATTCCTGGATGTATATATAAATGTAGAATATGTATTTTTGGTTATTTATATGCCTTCAGCATTTTTATTTAGCTCTGTATATTATGTCTGGATCTTCTTTTCGATGACCACAGGTGGGTGTATTCACCCTCTTTCACCCCCTGTCCTTGCTGCGCCCCGAAGCCTATGTGCCCACACTGATGGCTGCAATGGTGGGCGGACTTACTGACCACTGCTGGTATTTAGAACACGATCCTTTGACCTGCTTTAAGGGAGCAATCGGCTCCCCCTGTGGTATGCTTTGTCACTGCCGCACTGGTCATGGGCTTTTGTGATGGCAGTGATCACGGCGCACATACATGGGCTGCTTGATCCCCTACGATGACGTGTCTGCTAGCTAGAGCGATGTGACGTACTGTAGGCTCCCGGAATACTTCCTGGGTTTCGCCCTGTCACTCTCTCATTGGCCCCAGGTTGCTGCGTGAGCAGCGCCTACGGCGCATGCGCATGACCGTCCGAACTCGCGCACCAGCGTCACTTCCGGATGTGATGACGCCTTCCTGTAGGGACACATAAAAACGGTGCACAATGCACTGTGAGGCTGTCCACAGGAGAGGTTCCATCCAGGTCTACCAGCATATAATCCCTGTCAAGCTATAAGGTAAGAACCATCCATCTGGGATACGAGCAGATAGATCTAGGGAAGCGGGTCCTTTCTAAACTTCCTTTTTTGTATTTATGTTTTTCAGCTGGGTCAGTCTATCATTAGGGGTCACCCTAACAGATTACCATTGTGTGGCTCGAGCAAGTGCTCCTGACTGACACACTCCTCTACAGTATTGTCTGGCCTGTTATACCTGGATTTACGTTCCCTACCTATCAGTAGCCTGTGCATAGTTACTTTTTTATTTAAATCACGCATGATTGTTTACCACGGTGAGCCCTTGGATAATAATATATATATGAATAAATTCCCCTCCTTTCCCCCCCCCCCTTCCTTTTCCCCCCCCCCTCCTCCACTCCCCTCTCTTTAGTTTGTTTCGAAACACCTACTTTTGACACTTATGGGTCACGTTATGTGTTTTACTTTTAGAATGTGTTTATATAATACTGGCACCCTGTGATACACGGATTGCCAGGTAAAAATACCTAGGCTGGTTTCACTACTTAACACGGCCTTGTTCGTAAGTATAGAAACTATTATATATATATATAATCTCCCCTTCTTGTTCTTGGTTTGCCTCGATGGTGATTATTGACACATTATTTCACTTACGGTTTTATAAGAATTTTTGCACCTGCTATCTAACTTGCTCAATTTTCAAAAAAAAAAAGGAAAAAAATATTTTTTTTTTATTTTTTTTTAATAGTACCTATGGATATGGACTAATTCATATTCCAGTCCTCCTTCTTTCTTTTTCCCCCCTTCCCCCCCCCCTCTATTCCCTTCCCCCATTCCTTGTTTCTTTTCTTCTTCGTTCCTTTCTTTCCCCCCTCCCCTCCACTTTTTCCCCCCCTTCCCCCCCCCCCTTTTTTTCATGTTTTTTCTACAACTTTGCACAGCTACTTTTCATGCCCCATCTGTTGTGTGATTGGTTTCGGTGCTGGCAATGTATAGGTGGTGGGTGTTTTATCCTTCTGTGGTCAATCGAAAACTTTTAATCAATGTATATCAGCTTCTTCTTTAAAATGTTTTTTATTAGTTCTATTCTAGATACAAGTATTAAAATTATATTAACTGAAGTATCTCTTTTGAACTGTTTATGTATAATCTTGACAGAATATTATGCTCCCGACGAAGCGTTTTGGAACGCGAAACTAGTCGAGCGAAAGCAAGATCTTTATCTTTGAATTTACCGGACCCATCAATAAGACCAGCCATCTCTCGTGCATACCGTCCAACTCCTCATTTGTGTTTGTTGGCTATACATTATTCCATTCTACTTTGTGTATTTTACATGTCAATGTAATTTCTGGGAGATGTGTCGAGTCTTGTAAATGGGACCCTATATCAACTATTGATAACTGTCACATAATGTCAGTGTCTTGTATTAATGTACTTTTTACCTAAATTCAATTATATTTTTCTACCAACAATAAAACCCTTAGAATTTTTACAATATCTATCTGTGTGCCATTTAAAGTCCACCTTTAGTTTAAATATACATTCTCCCATTGAATATCGGGACGTTGGCGCATTTATACTAGGTGCATCCTCAGTGTCACCCTGTGGTGACTGGTGATGCACAATTTAGCAATTTCCTTCTAAATGTAGCAGCACAGTTTAAAAAGGAAGTACCAAGGAGGACATTTTTTTTTTTATATATATATATATATTTCTAGTATCCAATTTAGGGAAAAAAATTACTTTAATACCACTTTAATGTGGAGCTGAATGACTGAGCATGCCCTTTTCCACATTATGCAGGCCAGAGATTCCAGTCTTTTACCAGTAAGAATAACAAGTTACTTCTATTTCCTATTCAGTGTTCCAATCTATACCATGATGTACTGCCAAGAGCTGCTAAGGAAGACATTAGAGGATTTTATTGTGTCTGTTTCTTCCTGGTAAAATACCTGATCATACAGAATGTAAGTGTAGCACCCACCCCATTTAGGGGTACTATATACCCAAATTTAGGGCCTGGTCTAAGATAGTAGTTGGGCTCAGACCGTTATCAATTTGTAGGTTGTGCTGCTTTAATTCCAGGTGGTATACTGGTGTGCAGTTCCTTGTGGCCTGTAGGTGGCACTGCCATAACGGGTCAGGGTTGAACCACTGGTGTTAGTGCTGTGCCTTGAGGTGTTCTCTCTCGGCAGCGGTACAGTGGGCATGTTTGGCCTGCTGTGCATGCTGGGAGAGGATACATAAGGGGCAGACGCCGCCTAGGAGGGGTCTTCGTCTTCGGAGGAGGAGAGGAGTCAGAGTCCAAGTGCGTGGCGCATGGCCCTCCAGGCCATGGGACCACGTGTGCACCAGCCCAGGCACCTTTAGTCCTAGGGCTGTATCTTCAACACTGGGCCCAGCACCTTTAGCTGGAGCTCGCTTCGCGGAGGAGAAGTCCCAGGGTGTCTCTCGCGAGTGAGCCCGCTTCTTAGAAGAGGAGGCCGGGGAGGACCTTTCTGACGGACCGGTGAGAGTTCACGGCGAAGGAAGGGGCCCGGTAACTTTCTGGAGGGATTCTTCTATCCACCAAGGGCTTAGTAATGTGCTGCTGCTGGCACCTGTCCTTATGTACCAGAAGCTAAGAGGTTTGGGGTCTGATAGATTCTGTGGCAGAGAGTCTCCCGATCGCATCTAGGAAAAGAACCTGATCAAACGTCCGAGCATCACTTTGGCTGCTAGGATCCACTTTGTAGGAGACTATCCGGGTGAGCTAAACCTACTCAGGGATAGAGTAGTGATTGTGATATCCATTTGTGCCTGGACTGACCTCCCAAACCTTGCTGTCCTGTCTCTCTTCCACCCTTTCCTATCTGCTGAACATTGAGAAAATAAACTCAACGTTGGAGTTTAGAGTGGTGTGGACATTGGAATTACTGGGGGAAATACAGAGACTTGTCCCTATATCCTAGGAGACGAGAACCAACTGACGGGAGAACCTAGCTGTGGGACCCAAATACATAACACCGCTTAACCTCCTCATCCAGGAGGGTACGGGCATAGACTACGGTGTGCCATTTTTCCTGCAATTGAGCCAAAGCAAGGGAAAAGGGTCCATGTGCTACATAAGGTTTATCCTTCAGCAATGAGAAACACCCCATCCATATTATGCAGGGGGAGACTATATAGGAGATGTCAGACAGAACTCCCTGGTAGACTTGTACTGAGAGACAGAAGAACAATGAGACACAATCATTGTGCAACACTACTAAGTAGGAAGCAGAGCCTGCAGATTCGAATGAGTGAATATGGCTTCCCCCATTACCCAAGCACATTTTTAAAACGTTAGTGTATCACTACCCCCGTAGGAGCTGCTGGTTATTTTTGGTCCTGCCGTTACCCCACACTTCACCGTCCCAGAAATTTGAGTCTAAATTGGGCAATGTGCCCACAGATGCATGCACCAGTCACTTAGTCTTTTTCCAATGCTTTTTATTAAACGTGTAGCGGCCTCACCCCCTCTTTTTGGTCTAGGGGTCAGTGGCGGCTGGTGCTCAAATTTTTTGGGGGGGCGCAAACAAACTGAAAAAAAAAATCATCAATTGCTGCCTCTGTGCCTATTAAAACGCAGCCACTGTGCCCAAACGCCACTAGTTTGTCCCCAAATGCAGCCAGTTTCTCCCCCATAATACAGCCAGTTTGTCCCCCAATAATACAGCCAGTTCTTCCCCCATAATACAGCCAGTTTCTCCCCCATAATACAGCCAGTTTCTCCCCCATATGCAGCCAGTTTCTCCCCCATATGCAGCCAGTTTCTCCCCCAATAATGCAGCCAGTGTCTCCCCCATATGCAGCCAGTTTCTCCCCCATATGCAGCCAGTTTCTCCCCCATAATACAGCCAGTTTCTTCCCCATATGCAGCCAGTTTCTCCCCCATATGCAGCCAGTTTCTCCCCCATATGCAGCCAGTTTCTCCCCCATAATACAGCCAGTTTCTCCCCCATAATACAGCCAGTTTCTCCCCCATAATACAGCCAGTTTCTCCCCCATAATACAGCCAGTTTCTCCCCCATATGCAGCCAGTTTCTTCCCCATATGCAGCCAGTTTCTCCCCCAATAATACAGCCAGTTTCTCCCCCATAATACAGCCAGTTTCTCCCCCATATGCAGCCAGTTTGTCCCCCATATGCAGCCAGTTTCTCCCCCAATAATACAGCCAGTTTCGCCCCCCTATGCAGCCAGTTGCTCCCCCATATGCAGCCAGTTTCTCCCCCATAATACAGCCAGTTTCTCCCCCATAATGCAGCCAGTTTCTCCCCCACATGCAGCCAGTTTCTCCCCCATAATACAGCCAGTTTCCCCCCCATAATACAGCCAGTTTCTCCCCCATAATACAGCCAGTTTGTCCCCCCCAGCCCTGCACTTACCTTCCTCGAGTCAGCGCTGTCCTTCTTCCATCCTCGATGTCTTCTCCCGCCCTTGATGTCACTTCAGCCAATCAGGTTACTGGTAACCAGACCCGGTGAACCTGATTGGCCAGGGAACGCACCCCTGTGCGTCCTCTCATTAGATATTTAGAAGCCGATTACAGCCCTCAGGCTGTAGTCGGGAAGCCTATCAGAGCCTGCTGGCTCTGATAGGCACTTCTAAAGGCCAATCAGACGCTGTGATTCAGATGGCCGGCGCTCAAGAGGCCGGCCATCTGAATAGTGGGTGGCAGCAATACATAGGTTCATGCAATGCATGAACCTATGTATTGTTGTGGTGAGTGACGGCCGGGCACAGAAGCGAGCGGTAGCGGCGCTTCTGCGCCCACTATGGTCGCGCCGCCATGTGTAAAAAAAAGACATTTAAAAAAAAAAAACTCTTAAAGGGCCTGTTTTTTTTTTGTTTTTTTTTGGTGACCACAGGAGGGGGGGCGGCGCCCGGGCGCCCCCTATGGACAGGCCGCCACTGCTAGGGGTATGCTGTACGTGAGGGTGAGATGCGCTACGGCCCATGTCCTCCCCATTGCAGCAGGTGAGGTGAAGGCCAGTACCAGTTATTCTTCTCGGGCCTGTGTCTTTCTATTCACAACCAAGTCTTGCTGTGCTGACACTCCCCTTCACTCCCATTAACCAGAGTTCCACACAACGATAAGGATCCAACACTTGTTTTATTGTAACACACAATAAACAGCTCTTTGTCAGCCAACTGGTTGAGATCCATAAACAGTTCAATACGGTGGGGTGAGCAGGTCGAGGCACTGTCCTAATGATAAAACTAAACCACTGTGGTTTCACCAGCGGTTGCTATAGCCATTGGCTAGAGAGAGGAACTTGAAACTTGTGAGTCTCTACCAGCGACTCTGAAGAACATGAATTGGAGTATCTTCGCTGCGTTGTGGCCCCTGTCAGGGGGAAGATGTCCCTCCAAGGGAGTTACCAGAGGCCCCTCCATCACCGGGTTGATGCTGCTCCAGACTCTTCAGACGGGTAACCTCTCCGGCCTCCTCACCTCAGACATGGGCCCCATCCACCTCAGGGTCCCTCGGACTCATCCGCCCTTGCGGAGCCCAGTCAAAGTCACTGGGCCCCAGGCCTCCGGTGTAGTACCTCACCCCAGGCTTAAGGTGCCTGGGATGGACGCCAACTCCGCTCCGACCAGGCCTAGGGCGCCTGGGCTGGAACTCCGGATCGCCCGCACCCAAGCCCAAGGTCCCTTGGCGCGCGCTCGAGAAGAAGACCTCGTGGCGAGGGCGTCTCTCCCCTTTATCCCCTCCCGTGATGCCACAGCAGGTTCTCCACCCCCGCTGTACCACCGCCGGAACGGGACAAAAAGGACAGCACTGCGGCAGTGATTCCACCTTGACCTGTGGGAACACCGCCACCCCAGGCCAAGGAGAATAGTACACCACCAAAGTCCTCCACGACTGAAAGTGGTCTAAATCCTCTATGATTTACACACACCTGGGTCATACTACCACCCAGGTGTATCCCCCTAAATTTAGACCCCCGCTACACTCTCCCCCTAGTGATTTGACGCTGGTCCCCAGCGTCTGGTGCAAACCCATGTCTTCCAAAAAAAATTATAACATAAGCCTGACCCCAGAGGCCATCCCTCAAAATTTGATTCCTAATTGTGCCAAGACCTGCTCAAGGGAAAGGGAACATGAAATAATAAAACTTTTCAATAAAACCATCTAAACATATACACATATACAATCCCTCCCATTACTGTCTAAGAACCACCCCATACTCAGCAGTCTTGACAGATGAATCTCCTGCAGACGGGAAACAAAAACACAACATCCTAACACATTTGTGTTAATTTGGAATGAATGGGTCCATCAGCCGAGGGACCCATTCGCTCCAATGAGTAAGGTGATGCAAATGTAAAAAAAAAACAACAAACAGCCGTTGCGCAACACTGCCACCTGGTGACAGTGCAGCGGTAATGACACTTGGTGAAATCTTCCAGGCAACCTTCCCTCTTCCTGCGTCCCTACTCTGATTCTACCCCAAAGTCTGTGTCTCTGATGTATGAAGAAAGAGAGAACAAAACAAAACAGCTCTCATTCCTTCAAAGAGTAGAAAAGCCCAAATAAAAAACCAGGGCCCAGTTCTGATATTCTGGTAAAACACTTCCAGAAAGTTCAGCAGCGGAAGAACATACAGGAGAGTTTTTTTTTTTCTCTCTTCACAAATAAAATTTCGGGTGCGGCAAGAACAGGGGCTTCAGATGCTTATCAAAAGTTTCCACTGAATAATCAATGTCCTCTCCATCCTTTCGGCATATAAGCACCTTGTCTGCGTGGATATGGCGGCCCCACATCCATTCTGCTCTACAGTCCCTAAATTGTTTGGACACTGATGGTGAATGGGACAAGTACCGGCGGGCATGCGGCACTTTAAGTTTCTCCCAAACAAACTCGTCATACCATCTGTGTCGCAGGACTTCGACCTCAAAAAATAAGTCCCGAGGCAAGTAAGGATATTCCCATCCGTACTCACGGGCGACCCTCTGGCAGAAGAGCCGCTGCAGTCGGGCCAAAGGAGGCATTGTGGCCCGCTCACCTTCTCCTGGCGGAACAAGGGCGTCTGGATTCCGAGGTACTTTCACTACCTCCGTCTGTTTGAATCTTGGTGCCCGTAATGATGCGCGCTGTGTCCCCGCCACTGGAACGGGTGATGCTGCAGGTGGTGAAATGACAAGCGAAGGACTAGGCTTCCTCGTGAGCTCCGGGGCTTCCGCCCGGGGCGTGCTGTCTCCCGTGGACATAGGCAAATCCCGTGGTGCACGTAACACAGGCAATGGCATTTTGTCCCAGCCTTTGCGGTGAAAAAGTTCATCTATTTCACCGTCCTCTCCACAGTCCGACAGCGATTCTAGGTCGGAGGTGTCATACATCTCTGCGGGGAGGTAGTCCCTAGTAGACGTGGAACTACCCTCCCTAGCGGGCTCCACCGGCTGTGGACCCCCGACACCTCCAACCACCACCACAGTCCCAGCCCCTGGCTGACCTTGACCTTTCGTAGAACTGGGATGTCCAGGACTCTTCCAACCGGATCCATCCAGGCCCGGCAAGCGGCGGGGTGAAGCTCGACCACGACCACAGGACGCCTGTACCAGGCCGACTTTCCTCTTCGGAGGTGGGAGCAGGGAATCTGTGGTGACCGAGGCAGCATCCTCGGATTTTTCTTTCTCAGTCTCTGGTTGGGCAGTCACGTCGCCCTGGTCAGTGCGTACGGGGACCTCCGCAAAGGCCTGGATCTCTCCTTTCTGAGTAGCGGTACCTGTGAGGCAGTTGAGGCGAAGGGCCCGGGGCCTTACTGTGGATGGCTCCACCTCGAATAGAAACTGCTTGCATGCCTCGCAACGCCCGAATGGCTTCAGGTTGACCACCAGTCCCGAGCACCCGGGACAGATCACGCCGAGGGCCTCCGTGTCTCTGCAAGTGTACAGAGCCAACTGCCCACGGGGTCTAAGTCTTATCCCCGTGTCTGTAAGGGGAGCAGCAAAAGCAGTCATCTTCGTGGGGTAGGGAACCGGAATCCACGGGGAGCTTGAGGCCACCCTGACTATCTGCTGCTCCATCACGCACTGACCACGCGCCAAAGTCTCCATGTGTATCTCCTCACATGGCCCGACTCCTCCCACAACTTGCACGTTTTCGCGGGCTTCCATCCGTCTCCGCCCACGAACTGTGCAGCTATGGGGTGCCTCATGGCGCAGTGCAGTAAAAGCCCCCACATGTAGTACATCACACGGCTGGACTTCTCCCTCTTCTGCATGGGCCTTTCCCGTCTTAGGGTCATGTCCACGACTTTGAGGAGGGATGCACTCTGGCCGATCACATGGCCGACCCACTCGGAACTCCTCCGGGCAGCAAAGTTCAAACACAGCCGTTCTCAGTTCCATGGTTAAAACACACATCATCCTGGACTTACGAGCCCCCACGTGTAGCGGCCTCACCCCCTCTTTTTGGTCTAGGGGATGCGCTACGGCCCATGTCCTCCCCATTGCAGCAGGTGAGGTGAAGGCCAGTACCAGTTATTCTTCTCGGGCCTGTGTGTTTCTATTCACAACCAAGTCTTGCTGTGCTGACACTCCCCTTCACTCCCATTAACCAGAGTTCCACACAACGATAAGGATCCAACACTTGTTTTATTGTAACACACAATAAACAGCTCTTTGTCAGCCAACTGGTTGAGATCTATAAACAGTTCAATACGGTGGGGTGAGCAGGTCGAGGCACTGTCCTAATGATGAAACTAAACCACTGTGGTTTCACCAGCAGTTGCTATAGCCATTGGCTAGAGAGAGGAACTTGAAACTTGTGAGTCTCTACCAGCGACTCTGAAGAACATGAATTGGAGTACCTTCGCTGCGTTGTGGCCCCTGTCAGGGGGAAGATGTCCCTCCAAGGGAGTTACCAGAGGCCCCTCCGTCACCGGGTTGATGCTGCTCCGGACTCTTCAGACGGGTAACCTCTCCGGCCTCCTCACCTCAGACATGGGCCCCATCCACCTCAGGGTCCCTCGGACTCATCCGCCCTTGCGGAGCCCAGTCAAAGTCACTGGGCCCCAGGCCTCCGGTGTAGTACCTCACCCCAGGTTTAAGGTGCCTGGGATGGACAACAACTCCGCTCCGACCAGGCCTAGGGCGCCTGGGCTGGAACTCCGGATCGCCCGCACCCAAGCCTAAGGTGCCTGGGCGCGCGCTCGAGAAGAAGACCTCGTGGCAAGGGCGTCTCTCCCCTTTATCCCCTCCCGTGACGCCACAGCAGGTTCTCCGCCCCCCGCTGTACCACCACCGGAACAGGACAAAAAGGACAGCACTGCAGCAGTGATTCCACCTCGACCTGTGGGAACACCACCACCCCAGGCCAAGGAGAATAGTACACCACCAAAGTCCTCCACGACTGAAAGTGGTCTAAATCCTCTATGATTTACACACACCTGGGTCATACTACCACCCAGGTGTATCCCCCTAAATTTAGACCCCCGCTACAAACATAACTTGCAGCAGTAGAGGGATGGAGGGTTCGGGGAATTCAGATACCTTGTGCAGATCACTGAGGAACTTGAGATCCTGGAGACAAGTACACTTGCTGTCAATGGATCTTGCTCACCCGGATAGGCCTCTCTCACTGGCCTAGCAGCCGGAATGATGCATGGACAAAAGTCTCTGCCACAGACTTGATGATAATAATAAACTGTTGAACAATCCTCTGCCACAGGATTTAGTAATCAGTAATCAGTAATTGACTGAGCGAACACAGCTACACAGTACCAAAGTCCTTTAAGCCATCCGGCAGTACTGTGAGGTAGATTGGTTAGGATGCATCCTCCAATTGAGTCACCAGGCTCTTCTCAAGATATCAGCCTTCTGCTCGGTCCTCTCCAAGAAGAGTCCTCCCCTTGATCCTCCAATTGCTTGGCTTCTTCCCGCAGGCAAGACAGCACAGGACCATCCCCGAACCAGTAGGCCCCAGACAAACTTCCGGGCCTACTTAAAGTCACGTAGCCTCGGGCCAGCAGGCCCCGAGATAGAAGAGGAGTTGTCACATACCTTAGGCCAGGCGGGCCACGAGGTCAGAGAGAGAGAAAAATGGCATCTGCCCTTTAAGTATCCTCTCCCAGAATGCACAGGGGTAAAACACTCCCACTGGGCTGTTTCTGGGGAAAGGACACCCAATACACGTTAGCCTGTTGTATTTCCAACACTGGCCTGTGGTGACAACAACACCTACAGGTGACAGTGGGAAATGCTCCCAACACAGCCAAAGCTGGAACAGAGGCTAATTTAGCCATAAACATTACATTCTGAACTATGTACAATTCAGATGACCCACTAAATTTACATGATAGCGCCTGGTCAACAGGAGCAGGGCGCTACATTAGCATGCAAAGATGGCATTAAAACATTATAAAAAGACAAAAGTGTTATGTTTTTAATTTTTTACATTTTTGTTTTTCAAGTTGTAGTATTTTATTAGGTTTTACATATTATTATTTTTTTCATCATATATATATATATATATATATATACCCTGCTACTTTTTTTTTTGTGAACAAGTCATTGCACAAAATGCAATTCCATCCTGCACCAGCCCCTCCCCCATTCCTATTCATTGATTGGAAACCTGCTCTTAGCTGCCAAGAAGTGATACTGCTGTGCTACTGCAACTTACATTCCAAGAATGATTCATGAAGCACGCAGATGTGAGATTTGTAATGATTCTTATGATGTTAAAACAAAATTAAACCCAAAAGCAAACATTATACTACGAACAACAAGGATGTGACAAAAGGAATGTCTCCAAAAGAATAGCCATTAATAGGATCAACCGCAGTGTATCAAAAATAAGAAAAAACTTTATTGAAAAAATCAATCAACCATTGGGTTAGACCACTAGAGGTGTAACAACAACATACTAGTGAGACCAGCCCCCCCAGTTCTCCCAATTTAAAAACACATACAAAAATTGAAATTGACAACGTTGTCACAATATGGCGCCAAACTCAAAACCCCACTTACACACATACATGCGTGACCGATTGGAAAGGACTGGAGCTACTAAGATGACTTTAATTGATTATACAGTCTGCACCTAGCATGTCCTTAACAGGACTTGTGCAATGATTGTGTAGCGGGTGCTAAATTTAGTGGGGTGTAGCTGGGCTGTAGATGGCCCAGATACATTGATTTTTAGGAATTTATGGAATTTTGGAGTGTGGGAGGTATGAATGGTGTCGTGTTCCCTGCGGTCCCTGGGTGGCGCTGTCACCTGGGACCGGGGTTGAACTACCATTCCAGAGCCGTGCCCTTTTTGTCCTCTCGCAGCAGTAGTACGGCGGGGCGGGGAACCCGCTGTGCCTGCTGGGAGAGGATATAAAAGGGGGCGGACATCTTACGCACAAGGTCCATTCCCCAGGCACCTTCGGCCTGGGGGCTGCTGCCGTTCGTCTGTGCCCAGGTGCTCTTGGCCTGGGTGCGTGGAGTTGAGTTCCATCCCAGGCACCTTCAGCCTGGGGTGAGGTACTACACCAGGAGGCCTGGGGCCCAGTACCTTCAACTGGGTCCCGCGAAGGTGAAGCATGCCTAAGGTGCCCCCGGTATTGGGTGCCTGAATCCTGGGCCTAAGGGACCGGAGACGTGACCTCCCCGTAGAGCCAGCGCAGCATTTGCTGGTGCCGGTGGAGGCCTCTGCTGACCGTCCGGATGGATGTCTTCCTCAGGGGTCGTTTGTTCTAAAGGAGGTACTTCATGTTCTAATGGTCTGTGGCAGGGACCCAACTTTCTCAGGTCAGTGGCAGGCCTCATCCAAGGCCTGTGGCAGGGGCCTCAACGTTCACCCAGGTCAGTGGCAGTGACCAAATTCACAGTCGGTGGCAGCGACTGTGCGCCAAGCCTGTTTGCACTAAACGGAACAGGAGGAACTTTAATTCATCAGTTGTGCCTGGACCTACTCTTCCCTACACCTTGTCTGTTCTCTTAAAAGTCAACCAGTTTCAAGTCAATAAAACAGTGTTGGACTTTTCTTGGTGTGTAACTCGTGTTGCTGAGGGCTGGGTGTCCCTGTCGGTGACGGCCATCCTCCATGGGAGGGACTGGGGCTCCGGCCTAGAACGCAGACCCGGGTGTAGTGGTTTGGCTCACGTCTCTGCATCTTACATCAGAGAGCCGAGCTGGTGGTGTGCATCTTTCCCCCTTCTCCCAGATGCCCCTAGACTGGTGGAACAGGCCGTGGGGAGAGGAGAGGTGCTGGGGGAGGACCGCTACAATTGTATAGGTAAATTCAGGTTGGCAGATGTGTAAATCACTTATGATGGTATAGCACTTGTATGTCGTGGGTCAGTTGAGCAGGTTTCATATGTCAAGCCTTGAACACACGACTGGTTTTCTCGACAACAAAACTGTTGGGAGAGCTTTCTTGCCGAGAAAACCGTTCGTGTGTATGGTTTCTCGTCGAGAAAACTGTTGTGAATCTCGACGAGAAAAAAAGAAAACCGTACTTGTTTAACTTTATTATCTTTTCTCACTAAGTAAACTATTATCTTTTGGTTAAGCAGAAACATTGTGTGAGTTTTATCTGTTACCTTCTTGGACCGGTGGCCAGCATAAGGTAACAATATCTAATTGTAAGCTATATCATTTTATGATATTGTAGCACACAGACCCTTTTCCTGCCTGGCTCACTTGCAGGTCAAGGCACACCGTGCTATATGCCCGTACCCTCCTGTTTGAAGAGGTTGAGCGGTGTTAACAGTTTTTTTGGGTTCTGCAGCGAGTTACTGGTTCTCATCCCCAGAGTTTAGGGACAAGTCTCTATTTCTTCCCAAGAAGGCCAATCTCCACACCACTTTAACCCCAACGATGAGTTTATTTTCTATTATTGCTTAGTAGACAGGAAGAAGTTGATGAGAGAAAGAATAGCAAACTTGGGGAGTCAGGTCCAGGCACAAACTAGTAGAGTTGTCACCACTCAATCCCGAGTGGGTTTAGCTCACCCGGATAGTCCTCTCCCACAATCCTAGCAGCCGGAGTGATGCCCGAATATTCACTCAAGTTTCCTTGGGATACAATCAGGAACAGTTCCAAGTCCCGAACTTCCCGGCGCTTGCAACAGTAGAACAAGGTGCAACTGAAGCACGTCACAAGGCCTGTGGCGGATCTTTGAATCCCTCTAGTAGGTAACCAGGCCTCATCCAAGGCGGAAACTGGTTTCACTGAAACTCCTGGTTCCCTCTCGTCTAGAATGGGTCACCCTTTCCCGGGCACCCTGGGACTCTTCTTTCAGGGGTAGACCTAGCTAAAAGTGCTGGGCCTACTGGTAGAGTTGCAGCCCCAGGTTAAAGGTGCCTGGGACTCGTCACACCCACACGCACCCCTGGCCATGAGGGCCACCGAAGGTGGGGTACATGTGGTCGTCACACTCTCCTCCTCCACTCCTCCCGAAAGATGGCGTCTGCCCCTTATGTACTGTCTCCCAGCATGCACAGCAGGTTGACCACGCCCACTGTACTGCAGAGAGAGGACACCCTAAGGCGTAGCAATGCCACCCATGATTCAACCCTGACCTGATATGGCAGCACCACCTACAGGCCACAGGGAACCATACACCAGGCAGCATCACATAGGCAGAATCAAATGCCTAGTAATCAAAGTGGTCTGAGCCTGGCTACCAGCTCATACCAACCCCTAAATTTAGGCGCATAGTACCCCTGAAAGGTAAAGGGGCGCCACAATATCATTGTCGTTCCCAGTCAACAGTGGGTTTCACAATCATTGTGTGGTCCAGTTGTGCCAAGGGAGGGTTCGAGCCAAACTTTGGGGTTGATAGGCAGAACGTAGACCCAAACAAAACCAGCAGCTCCTTCGGGGGTAGTGCTACACAATGAATACTGATTGTCTGTTACCATGTCCCTCCTAGAAACACACCACTATGGTCCAAAAACACAATGCCTGGGTGTTGAGCTGTCAGTCAAAGGTCATATCCTGTTTTTGCATTTTAGGTCAACCCCCCCCCCCCCTCCTCCTCTCTCAATCTTATTGCATTGAATGGTGAGTACACAGGAATCCTCCTTTATACACTCAATACAGTTGTCAAAGTCTTATGTACACTTTCACCGAGCAAATAAACCGCAAACTGACAAGGCAAACACATTCTTCCTGCATTGTTCTTCATAGAACATTTCTAGGCGTGGTGTCTTCACAGGGGACAGTGCCAAGCTACTGAAATGACTAAAGCGGATCTTTCAGAAAGTTCTGCGTGAACATATTCCCGACACATCAGACAGTATCATTTATTTATCATTATAAAGCCATCCTTCAGCTCCAGTCTGCTGCAGGCAGGGGAAAGCATTTCCTCGGTCTCTTTCCACTCATTGATCACACTGCAGCATTGTAACTTGAACCCTTGAACCATTTGTCCACCAAGGTTATATACATCCTTGTATAGAAGGGGTTAAAACAAGCTCACGGCTGTATCGTGATATTGATTTTTAAAGTCAGTTTTAAGGAAGAACTGATTTGGGCTGCTCTAGAGCCACCCGAACACTTTTACATTGCTATAAAAGTGACCCCCGGCCCCTTCACCAGTGATTCCTCCAACCAATGATTCCTGTTCCTCCAGGGAGCCTAGGACTGTGGTGAATGGCAGTAATTAGAGCAGGAGGTGATCAGGGAACAACTAATGAACCCAGAAGCAATGTGTATTACTTCACTCCTGGGTTCACAGCTGTCATTCCCCTGGCTACTGTAGCAGAGGATGCAGCTAATAAAGGATGATTTGTGTTTGATTAGCTGCAGTGGAGGGCAGGGGAGACATTGGAAATCTAGGGCCTCATGCACAAAGGGCATTTGCTTTGCTCCTCTAAATGCCAGAACTCCTGGCAGGGGAAAAGCTGTTTAACCACTTCCTGTCCGGCCTATAGCAGGATGACGTCCAGCAGGATAACATGCTAGTGCGCGCGTGAGCCCGTGGGGGCATGCAACGCAGCGATCACAAGTGTGGCGTGTCAGCCTGATATGCCTTATCTCCGATCATGGTAAGGAGCCTCTGACCAATCACAGCTGATCATCGCGTGAACCAGGAAGTGCCGGTAAACGGCATTCCTCGGTTCACGCTGACAGGGAGAGCCGATTGGCGGCTCTCCCTGTCAGAGGGGGGGTCTGTGCTGAAAACTATCAGCACATTGATTATCAGCACAGCCCCCATCAGATGTGCCCATTAGCTGCCAATCAGTGCTCAGAAGCTGCCAGTCAGTGCCCCCTCAAAAAAATCTCTCAGTGCCCATCACAGTGCTAATCAGTGCCCAGCAGTAACACCTGCTGGCCGGAGAACCTGTCGTGGTCGGAGGTAGAGGGGAAGCTGTCACCACTAAGGGACCACAGTGCACCTTATTACCAGGGACCACAGTGAGTAGCTGAAGCAATTACCGGAGCAGTATTCTCACCAACCAGGGATGGTGAAGAATTGGAAAACTTCAGCAGGTGTCAAGCCAAGGACCCAACCAGAGGAGGTGACGCTTGCAGAGCAGTCTTGTGTGTCAAGCCAGGGACTGAGCAGGTCAGTGGGGTGAAGCTTGAGAAGTATCTGGAGTGCCAAGCTAGGAACCCAGCAGGGAAGATACTTAAGTGAAGATTGGTAGGGCTCAAGGGATTTGGTTGTAGTGAATCAGCAAGTCTAGTGAGAGAGACTGGGAGCTCAGTGGGTTGAGAACCTACAAGAAGTGACTGTAGAGAAAGTAAAGGAGTTTGTTACAACTTGTGTTAGGAACTGTTTTAAGACTGTTGCCATAGGAGATGTGGTGTCTTGCTGGATGCCTTTCCCTGCATGGCTGTTTACCTGTAGAAGTCTGAAGCCCTGTAGACACGGGCGGGAAAAAAAACCGTCGGTTTTCTCGACGGGATTCTTGGCAAGCTTGCCTTGCCAAGCCCTGTGTACAGACGGCCACTCCAAAAAAACGCCGTTCTTTTGAATGGCAAGAACGCAGTGACGTCATCGACTACGATGAGCTGGCGCTCGTCACATTCGATGCTGTTGCCGCCATCTTGCAACACCTCACACTAACCTTGTAGGCTACCGCGCATGCGTCAAAGTCTTTTCGAGCATGCGCGGGTTTACCTCGGACAGGTAAGCATACAGACGACCGCTTTTCTCGGCAGGAAACACTCTGCCAAGAATCACGATGAGAAAAATAGAGAGCAGGTTCTCTATTTTTCTCATCGAGATTCCCAGCAGTTTTCCTGACGAGAAACTATACACACGAACGGTTTTCACGGCAAAAAGGTCTCCCAGCAGTTTTCTTGCCGAGAAAACCGGTCATGTGTACGAGGCTTCAGAGTCTGCCAAATTAACATTGCAACTACCTAAGGGTGCCAAGACCCTCTCTCCCAAAGTTCTGTTCAAGAGAAATAAAATCTCTTTGCATTCAAGAAGTGTCTGCCGCCCATGAATCTATCTTGCATTACACCCACTATGCCTTGCAACCCACTCTATATGGAAGGCTATCAGCAGCTCTTGGCTCTGGAGGTTCTCAATGGACTAAAGGATCTAAGGCAGGGATATGCAATTAGCTGACCTCCAGCTGTTGCAAAACTACAAGTCCCATCATGCCTCTGCCTCTGGGTGTCATGCTTGTGGCTGTCAGAGTCTTGCTATGCCTCATGGGACTTGTAGTTCTGCAACAGCTGGAGGTCCGCTAATTGCATTTCCCTGATCTAAGGGATCTGGCTACACTTACTTGTCTATTTCCCACACAGCCAGGTGCACACACTCTTCTGTGCGTTGTCTCCAATGACCAGTCTAGGGGATTTGTTTTTGTTTTTTGGAGAACTCCAAATGAAACTGTTTACACTTGAGGACAACTTCCTTAGTAGAACTGTGTAGCAGACTGTACAGAATTGAGCAAAGTCCCTTTTAGCAAGGAATTTAGTGGACCTTGCTTCTTCAAGACACCAGCCGGTGTCCCCTTTTTAGCTTACACCCAGCAGCTGACTTCTAGCACCCAGAGGGGGAATTTAGCAACACCAGTCTCTAGGATCCCTTTAGGGGTCTGTACTCAGAAGGCTCCTGAAGCACCAGTGGCATCCTTCCTCTGTGATACCAGACAGGATCCATGGATATCCTCCCTCAGTCAACTCTCAGGAGAACTTTGGGTTTCAGCGTCCATATTTCAGGCCCTCAAGTCGCCCACCTGAGGCCACATGGCAGCCTGTACTGAGGACGGGCGGCAGGTCCCCTCCCACCTGGACCTCCCATTCTGGAAGAAGGCCCATGTGCTCATCAAATATAAATACAGGCACCCAGCATGCTTACGGGCACCTCCCCCTCTAATTGGCCAGAGCTCTATGAATATTCATGCTTCCATCTGCATGGTTTCTGCCTACTGTGCAGCACTTTCCATAGCTGCTAGGCCACAAGGAAACTTCAAGACAGCATGGGCAGCACCAGAGCACACTGAGCAGACTCTACTAAACAATCACTGGTCTCTGTTCAGACAGCACAAAGATTGACCTACTGTCTCTGTGTTAAAGTGTTACTAAACCCAGGACTCTGCATTCACTATATCTGGTCTCCCACAGTACACAGAACATGGGAATGCAATTATTTTAGAAAATATAAACTACTGAATACCTTTTCTCATCAGCAGTATATAACAGTCCTGTGACTTTTATCGGTGTCTGGTTAAAGCTTTTGGGAGGAGTTTTCATTCTCCTCTGACTGTCCTATGAGGCTGCATGACCCCTGACCCTCTGTCTTGACAGTGCTGATTGGCCCTGTGCTGATCACATGCTCCCAAGAAAACAAAAAAACTATTTCAAACCCGCATTTTAGTGCGAGTGTAGGGGTGGTTTGAAAGACATCTGTGCGGATTCATGCACAGATGTCTACTGAAATTGCCCCCGAAGTCGCCAAAAGCAGTGCAGGAACTACTTTTGGGAATCTGTGCGGCGCCGCAAAGTCAGCGTCGCACTGATTCAGATGATGCCATTGCCGGCAATAGGCTGCAATTTGACATGTAAAAACGCATGTCAAATCGGCCCGATGTGAACGGGGGCTCACAGTTAACTCTAAACCGTTAACCCTTCAAAGACTTTTAAAATGTCAGCTATTAAGATTTTAAGGTACCATAGTATCTTGCAATGTCTCGGGCGCAAACAATTTTAAGGCCTCATGTATACTGGACGTTTTGCTATCAACTCCATTTTGCTATTCTCTATTACAGAATATGCTATGCGCGGTCAGCACTCGCATTTACCCAGGCATGCGCATTGGCGTATTTTTCAGAATACATAATTTTACGTATTATATAAATATATATAAATACACCCACACACCTGCGCATGTAAATGCAAGCACCAGCAGTTGCGCATGTATAGCAGTAAGGATAGGCTCAAACGTGTTTGCAATTCCACGTGCCCGCACCTGCCAGGAAGCTGACACTCCGCAGCGCTAATCACAGGTAGTGAGACATTTCCTGATATGTGCAGCCGCAGATCGGGAAATGTCTCACTGCCTGTGATTAATGCTGCGGAGTGTCAGCTTCCTGTCGGGCGCGGGCATGTGGAGTTGGGAACACGCCTGAGCTCATACTTACATAGCAGTATATTCTGTAGTGCATGTCAATGGGCAGCTGTGGCTCCCGAGCACTGCAATAAGGGTTCATTCAGATGTGAGGTTGGGGGCAGTACAACCCTGCAGTTGAGCCACATTTTTATCGCCTCCGCCCAACCGCTGCCTTCTTTATCTGCAGAGGCAGCAGTCAGAGGTGTACATATGCCCTAGCTGCAAAGTTTTACTTTGTTGCCGAGTAAAGAATCCTTCCCCCCCCCCCCCTCATCGCTTTTGACAGGTGTCAAACGCCAAATGCGACCCATTCCGGTGAATGGGACCACTCAACCTGCAACCGTATACAATTCACACGGTTTTTACGCACTAGTGCAGGGATCAAGGGGTTAAAGCAGGCGGTGAGGAGACCATACAACGCCTCCTCACCGCCTGTCAATCTGAACACAGATCGCTCTTCAGAGAGTGTTAAAGGCCCTAACACCCAATATACAGCCCGGGTGCAAGAGGCCTTTGGTGCGTTTCACAAAATGGGACAGGTACGCCCAACGGGGGGCTCATTTGGAAAACAAAACCAAAGAAAAGAAAGCAGCAGTGTCACCTCAGGCAGTCTATCCTGCATTTACTCCAGACAAGATAAACAGCGAGAGGCAGGTTGCTATGGCGATGTGTTTTAGCACAAATTGTTCAGCTCGATCTTACCTTAACAGCACCATCGCTTCCTTCTGAGAGACAAAACACTCTTCACTTTTTTATTTTTACCAAAATTCGCCCAGCTTTATACGTCCTCTATGAGGCCAAAGGGCGACCATTCTGTCCCATGTGAGGGGGTCCTGTAGCACGTGGCTTTTATACGCTTTTGTTTATCGAGCGTTTTGCATATTACACATCTATCTTTTTTCTGCTCATCTCCGGACTGGGGTTCCTCGTGGCCCGCAATGTCACGCTGGATTCTTTTTTTCCCTCTGGCGCTGAAAGTGATACTAAAGGCTACAATTCATCTAAAATGAAAAAAAGAGGTTATATTGCTCAGGAAGCTTGTTTTCCTCTTGTGGTCGTCCCCCGCCAGTGCTGCCAGCTTTGCTTTCCTCCGGGTGCCACCTCGTAGCGAACCGGGGCTAAGGGGGCACAGCTGGGTGTGCGTACTTACAAGTTGTGCTGTGTGCATCCATAGACACACACAGCACCAGTAAGCCACACCCCCCACAAACAAACTGAAACATTCTGAAAAAAAACATCAAATGCAGCCACTGTGCCCATCAAATGCAGTCACTATGCCCATCAATTGCTGCCACTGTGCTATCAAATGCAGCCACTATGCCCATCAATTGCAGCCACTGTGCCCATCAATTGCAGCCACTGTGCCCATCAATTGCAGCCACTGTGCCCATCAATTGCAGCCACTGTGCCCATCAATTGCATCCACTGTGCCCATCAATTGCAGCCACTGTGCCCATCAATTGCAGCCACTGTGCCCATCAATTGCAGCCACTGTGCCCATCAATTGCAGCCACTGTGCCCATCAATTGCATCCACTGTGCCCATCAATTGCAGCCACTGTGCCCATCAATTGCAGCCACTGTGCCCATCAATTGCAGCCACTGTGCCCATCAATTGCATCCACTGTGCCCATCAATTGCATCCACTGTGCCCATCAATTGCATCCACTGTGCCCATCAATTGCAGCCACTGTGCCCCATCAATTGCAGCCACTGTGCCCCATCAATTGCAGCCACTGTGCCCCATCAATTGCAGCCACTGTGCCCTATCAATTGCAGCCACTGTGCCCCATCAAATGCTGCCACTGTGCCCCATCAAATGCTGCCACTGTGCCCCATCAAATGCTGCCACTGTGCCCCATCAAATGCTGCCACTGTGCCCCATCAAATAACGCTACTGTGCCCATCAAAAGTTGCAACTGTGACCCCATCCCACTCACCGTCTGACCGGCACTTACCCTATCTCGGTGGCGGGTCAGACAGCGGCTAGCTATGTCCTCCATGCATATCCTCCCCTCCTCCTGATAGGAGTCCAATAGCAGCGCATGTCCTTTCAGCCAATCAGGTGTCGGGTAACAGACCCGCACTTCCTGATTGGCGGAGAGGCGGTTCAGTGTTAGAAAAACAAATATTCAGGTGCATCAAAAAATACACCCCCGTCGCTGTAATTCAGGTGCCCAGCGGCCGAAAAGGGGCCAGACGCCTGAATAGGGGGTGGTGGCGGCGACCATGGATAGATTCATGCAATGCATGAATCTATCCATTATTCATAGTAGGGGTGGCTGGATAGAGGGGGCGTCGCCCCTGCACCCTTAATAGACGGGCCACCCCTAGTTTAAGGACTGGGGTAGGTAGAACAGGTAGTGGAGTGCTGTAGGTAGGTAGAACAGGTAGTAGGGGGCTGTAGGTAGGTAGAACAGGTAGTAGGGTGCTGTAGTTAGGTAGAACAGGTAGTAGGGTGCTGTAGTTAGGTAGAACAGGTAGTAGGGGGCTGTAGGTAGGTAGAACAGGTAGTAGAGTGCTGTAGGTAGGTAGAACAGGTAGTAGGGTGCTATAGGTAGGTAGAACAGGTAGTGGGGTGCTGTAGGTAGGTAGAACAGGTAGTGGGGTGCTGTAGGTAGGTAGAACAGGTAGTAGGGTGCTGTAGTTAGGTAGAACAGGTAGTAGGGTGCTGTAGTTAGGTAGAACAGGTAGTAGGGTGCTGAAGGTAGGTAGAACAGGTAGTGGGGTGCTGTAGGTAGGTAGAACAGGTAGTGGGGTGCTGTAGGTAGGTAGAACAGGTAGTGGGGTGCTGTAGTTAGGTAGAACAGGTAGTGGGGTGCTGTAGGTAGGTAGAACAGGTAGTGGGGTGCTGTAGTTAGGTAGAACAGGTAGTGGGGTGCTGTAGTTAGGTAGAACAGGTAGTAGGGTGCTGAAGGTAGGTAGAACAGGTAGTGGGGTGCTTTTTACCTTAATGTACAGAATGTATTAGTAAAAAACATTTAGCCTAGGATCAAACCCTTGCATGTCAGGAACGTGCGCAAAATCGCACACTTTGCCGAGAATCACATTGCCTTTTAGCATGCAAATTGTTAATAGCACCCCCACACATCTGCAGATGCGCCTCGCGGTTTTCCATGCACCACACTGCTGCGGCACCATGCGGTTTGGTGCAGTGCATTTTTTGGAGAAGGGTCAGGGATTTTTTTTCTACGTTTCTGGCATGTAGGGCAGCCCATTATAAAATAAACCAATTGCCAGCCCTACAGGTGAGGTGCAGGAATGTGACCGAGAGCTCACACCTGTAGGTGTTCACCAAGCCTTATGCCTCGTACACACGACCGTTTTTTCCGATGGGAAAACTGCTATGAGAGCTTTTGGCCAGGAATCCCAGCCGTGTGTATGCTCCATCGCAGTTTTTCCGCCGGGAAAACTGCCTGAAAAAAAAGAGAGCAGGATTTATTTTTTCCGTCAGGAAAAAATGCCAGCGGGAAAACCGTTCGTCTGTAAGCTTTTCCGGGGGGAAAAAACACGCAAGCTCGGAAACAATTTAACGCATGCTGGGAAGCATAGAACTTCGTTTTGTCGGCTCGTCGTAGTCTTTTACGTCACCGCGTTCTTGGCAGTCAAAAGTTCACCGGACTTTTGTCTGAGCGTGTGTATGCAAGGCAGGCTTGAGAGGAATTCCATCGGGAAAACCGTCGTTTTTTTTATCCGACGGGAAAACCGGTCGTGTGTACGGGGCATTAGACTTTAGAAGCACTTTAATTGTACTCCCTGTTCTGTAACAGGCCGTGATGGAGGCCTGAGGCGGGTGATGATATTGATAATAAATATGGGATTAATGTCACCGTAATGGTGGGTGCCAGTCTTTCCTAGGCGGGTATGAGAGGGACCTTTGTGTAGGAAAGGACAGGTGTCATCAACGGGTGATACAAACTTAAATATTGGGATAATTATAGGTGAGATCGTGACATTCTTCTGGAGTGAACAAACTTTATTTATAGTACACAAAGAAGCGGTAAGAACAGAGATGGCGCTGGGCACACAGGAGAAAGTTTGGTAGCGCGATTATACCAATGAAATCACTTTCAGACTTACACAGTTGTACCGGCTCCTCTCCAGTCCTGAAATTGCTTACTCTGATCTCACTGCACACTGTGAACTTTTTATAGTGTGCATTAGAAGCTGCAATAAGTCAGACAGAACCTAATTTCCTAGCTGGCATTATCTATCTTAGTGATCTCCAAACTGCAGCCCGGGGGCCAGATGTGGCCCTTTGCTTGCTTTTAAAAGGCCCTTAGGACACTATTTCATCTGCTGATTCCAACGGTGGGGCACAATTCCTCCCAATGACATTCACGATGGGGCACAATTCCTCCAAATGACATCAATGATGGGGCGCAATACCTCCCAATGACACCACTGATGGGGCACAATTCCTCCCAATGACACCAACGATGGGGCACAATGATGCCATTATGATGGGGCATTATCCGGGGCATTATTTTTGGGGCATTATCTGGCCCTTGAAGCACTATTTCATCCACTGACTCCAACAATGGGGCACAATTCCTCCCAATGATGTCATTATGATGGGGCATTATCCGTGGCATTATTTTTGGAGCATTATCCGGCCCTTGAAGCACTATTTCATCCACTGACACCAACAATGGGGCACAATTCCTCCCAATGACACCAACAATGGGACACAATTCCTCCCAATGACACCAACGATGGGGCATTATTCCTCCCACTGAAACAAACAATGGGTCATTCTTTTTGGTGCTTTATCCTGGGCATTATTCAGCCCTTGGGGCACTATTTCATCCACTGATACCAACATTGTGGCACAATTTCTACCAACAATGGGGCACAATTCCTCCCAATGATACTAATAATGGGGCACAATTACTCCCCCTGAAACAGACAATTGGACATTATTTTTGGTTCATTATCCAAGGCATTATCCAGGGCATTATTTTGGGGGTATTATCCAGCCCTTGGAGCACTATTTCATCCACTGACACCAACAACGTGGACATATATCCTCCCACTGAAACAAACAATGGGTCATTATTTCTGGGGCTTTATCTATGGCATTATCTGGCCCTTGGGGCACTATTTCATCCACTGATACCAACAATGGGGCAAAATTTCTCCCAATGACACCAATGATGGGGCACAATTCCTTTCCAATGACACCAACAATGGGACACAATTACTCCCACTGAAACAAACAATGCATCATTATTTTTTCCCACTGACGTTGGGACCTTTTCTATTCCCAATAGCCACAGTCTAGCCCTCCTAAAGTCTGAAGGACAGCATACTGGCCCTTTGTTTAGAAAGTTTGGAGACCCCCTGATCTAGCTCTTTCCTCCCCAGCCTGACTGTCCCTGGCCCACCCCAGTTCTCCCAATCATGGATGCATAGCATCACCTGTGGGCATAAGCTAGGGTGGTCTGCATGCAAATACAGCCTGCCCAGGAACATCCACTTCTCCAGACTGATATGATACCACCCATCAAGGTGTTTTGCTATATGCATAACTCCTCCCAAGAGCCAGCCCACTGCTTGCATCTGGGCTGAGGGCTCTTAAGATGAGTGTTGTGATGTTTTCAGGAAAGCTCTGTACAACGCCCCACCCTACAGTCCCCTGAAGGCATCCTAGTGGACGAAACGTGTAGGGACAGAGTCTATGTGCTGATGTCACGCCGCTGCACGATTTTGTTGGCAGTGGCCGGAGATATTTTCTATTGGTATTTGATCCCGAGAAGAGGCAGCTGTGGATCCGAGGTGTATTATTCCTGGGATGAGCTTGATAAATATAGACATGCACTGACTGAATGAGATTAAGTTTATGATGTTTTATATATATAGATATATATACACATTTTTCACATAGAGGGGTTTTAGTTGATGGATTCAAAATTATTTGTCTTTATGTACAACACCCTGCCAGCGCCACCAGCCATGATCTGCCTGCATTGCATAGAGAAGCAGGAACCCAGTGATGACATCACTGTGATGAAAAAATAGGTATATAAAGAAAATGGAAAGGTTTTTTTTTATGTAATATCATTAGCATGTGGATGAGGGAGAATAGACGAACCAGGGCAGATCTAAAAGTTTTGGGGTTTTTTTCCCACAATCAAAGGATCTAAAACTTAACTGGATGACATTACATTTGCTAAAGGTCTGTTTATCATAAACAATTGCCTTTTTTATATCCATAGAATAAAATGCATCACCTTTTTTTTATCATCTTTTGTTGTAGCTCGGCATTATGCTCTCTTCAAGCCTTTTTCAGACATTTCCTGTCTATATGCACAGGCTCCAGCATCAGTTGCACCTCATTGCACTGGACCAGTGCCAGTGCCAGGACAAGGTCATCCAGCGCCCAGGGCAATGATGACAAACTGCGCCCCCCCCCCTGCCCTTAGTGTTAGGGTCAGGGCGCCCCATCCCTGCAATAAACCATTGCACCCAGGGCAGCCGTCCCTCTTGCCCACTCTTTGTCCCTGTGCAGGAGCATATTTGGAAGACAAGGACAGAGCGTTGTCAACCCCATAATAGGAAGTGTCTGAACCACGACCTTAATGGCAGGATCACCATGTGCTATTTTAATATAAGCTGCAAAATAAAATATGGAAATTACCATAGAAATTAAATTAGCATGTTAAAGCTTATATGAGATTACAGTGCTTGGGTTTAGATCTACATTACAGAAGCTTAAAACCCAAAGCTTTTTTTTGTTTTTGGATCGAGTATGGCATGGTAAAAAAAAAAAAAATGTATTTGACATCTGGAACCCAAATGAGGAGATTTCAATTCATTTCCTGTCCTGTAGGTGTCAGTTTACCCAGAAGACCGAGGGCAGCTTGTGGTGAAAACAGGTTACTGATTGACGTTGAGTAATGCAGTCTATTTTTTTGTTTATCTGTTGAGGGGTATTTAAAAAAAATAGCTTGGAGCTAGGCATTAAAAGAGAAGTTTAGGATTGAATTTTTTTTTTAATTTATACTCACCTAGGTGGATTCATCATTGATCTGATGCTGCATCTGTCCCCTGCTGGCTCTGCAGTGAAAACTGAGCAATCAAACTCTGCTGATCACTTAGTTCTCCTTCTCCACTCTGAGCAGAGAGCCGTGACTGGCTCTCTGCAGTCCCCTCCAGTGCTCACTGGAGCGCCGGGCTGTGGAGGGGCGGGGGAGGGGCTAGCTTAGAGAGAGGCTGAGCCAGGTGCCAATCCAGGCTTTTGGGCGGGATCTTTGCGGTCAGCTGACAGGACGAACTGCACTCCTGTGATCCATAGGAGAAGTATGGGCAAAAAAAGCTTCTCCTTTAAGGTGATTGTCTGTCTTTATAGTCTGTCCTTATCTTACTTCCCAGTGGAAGGATAATAAAACAATTGTGAACATTACTGGAGTGTAGCTGTGACACAGCATTTCCTGTAATAGGAAGTGCTCCTTATCTATAATCTGGAACAATTGCATCCTCTATTTCATTTTTTTTCTTGGTCTATAGGACAGTCTTCCATAATAACTCAGCTCCAAATCTGCCATATGTCTGTGAGTGGCCTTCATCATACAAAGCACCTTTATAACGTTGATGTCGCTGGCCTTGGTGCATAATATACAGAGAGGTCCACCCTCCCCACCAACTTTCAGGCATTCCACACCTATCCCCCTCCTCTATCATAATGGATTTTTTTTGTATTACCTTTTTTGGGGGAACACTTCCCCCACACTGTCCGGATTCTCGCCTAAGTAAGGATAGCGAATCAGCTGCTTGTAGGTGTTGTGAAAGACTCCAAGGCCTACCGGGAGGCAGCACCCCCTAGGGCACTTCATCAGGGGACGCGGTCTCTTCCTGGTTTGTTCAGCCAGCCCACCAATAGAGGGCTGCAGCGCATGCACGCAATCAGAGGGCCAGCTGCAAGAACCTTGAGGAGACAGCCAGCTCCCAATGGCATCAGAGAAGAAGATGGTGGCATGAGACAAAGGTAGCGGATGGGGACAAAATCGAGAACATTTTTTTTTTTTCCTGCAGACAGTTCCCAAAAATTGGGGACTGTCCCCAGGAACTGGAGAAGTCTGGTCACCCTATACCAGGGGCTAGGCTTGTGCAATTCGTTTCGTATCAAATCGAAATTCGTAGGAATTTAGCAACTTTCGGACGTTCGGAAGCATTCAAATTTCTGAACAGTGCCACCTTTTTCTTTGAAGTCACCAGGGATTTTTTTTGCATTGAAGTCAACAGAGGCGTTTTTGCATTAAAGTAAATGGGACACGATTTTGCATTGAAGTCAATAAGATGCCATTTTGCATTGAAGTCACTAGGGGGCGTTTTTGCATTGAAGTCACCAGGGTTTTTTTTTTTTTTTGCATTGAAGACAACGAGATGCGATTTTGCACTGAAGTCAATGGCACGCGATTTTGCATTGAAATCACTAGGGGGGCGTTTTTGCATTGACGTCAATGGGATGCAAGTTTGCATTGAAGCGAATGAGACGCAGCAGGCCCTTTTTTTTTTTATATTAGTAAAACGCCGGCCGATATATTAATACATCTCTAGTTCCTAGGTTCCTAGGTATGCAATCGGAGCAGTTCTGTATTCATTAATGCATGTTTTATTTTTTTAAGCAGGCTGTAGAGGTACCCAAATTACACTTGATATCAGCTTCTCGCACAGCAGGTCGCAGACTGGATGAGTAAGGAGAAGCATAGGGAGCCAATCTGGTGTGCTGCAGGGCAAGGAGCATGCTGATAGGAGGCGAGAGCAGAGATAAACTCATCACTGTGCTGCTTCTCCTTTCACAAGGTGGGGGGGGGGGGACAAGATCTATAACTGTAACATCGAAAAATCAAGTCTCTTGCCGCACCAGAATGGGGTTGTACTGTGTGGCAGAGCTGTGTAATTCTTATATCTGGATGGACAAAAAAAAAGACAAATCCCTTGACAGGCAAAAAGGAAAAATTTTATTTGAGTTCAGCTTTAACAGCAAAGTAGACTTTTTTCCTGGGAACTAAAGTGCTGAACTTACTGTACGGCGCGCCGAGACAAGTAGGTTGACACAAGTGATATAAAGAATCCTCATTAAAACGTAAAATAAACAATAAACACATCGGAGCAACAATTAAAGGCAGACAGAAGAGTTATATAACCCGCAACTCTTCTGCTACCGAAGACCTGGTGGAGGGAATATGGGAACTGGAAGTTCCTCTTTAGTCGGAAAGGCTGCATTTTGCTAGAATTGCTTAGGCAAAACGCGTTATGTAATTTTTCGTCTTCTTAAAACCATCGACATTGAAATAACAGCAGCTGACCACAGAAAAATAAACATTAGAGATATTTTAAAGACTAACGTCACTCCAAAATAAATTGGACAGGGCAATTAGGCAATGAATTTCACTTTGGAGCTCAGTTTAGGAAGTGTGATGGTTCAAGTGCGCCACCCAGTGGTCATGAGAAGAACTTCAGGAGACAGCTATGGGAACAACAAGGGACTACTGTATAGGTTTTTTTTCTTTTTCATTGTTATAGATAGCCATGTATACACAATCATACCTAAGTATCTGCATAGGCCAACTATTTTTCTGCTTTTAGATTGATTAGGGAAGGATTAAACCCTCAGTGAAGTTTGTATTGCTAAAATAATGGATCCAAGATACATCATATTACCAAAAGTATTGGAACGCCTGCCTTTACACATGAACTTTAATGGCATCCCAGTCTTAGTCCGTAGGGTTCAGTATTGAGTTGGTCCACCCTTTGCAGCTATAACAGCTCCAACTCTTCTGGGAAGGCTGTCCACAAGGTTTAGGAGTGTCTATGGGAATGTTTGACCATTCTTCCAGAAGCGTATTTGTGAGGTCAGGCACTGATGTTGGATGAGAAGGCCTGGCTTGCAGTCTTCACTCTAGTTCCTCCCAAAGGTGTTCTATCGGGATGATGTCAGAACTCTGTGCAGGCCAGTCAAGTTCCTCCACACCAAATTCACTCATCTATGTCTTTATGGACCTTGCTTTGTGCACTGGTGCGCAATCATGTTGGAACAGGAAGGGGTCATCCCCAAACTGTTCCCACAAAGTTGGGAGAATGAAATTGTCCAAAATGTCTTGGTGTGCTGATGCCTTAAGAGTTCCCTTTACTTGAACTAAGGGGCCAAGCCCAACCCCTGAAAAACAACCCCACCCCAGGAGTGGCCCGTCCGCTAGGGCCCGTACTCATAGGCGTGCGCAAGGGGTGTGCCAGGTGTGCCTGGGCACACCCTAATCCTGGGGTTGGCAACACGTCATTGGCGAGCAGGTGACAGGTAAATCGCAATACTTCCTTGTCAACCCTAAGGAAAAGCTGCAGGGTGGAATTTAGTGGAACTGATCTGTATTTTCCTCCTGCAGCAGCTGAAAGTAGGCTTCTCCTCTTCTCCCTCTTGTCGACATTCAGCTGCCACGTGATTAAAATACAGGGGATCGGTACCAATATATGCCACCCCTCCTGTCCCTGTTCCTCATCTTTCTGTTGCCTGGGTCCCCCTGTGTGCTCCCTGGCTTCCCCCTCCTCCCATTGTTTCAGGATGGAAAGTGGGGAAGAGGCCGGTAAATATGTCAAACGCATATGTGTTGGAGCTTTGGGGTGAACACCCTAATGCAATAGGCAACACCTATGCCCGTACTATTCATGCGTCCGGCCCCTTTCAGGATGCCGGGTGCATGAATTACAGTGGATGTTTTTTGTTTTTTTTAAGCACCTGATTAGAGCCAGAGGCACTTATAAGCTTCAAAATAGGGTGGGCTCCAGACGCAGAGCATAACTTTCAGAGCCCACCCAGGTGTGTTAGAATAGCGAATGAATATTCGCTGCTCTAACACTGAATCGCCTCTCCGCCAATCAAAGCGCGGGTCTGATACCCATTTCCCGATTGGCTGAAAGGACAGGCGATCCTATTGGATGCCTAGGAGGAGGAGGAGGGAGATGCACGGCAAAAGCCACCCTGATCCACAGGAGCAGGAAGGAAGAAAGACCCGCCGGACACACTGCCCGCCCACCTGCTTCCTAGATTGAGTAAGTACAGGGCTTTGATGGCCCAAATGAAAAAAACACCAGCTGCCACTGCCCCACATCATAATCCCCCCTTCCCCAAATGATTTGGACCAGTGTACAAAGCAAGGTCCATAAAGACATGGATGAGCAAGATTGGGGTGGAGGAACTTGACCGGCCTGCACAGAGTCCTGACCTCAACCCGATAGAACACCTTTGGGATGAATTGGAGTAGAGACTGTGAGCCCGGTCTTCTCGTCCAACATCAGTGCCTGACCTCACAAATGCATTTCTGGAAGAATGGTCAAACATTCCCATAGACACTCCTAAACCTTGTGGAAAACCTTCCCAGAAGAGTTGAAGCTGTTATAGCTGCAAAGGGTGGGCCAACTCAATATTGAACCCTCTGGACTAAGACTGGGATGCCATTAAAGTTCATGTGCGTGTAAAAAGGCAGGTGTCCCAATACTTTTGGTAATATAGTGTAGAAATGCCACACCACAAATGAAGTCTGAATACAATACAATGTTATTCCGATTGAAGGTGTTCTGCCTCACTTCCATGTATGTTTTATGTCTTGTATGAAACTGCATGAGACTGTCGTTTTGTTTGTGGTATGCTGACATCTAGTGGCGGTTTTGGGCTGCTGCAATTTTTAGCTCTTGAAGTTCCAATATAACAGGGGTCTCCAAACTTCCTAAACAAAGGGCCGGTTTAATGTCCTTCCGACTTTAGGGGGGCCGGACTGTGGCCACCCAGAGAGTACAAAATGTCCCAGCATCAGTGGGAGTAAGCAAACCCCCTTCATTGGTGTCAGTGGGAGGAATTGTGCCCCTTCATTGGTGTCAATGGGCCCTTTTGTTGGTGCCATTGGGAGGAATTGTGCCCCATTGTGGGTGTCATTGGAAAAAATTGTGCCCCATTATTGGTGTCATTGGTAGGAATTGTGCCCTTCATTGTTGTCAGTGAATAAAATAGCACCCCAAGGGCCAGTTAAAAGCAAGCAAAGGGCCACATCTGGCCCCCGGGCCGCAGTTTGGAGACCACTGCAACATAAGGTCAGGTAAAAAGTCAAATGAAGGAGACAATGTTTTTCGGGGGCTCAAAATCACCCCCTTCATCAGAACTTTAAAAAGTGACTATGGACTTAAAGAGAAGGACACTACCCTGCTTTCATTTTTTTTTTCTTACCCCCCCTCTCACCTTTTAGCCCTCATTCACATTGACTGCGGCTTTGAAATTGTGCGACTTCTTCTGAAATGGCTTTGTCTTGCAGGTGTTTTTAAAAAAAAAATTTAAAAAAAATTCCGGGTTTACAGCCACTTTAAAGTGGCTGTAAACCCTTCCATATACCCAGTGAAGAGACTAAACTCAGGTAATACACAGAGATGAAACAAATCCTCCTACATAAGTTGTATCTGTCAATTTGAAGTCATCTCTTCTCTACATCCAGTCAAAGTTCAGAATTTATAAAGCTTATCTGAGAGTTCAGAAAAAAGGGGGCGGAGAGCTGAAGTTACACACTGCAGAGCTCAGTGAGGAGAGCTCTGAGAGCTGATTGGAAGGAAGGGACACAACCCCTCTACACAGCACACAGGAACAGAGCGGAGGCTGTCAATCAGCTGGAGCTCCATCCCCTGTCACCATTTTTCTCTTGGTGTCAGGAAAACTTGTCAGAAGTGATTCATTCTGATAGAAGAGGAACGAAGCAGCATACAGAAATGACACTTATGCCCTGTACACACGGTCGGTCTTTCCGATGAAAACAGTCTGATGGACTTTTTTCATCGGAAAAAACGATCGTGTGTGGGCCCCATCGGACTTTTTTCCATTGGCGTAAAAAAATAGAACATGTTTTCAATTTTTCCGATGGAAAAAAAACCGATAGCAAATTCCGATCGTCTGTGGGGAACTCCAACGGAGAAAAAACCCACGCATGCTCAGAATCAAGTCGACGCATGCTCAGAAGCATTGAACTTCAATTTTCTCGGCTTGTCGGAGTGTTTTACGTCACCGCGTTTTGGACGGTCGGAATTTTGTCTGATGGTGTGCAGGCAAGACTGATGAAAGTCGGCTTCATCGGAAATCCGGCGGAAAATTCCATCGGATTTTATTCCATTGGAAATCCGATCGTGTGTACAGGGCTTTAGTGCTCTGGATTGAGTACACACTATAGAGGGATATGCTTTGTTCAGATTTCATGTCTGAGGTTTACAATCACTTTAATTCTGTTAACATGCATGATTTCGCATGTGCCAAAACACAGGTGGGGTGGCGCGATTTTGCAGAAAGGTCGGGGACTTATTTTGCTCAATTCTTGTTCATAGGGTGGACCATTAAAATGAAAGGGCTACCCTACATACAACTCCCGAAAAGCGCGGAAACTCGCACATGCTCAGTCCCACCTGCATGGAGCCTATAAGGGGGATTTACTAAGACTGGAGAGTGCAAAATCTAGTGCAGCTCTGCAAAGAAACCAATCAGCTTCCAGGTTTTATTGTCAAAGCTTAAAGCCGAGGTCCGACAATTAATTTTTTTTTTTAAAAGTCAGCAGCTACAAATACTGCAGCTGCTGACTGTTAAGATAAGGACACTTACCTGTCCAGGGCGCCCGCGATGTCGGCACCCGAGGCCGACCGTCCCTCGGTCCTCGGATGCTGCCGCCGCCATCTTCGGTAAGGGAATCAGGAAGTGACGCCTTGCGGCTTCACTTCATGGTTCCCTACTGTGCATGCGCGAGTCGCGCTGCGCAATCCGAATGGTCCCAGCTGTCTTCTGGGACCCGTGTGTCTCCCAGAAGACAGCGGGGGGGCAGAGGAGGCGCCGGATGTGGCGTAGATACCCCCAGATAATGTGGCTATCTATGCCCGGAAGTGGGAGCAAATACCAGGTATCTGCACCCCCCTGAGAGGTGCCAAATGTGACACCGGATGGGGGGGGGGGATCCGGACAGCGGAAGTTCCACTTTTGTGTGGACCTCCGCTTTAAAATGAACAAACTGAACTTAGAAGCTGATTGGCTACCATGCACGGCTGCACCAGATTCAGTGGTAGGAAATCTCCCCCTATGTATCCTACACATCTCTGCTAATAAGGATTCCCAAATATCTCGCAAATCCCAATTCCCTCCAGTCGGTCACGCCGTATGACATCATCGCTCAGAATCTCCTTCACTGACTCACATTTTTCTGCGTCTGGAAACCAATTTCGCCGGGGATGTTTGCCTTCGCCGCATAAAATGTGAGTGTAAAACAGAGGAAATTTATTGGATCTCCTACCAGTAATTAAATTGCGTTTATTGGTTTCGGTAATAAAGAGAAGACAAGCGGCTTTGATGAAATGTTTGTTCTCTCTGTGTGAACTAGGACTAGTTCTGAGTTAATATAAAACCATATATATATAGTTATTAGCATTTTACCAATAGAAAAAAAAAGTGCCGATAATGGCAAAATCGCATCCTATTGACTTCATAGCAAAAATGCCCCCTAGTGACTTCAATGCAAAATCCCGTCCCATTGACTTCAATGCAAAAACGCCCCCTAGTGACTTTAAAGGGGTTGTAAACCCTTGTGTTTTTTCACCTTAATGCATCCTATGAAAAAACTTCTGACAGTGACCCCCCCGTTTAACTCACCTGAGCCCTTCGTTCTCTTGGTGGAGACGCGCTCTTCCTCTCTGTCCGGGGTTCTCGGCTCTTGATTGGATAGATTGATAGCAGCGCAGCCATTGGCTCTCGCTGCTGTCAATCAAATCCAATGACGCGGGGGGAGGGCGAGTCCGGCATTCTGTGTCTATAGATGCAAATGCTGGACTCGTGAGCACGCCCGGAAGGTAACCCCCTCGGAGAGCGCTTCTCCCAGGGTGTTTACCGATGCGAGGAGGAGCCGCAGGAGCCCCCGGAAGAGGTTGATCGGGGGCCACACTGTGCAAAACAAACTGCACAGTGGAGGTAAGTATGACATGTTTATTATTTAAAAAAACAAAAAAAAACAAGGGTTTACAAACCCTTTAATGCAAAAACGCCCCCTAGTGACTGAAATGAAAAATCACGTCCCATTGACTTCAATGCAAAAATCGCGTCCCATTGACTTCAATGCAAAATCGCATCCCATTGACTTCGGTTTTGGCACTGGGATTTTCATTTTGGTGCACCACTACTAAATACATATATAGGAGCTGTTTACCTGTCAAAGAATTTGTATTTCTGTCCATGCAATCCTGAGATTTACACAGCTCTACCAGCTTAACCACTTGAGGCCCGGGCCATTTCTGACACTTCGCTCCTACATGTAAAAATCCAAATTTTTTTTTGCTAGAAAATTACTTAGAACCCCCAAGCATTATAATTGTTTTATTTTCTAACACCCTAGAGAATAAAATGGCGGTCATTGCAATACTTTTTGTCACATCGTATTTGCGCAGCGATCTTACAAGCGCACTTTTTTGGGAAAAATTTACTATTTTTAATAAAAAAAATTACAACAGTAAAGTTAGCCCAATTTTTTTTATATTGTGAAAGATAATGTTACGCTGAGTAAATTGATACCCAACATGTCATGCTTTAAAATTGCGCCCTCTCGTGGAATGGCATCAAACTTTTACCCTTAAAAATCTGCATAGGCGACATTTAAAAAATTCTACAGGTTGCATGTTTTGAGTTACAGAGGAGGTCTAGGGCTATAAATATTGCTCTCGCTCTACCGATCGCGACGATACCTCACGTGTGGTTTTAACACCGTTTTCATATGTGGGCGGGACTTATGTATGCATTCGCTTCTGCGTGCGAGCTAGTCGGGACGGGGCGCTTTAAAAAAAAATGTTTTCTTATTTATTTTACTTGATTTTATTTATTTTTATACAGTTTAAAAAAAAATCATTTGGATTACTTTTATTCCTATTACAAGGAATGTAAACATCTCTTATAATAGAAAAAAGCATGACAGGTCCTCTTAAATATGAGATCTGGGGTCCAAAAGACCTCAGATCTCATATTTATGCTATGATGCAATAAAAAAATAAAGAAATTGTCATTTGAAAAAATGACAAAAATAAATTGTCTCTTTAAGACGTATGGGCGGAAGTGACGTTTTGACGCCGCTTCCGCCCTGCTATGTTATGGAGACGGGTGGGGGCCATCTTGCCCTCACTCGTATCCATGACAAGCCACGGACAGGACCCGATTGCCTCCGCCGATGCCGACGGCTCCAATAAGCAGCGGAGGGCGTGGGAGAGCGGCGGGAGGGGGGTATCCCGCCGCGGAGACCACCATTATCGTTTACAGAACCGCCGCCTGAAGAGATGGATATCTCCGTTGTAGCAGCAGCTGCTGCCGTTACCGAGATATCCCTCTTCAAAAAGAGGCCGTATATAGTCATACGGCGGGTCTGAAGTAGTTAAACAACAAAAGAATGCCGCTCTAGGCAGACATCTCATAATGCATCCCACCTGCTGATGGAAACAGGTGCTGCCTCTGCATGTAGGAATGCGCCCAGGTTCACACTGGGGCTGCGGGAGCGAAGCCGTGCGAGTTCAGCTGAACTCGCACAATTTCACTCCCGCTGGTCAGTCCCGATTTCGGCCGCGATTACAGAGACATCTGTGCAGGTTTCTGCACAGATGTCAATGTAAATCGCGGACCGAAATCGCAAAAAGTAGTACAGAAACTACTTTTTGAAATCGGTGCAGCGCCGCAGATGAGGCGTTGCACCAATTAGGACGGTGCCATTGCCGGCAAATGCCGCCGATTTGGCATGCGATTTGACATGTGAAATCGCACCAGTGTGAACCAGGGCTGAACCGAAGAAAAGGCTGGATGGCCACACTCTGTTGACACCTTTTATTGAAGACGGTTTAAAAATTCTTCTGGCGCAGACATCAGAGGCACAGGCTCAATGAAAAGCTGACATGTTTCACACCACTATGGGGTGACTAGTCATAGCTGTTGGAAGATGGAATGACCGTCCATATATATGGGGATGAAAAAAAGGTCGATCAAACAGGAAATCCCTCTGATAGGCCACCCACATGGATACGTCAGTCCACATTTCTGGACACATGCAAAACACCTGGAGGCATGCAGGTACATGGGATATCTTAATCAATTAACTTAAACACAACATCCCAAAATACAGTGATAGACATACCTGATGTATTGTGCAACGCAAAGCTTAGTGACCTGACTCTTCTCTGCTGCAGTTAGGCAGCATGGCTTAGTCATCTCCCCGCCCACTGTCTGTGATTGGACAGTAAAGGAGCAGCAACAGAATTATGAGGTTATCTCTCCGCTTGTGTATGCAGGACATTTTTTGACTGGTTATCAAATACCGGCCTGCCCTCTCTGGTTTATAACTGAAGAACATTTCCATTTTCATTACAAACCTTATTTTAGAATAGGGAGACCAGACATTCCCGGTTTCCGGGGACAGTCCCCGGATTGAGGACACTGTCCCGGGACCAAGTCTGTCCCCGGTTTTGTCCCCGGATTGGATTTGAACAGAGGCTGGGGCAATTTCAAAAACAGTCAGTGCAGAATAAAAAATAAATAAATTCTGAATTACACACCGCCGCTCCTACTAGCTTAGGGGGGTGTATTTTTTTCCATTATCTGTGCCCCTTTCTGATGATCATGTGCTGGTCGGAGCGGAGTGAATATTTCTTAAGTTTTGGGTACATGACCATTCAGCTCCGCTTGCATGTTCTTCTGCCTTGGCTCAAGTCCCGGCCTGCCGCCTGCCTGCCTATCTCCTTGCCTTCCCTGGTGGAGTGATCTTCCTCCACTCCCCACCGAGTAGTAGTCGGGGGCCGGAGAGTAAGACTTGACAGGCTGTGAGGCAGGCGGTGACGAGCAAAGAGTCGCTGATTGCCGCCATTACTAGTAAAAAAAAAATATATGTCCCCAGATTTCATTAAAAAAAATCTGGTCACCTTATTTTGGAACCCAGTGATGTCATCACTGGATCTCTATGATTCTCTAATGCAATGCAGGCAGATCGTTGCTGGTGGGAGGAGCCAGCAGGGTGCTGTATACACCTTCCTGAAAACATCACAGCACCCTGCTTCAGCTCTCCTTCTCAAGAGCCCTGCCTCAAGCAGTGGGCAGGCTCATGGGAGGAGTTATGCAAATATCAAAATGCCTTTGATGGGTGGGTTTCAGTCTGGAGGAGTGGGCGTTCCTAGGTAGGTTGTGTTTGCATGCAGACCACCCTGGTTGCAGAGCCTCCATGATTGGAAGGACTGAAATCCATTGAATAGAAGGGGCGGGCCAGGGAGAGCTAGATGATGCTAGCCGTCCTCCAGCCAGGAAATGAGGTGGGCTCTATGTGACTTGCTGCATCTTCTAATGCATACTATGAGAAGCTCACAGTGTGCGGTGAAAGCAGAGTAAGTTGGTGTAAAACGGATGACGCAGGCTGAGCACACACTGCATGACTTTGTATTGAGCTGCAGGAAATGACGGTGCAAGGGTTAACCCCGAGAAGTGAGTCACCCACCGTGGGGTAATCAATATCGCTTGGTGTTTCCCGCGCTGTGCCTTATCTCTGTTTGGGTTCCTCCTGACGAGGATGTTTGGACGCTCTGTGTCCTCGCTGGAGACACGAGGTTCTGTTCTACAAGAACACCACCTGACAAAGGGAGCCGTGTCATAGCCAATGGGCGCAGACAGCAGCGAAGGGTTATGGGTAACGCGGTGACGATAAGTCCAGGCTTGGCATCCCTGCGCGAGCGGCCGGACATTCATCATTTACGAGGCGAGACCTTGGACTTTATGTTCTGTTTATACACAAGACGTCTGTCAATAACTGAACGTGATACATCGGGATGACTCCATAGACCCAAACCAAGCCATTAACCTCTTACCGACCGCATAATACATATAGAAGAATGGTGAGCTAGAACACCCAGCCACTGCACTCATGTGTCCACCGCCGCTTGAGGTTTGATTGCTGAGAGTGCAGGCACTGTGCGCTCTCAGCTCACTGACCAAGCTGTCAGTCAACGCTTTCAATCGGGAGCCAATCACAGCATACGGAAGTGAAAGGAAGGAAGGAGAGAGAGGGAAGGAAGGAGGAAGAGAAAAAGGAAGGGATGAATAAAAGGGAGAGAAGGAATAGAGGGAAGGAGGCAAGGGAGAGAAAAAACAAGAATAAGATAGAAAGGAAGGAAAGAGAAAGAAGGCAGGGAAGGGAGGAAGGAAGAAGACAAGGAAGGACAAAACAAGAATAGGAAAGAAAGGAAGGCAGGGGGAGGAAGGAAAGAGAGAGAGAGGGAGGTAAGAAGGAGGCAAGGGAGAAAAAAAACAAGAAGAATAGGAAAGAAAGGAAGGAAGGGGGGGAGGAAGGAAAAGAGAGAAGGGAGGGAGGAAGGAAGGAAGGAAGGAGGCAAGGATGAAAAAAGAAGCAAGAAAGAAAGGAAAGGGGGGAGGAAAGAAGGTAAGAGAGGAAAAGGAAGAAGAAAGGAGGCAAGGAAGAATAAAACAAGAATGGGAAAGAAAAAAAGGGGGAGAAAGGAAATAGAGAGGGAGGGAGGAAGGAGACAAGGAAGAAAAAAATACAAGAAGAATAGGAAAGAAAGGAAGGAAGGGGGAGGAAGGGAAGAGAGAGGGAAGGAAGGCAGGAAAGAGATGAAGGAAGGAGGCAAGGAAGAAAAAAAAGAAAGGGAGGGAGGGAAGGAAGAAGGAGAGGGGAGGGAGGGAAGAAGGAAAGGGAGAGGGAAGGGAGGAAGGAGGCAAGGAAGAAAAAAAAAGAAGAATAAGAAAGAAAGGAAGGAGGGGACAGGAGGAAAGAGAGATTGATGGAAGAAATGGAGGGAGGAATTAAGAAAGGAAGGAGACAAGGAAGAAAAAAAATACAAGAAGAATAGGAAAGAAAGGAAGGAAGGGGGAGGAAGGAAAGAGAGAGAGGGAAGGAAGGAAGGCAGGGAAGAGATAAGGAAGGAGGCAAGGAAAAAAAAAAGAAAGGGAGGGAGAGAAGGAAGAAGGAGAGGGGAGGGAGGGAAGAAGGAAAGGGAGAGGGAAGGGAGGGAGGAAGGAGACAAGGAAGAAAAAAAAAACAAGAAGAATAAGAAAGAAAGGAAGGAGGGGACAGGAGGAAAGAGATTGATGGAAGAAAGGGAGGGAGGAATTAAGAAAGCAGGGAAGAAAAAAAAACAAGAAGAGGAGGAAAGAAAGAAGAAAGAAAGAATTGGAAAGAAGGGAAGGGAGGAAGGAGGCAAGGAAGAAAAAAACAAGAAGAATAGGAAAGAAAGGAAGGGGGGAGGAAGGAAAGAGGGATGGGAGGGAGGAAGGAAGGAGGCAAGGAAGAAAAAACATGAATAGGAAAGAAAGGAAGGAAGGAAAGAGAGGGAAGGAAGATAAGGAAGGGAGGAAAGAAGAAGGCAAGGAAGAACAAAACAAGGATAGGAAAGGAAGGGGAGGAAGGTAAGAGAGAGGGAGGAAGGAAGGAAGGAGGCAAGGAAGAAAAAAAACCAAGAAGAAAGAAAAGGATAGGGGGGAGGGAAGAAGGAAGAGAGAGGGGATGGAGGGAGGAAGGAAGGAGGCAAGGAAGAAAAAAAAAACAAGAAGAATAGGAAAGAAAGAAAGGAAGAAGGGGGGGGGAGATTGGTGTAAAGAAGGAAAGAAAGAGGAAGGAAGAAGGCAAGGAAGAACAAAACAAAAATAGAAAAGAAAGGGAGCAAGGGGGAGGAAGGAAAGAAAGAGGAAGGAAGAAGGCAAGGAAGAACAAAAACAAGAATAGGAAAGAAAGGAAGGAAGGGGGAGGAAGGAAAGAGAGAGGGAAGGAAGGCTGGGAGGGGAGGAAGGAAGGAGGCAAGGAAGAAAAAAACAAAAAGGAAGGGAGGGAAGAATGAAAGAGAGGGAGGGGAGGGAGAGAAGGGAAGGGAGGGAGAGAAGGAATGGAGGGAAGAAGGAAGGAGGCAAGAAAAAAAAAACAAGAAAAATAAGAAAGCAAGGAAGGAGGGGGCGGGAGGAAAGAGAGATTGATGGAAGGTTGGCAGGGAGGGAGGAATGAAGTAAGCAAGGAAGAAAAAAATAAAAAAACAAGAAGAGGAGGAAAGAAAGAATAGGAAAGAACGGAAGGCAGGGAAGGGAGGAAGGAGGCAAGGAAGGAAAAAAAAGAATAGGAAATAAAGGAAGGGGGAGGAAGTAAAGAGAGATGGGAGGGAGAAAGGAAGGAGGCAAGGAAGAAAAAATCAAGAAGAGGAAAGGAAGGAAGGAAGGAACATCCTACAGCAAAAAAGTGAGAACTGGAATCTAATTGGTTGCTGTCGCCAACACAGTCGTTTACCTTTTCATGAGGGACATTGGTTGCTTGGTTTAGCCAAGATTCTAATATATTCACATAAACAGAAACTTTCCTGGTCTGAGTTGAATCAGAAGGTGAAAGCAGTTCACTCATCTGAAGTAGTTACAGGATATTTGCTTTTCCTTTTTATATATGTCAACATATATTCAAAATCTTCATTTAACTACACACAATTGCTCTTAAGACATCACATAAAACCATAAAACTCTTCAAGGAAGCCATATATACCTTACATAAGGAGGCTGTCAATTAGACTCTAATGTGTGTATAAATGGTGCTACAGTGCCCCTGTGTGGACAAATAAGATAGTGCATGTGGTGGTTAAAGAAATTCTGGAATTGGATATTCAAGGTAGAAGTTTTGCCCTGTCACCCTGATCTGGCACCTTGGATCTGGAACAGACATATATATCACGTGTTGAGACATGAACCTTAACAAAACAAAAAAAAGGAATGAAAGCTACCTTTTTTTTTACATCCTAAAAGCCTTGGGTTGTATCATTATGTTTTAATTGTCCTTTGAACAAAAATTAAGTATTCAATTGTATCTTTTTTGTTTTTAGTAATACAACTCCAGCCTTGTGTCTAGCTGTCCTCTCCAGGCAAGCTGTGCAGATATTGTCAATACTTTTTGATTTAATAAACTATAATAACTCTACTAGATGAAGACAAATTGATGGTAAGAACTTTTATTGCAATAAACCTTTATAGCCACAATATCTAACCACTATATTGTTGGGGATATTGGGTAAGAACCAAAAAAAAGGGGAGAGGGAGGAGAGAAAAAGAGTAGGGGGGGTGAGAAATAGGAGGGGGCAGAGAGAGAGGGAGGGGGGTAAAGAGAGAAAAGGGGGGAGACAGAGGGTTCCATTTACAAAAGCATCTTGCATGCTGTATTTAGGTGTCCAGACACATTTTGCCTAATTATCTCATGTGATCCTGAAGCTGTGAGTTCACAATACCGTTTTGTGGTATTTACCGCAAAATGCTGAAATTTCTCGGTAAATACCGCATGAAAGAATGAAGTAAATAAATAAATGCATGCGGTAATTAAAGAGGAGGTCCAGCCCCCCCCCACACACAATTTTTTTTAAAGTCAGCAGCTCCAAATACTGCAGCTGCTGACTTTTAATATTAGGACACTTACCTGTCCAGGGATCCCGCGATGTCGGCCCCCCAGCTGATTTCCAGATCGGCTCAGGTGCTGCAGCCATTCATGGTAAGGGACACAGGAAGTCGGTTCCCTACTGCACATGCATGAAGCAAACTGCGCTCTCTTTTTTTAAAATGGCTAACTTTATCGTACACAAAATAAAAAGTACAAAAGAGCAGAAACATAAAAAGTAGAGCGAACAGTGCTCAAATATCACTATATGTGATTGACAACTGGTCCATTCATCATACATGATGCAGGCAGCTGCCCGTGTCCTTAACAACCAATGGGTCATCAGGGTTCCTCACTGTCCGCTAAATGTAAAGAAAATAAATTGCCGGAATTAAAAAAAATCAGGGTTAAAAAATGGCATGGAGTCCCCCCCCCCCCCAAATCCATACCAGGCCCTTCGGGTCTGGTATGGATTCTGGAGGGGAACCCCCAAGCCAAAAGAGTTTTTAAAAACGCCATGGGGTCCCTCCTCCAAAATCCATACCAGACCCTTATCTAAGCATGCAGCCAGGCAGGCCAGGAAAGGGGGGGTGAGCGAGCACCCCCCCCTCCCCCCGAACCATACCAGTCCACATGCCCTCAACATAGGGGGGGTGCTTTGGGGCAGACGGGGTCAAGGGCCACTTCCCCAAAACCCTGGCTGGTTGTGTGGGGGTCTGAAGGCAGGGGCCTTATTGGTATCTGTCAGCCTCTTTTATCAAGGGGGCCCCAAGATCCCACCCCCTCCTATGTGAATGGGTGAAACTGCTCAAAATTAATAAAAAGGCAGATGCAGTTTTTGACAAGTCCTTTATTTATATTTAAAAAAAATGTCCCTGGGTGTAGATGCACCATCAGTCATGCAAGGGTCTGGTATAGATTGGGGGGGGCGCACGCCATTTTTTCCATGATACTCTATTGCCGGCAAATCTTTTGTTTACATTCAGCTGTCAGCTGATGACTCATTGGTTGTTAAGGACGCTGCGGTCCCCTGCTCCTTAACAACCAGCTATTTACTAATGGTTGTTAAGGACACCGGCTACAGTCAGTGTCAAATTACAGCAAGCTTTCATTACTAAAATGCTGCATTGCTTCATAAAATAACGCAAGCAGTATTTTATTAGCGTGTCTTTGTGAATGTCAAACAATTTTTGGAAAACCGATGAGCGATATTTTACTGCAATTCTTAAAGCGGTGAGGACAGCTTTGTGAATGGAGCCCAGAGAGAGGGGGGGGGGTATTGGGTAAGGAAGAGGGGAAAGGGGGGGTAAGTAGAGAGAGTGGGGGGAGGAAAGGGCAGGGAAGGAGAGGGAGAGATGGGGGAGAAATAGAGAGGGAAGAAGAGGGGGAGGAGAGAGAGGGGGGAAGGAGATAAAGGGGGAAGAAGAGAGAGGGGGAAGGATGGAGAGAAAGAGAGGAAAGGGGAGAGCGGGAAGGAGAGAGAGAGGAAAGGGGAGAGAGAGGGGGAGAGGGAAGTAGAGAGGGGGAGAATGAGAGAGAGGCGGGAGTAGAGCGAGGGGGGAGGAAAGAGAGAGAGTGAGGAAGGGAAGTAGAGAGAGGGGAGAGGGGGGGGGAGAATGATAGAGAGGGTGGGAGGAGAGAGAGGGAGGGAAGGAGAGAGACGGAGGGAAGGAGATAGAAAGGGGGAGGAGAGAGAGAGAGAGAAGGAGAGAGAGAGAGGGGGAAGGAGAGTGAGGGGGAAGGAGAGTGAGGGGGAAGAAGAGAGAGAGAGAGGGAAGGAAGGAGAAAGAGGGGGGAGAGAGAGAGAGAGAGAGGAGACAGAGAGGGAGGAGACAGAGAGAAAGGGAGAGGAGAGAGGGGAGGGGAGGGAGAGAGAGAGGGGGGAGGGGGGAGAGGGAAAGAGAAAGGGGGAGGGAGGGAAGGAGGGACAGAGGGAGAAAGAGAGAGGGGGAGAAGAGAGAAAAAGAGAGGAGAGAGAAGTAGAGAGAGAGAGAAGGAGAGGGAGGGGGGGTAGAGAGGGGGAGGGAGAGGGCGCAAAGGAGAGCAGGATGTTGGGTGGCGATTGAATTAGCCATCCAGATTTCACTTTATTTTGCAGTTGGCACAGTGAGAAGACATTGCTGACAGGTTGCTATGGGCTGCACTTTGCACATTTCTAAACAAGCTGGGGTGAGCATACCTCCCAACATTTTGAGATGGGAATGAGGGACACCTACTAGCAAATGTATGTAGGCATAGGACACGCCCCCTGCCACACACCTTTAAAAAGGAGAATTAACCAAAAAAAAGGTTAATTAAATCCACCAGGGCTTTTTTTTTACCACTACTATTCCTTTATATTGGCTTTTAAAATTTACAAATGCAGCAATTTAGAATTTGTATGAAAGGTTTAGCACTGGGAAACACTGTTTGAAAGATAAAAAGTGTATTTTCTAAACAGCTATATAGATCAGCCCAAAATGAGGGACAAATGAGGGACAAATGAGGGGGAAAGAGGGACATTGCTCCAAATCAGGGACAGTCCCTCGAAATCAGGGACACTTGGGAGCTATGGGGGTGAGTCATGTGACCCAGTATTAGTAACGAGCACCAAATAACGACACCACCACAAAGCGGGTTAAATATTATATCTTTATTAAATATTGGATTATGTATTTCTATACTACTCATTACAACCAGTGCACTCCTTACAACGATATGCTCTGTCTGTCACCTCATAAAATCACAGTTTCAGTTCTTCATCACATTGCACACCAAAATCATCTCTGAGGGAAGAATTTCCTCAGACAGTCTGTGGTGCCCATATAAACCAATCAGAAGTCTGGGACAATTCTAGCCCTTTCAGAATTGTGGCCCTTAGTTGGGGCCCCCTTTATCGCTGTCCCTGAAAGGCCCCTTCATGCTACAATGGGAGAATATCGGAGGTAATAGGGTTGCAATGGGCAACAAGATTTCTCCCCCCATACACAGGGATAAACCAGAATTATGGTTCCCATTAGGCGATATATTGTACATAGGCAGTGTCCATATAATGATGGTTTACAGTGACTGGAGGGCAAAAGCCAAAATGTACACAATGGAGTAAATTTATAAAACCAGCATGGCTGACAACACGACAAGCTCAATTTTATATGACAACTGTTATTTTCTGAAGTATGAAGGTATACCATGGGTGCATTCAGTTTTTTTATTGTTTTTTTTCTGAGGTAAATAGCAAAATAGCATTCTCCTGAAACTACTTAGCGCTCAGTATGCTCAACACCTGTTTTTTTTATTTTTTGTGAGGTAAATATGGAGTTTTCCCCCCAAAAACATCTGAGGCAATTCCTATTTTTCTATAGCTCCAAACAGCTTCCTGATTTCCAGGAACAGTTCCTCACTTTGGAAATGTATTTAAACAAGTGGCCTTCAACCTCTAGGCCATAATCAGCTGTCAGGCCGTGGCTTCCCTCTTCCCAGAGCTATAGCCAGCTCCAGATCCCTACATTGTCTCCTAGCTCCCATAGAGCCACAACCTACTCTAATTGCCTACAGTGGCCCTCAATCCCCCACTGTTGGGGTATGGCGGGCCCTGGTCCCTGGATAGTACAAATACAACTGGCCAGCTTTCACTGGCTGATCAGCAAAGTGTCCCTGGAAATTGTATTTCAAATGTTGGTAACTAGGACTTATATATTAACAATATAAGATCTATGGGACTTAATCAGCACTCTAACACTGCTAAATGCCCCCCACTGCCTATACCTATGTCCTTTATAGCTGACACAGAGAGACTAGGCCTCAAATCTAAAAGAACAACACTTGTGTTGCCCATAGCAACTAGTCACATTCTCCGCTTATGGTGAAAATGGAAAGGTTAATCTGGCTGCTAGGAACAACAGACAGTTTTTCCTTCAGAGGCCCTCTTCCACGTCTGGACCGTAAACAGCACTCAGCAACAACCATTTATACCACTCTTGTATCACCAAACTCAGGGGAAAGGTAACTGTGCTGCCACTAATCAAATAACAGTTAGGCCTTATTTAGACTAACGGTTGAGGGGAAATTAAAAAAGCACAGTTAAGCCATGTATTTAGCACCCCTCAACCACCCCTCTTAAGCTGCAATGGTGTTCACATGCTGCAGTTTTGATGCTTCACAGCAAAAATCATCCAACCTGTAGCGATCGACAAGCGCCCCGCAGAGCGAAACCTATTCAAGCGAATGGGGAAGAGCCACAAACCAGCTGCATGTGGTTGAGGCGCATTTTTTTTTTTTACCAATAATGGGGTTAAAACAGCCAGTAAGGAGGCGTCACATTGCCCCCTCATGACCTGTCAATTGCCTCTGAAAAATGATCCAAATGTAGATAATTTTTCAGAGGATTGGCCTTAAAAGGAAAGGTCTGACGTGGATTTATCCAGAAATGCCACAAATGCACCAAAAACGTTAAACAAAACAGCATGTGAATTCTCCGTACGTAGCAAAGGCCTCTTAGTTACCCAATGGAAATAAAAGGATTCACCCCTGGATCAAAAAATGGGAACACAAACTGGCAAACACTGAGGTAGAAGTTAAAGCTAAGGCTGAACTAATAACTCAATGACAAAAAAGCAGTTAATATAGGAAAAAATGATCACATAACTCCTAAGAGTATGACAAGAATAATCAGAAAGACACTTGAGCTCTATTTATAAAACATTCATTGGTCAAATGTCATACAAATTTGTGCATGGTGCTGTAATTTCTCTAATAGATTGATTCCTATAATCATCAGCACCAGCTAGTGGCCAAAATGCAGTTTTGTTTCTCATTAAAATCATTAATAAAACAATACTGCATTTTGGCCACTAGATGGAGCTGACGATCAGAGGAATTATTCCATTACATAAATTACAGCCAAAGTTTGTGCAGCCTATGTGTGACAATCGTCCAATGAATATTGTATAAATAAATACCTTTCTGTTCCTCAAGTTTTCATAAACTGCCCACCAAGGAGAGCCTGGGATAGACTTATTCAAGGTGCAGAAGATAAATACAAGTCCGCCGTGCAAATCATTTGTTCGCTCTGGTTAGGGGAAGGAAAAATCACAAAAAAGCACCAAAAACTAAAATTAAAATAAAAAGGCAAAACAAATATCAAAGTTTAAAAGTATTGGTAAAAATCAAAAAACTATAACATGTTATCCTATTTATTACTTAACCCTTTTAAGTAGGAGTGACGTCATCCTGCATTGGACCGACACACAGGAGAAGATGCCAATGCCAGCGAGGGACGGGACCATGGAAGTAAGGCTACTTTCACACTGAATCGCTGGATGTGCTGGCGGTATAGCGCCGCTATTTTTAGCGCCGCTATACCGTCGTTTTTGCCGCCATTTTGCGGGCGCTAGCGGGGTGATTTTAAAAAGGGTTAAAAACTCCTGCAATAACGCCTCTTTGCGGCGTTTTGCGGGCGTTTTGGAGGCGCTACCCCATTGATTTCAATGGGCAGGGGCGCTATAGGAGCGGTATTTTTATCGCTCCTATCGCGCCTCAAAGATGCGGCTTTCAGGAGTTTTTTTACCCTCCTGCAAGCGCACCGCTCCAGTGTGAATGCCCTCGGGCTTTCACACTGGATACAAAGTAGCAGGTTTTTCAGGGCGCTTTGCAGGCGCTATTTTTAGCGCAATAGCGCCTGCAAAGCGCCTCAGTGTGAAAGGGGCCTTAAAGCGGAGCTCCACCCTAAAGTGGAACTTCCGCTCATCGGAACCCTCCCCCCCCTCCGGTGTCACAATTGACACCTTTCAGGGGGGAGGAGGGTGAAGATACCTGTCTAAGACAGGTATTTTCACCCACTTCCGGGAGTCCTCTCTGCGGGAAATCTGCGGGAAGCACATCACTTCCCACAGAATACCTGTTGTGTTCTGGGAGACACGCGGCTCCCAGAACACACGGGGACCAGTCAGAACGGCGCAGCGAGACTCGCACATGCGCCGTAGGGAACCGGGCAGTGAAGCCGCAAGGCTTCACTTCCTGATTCCCTCACCGAGGATGGCGGTGGGGGCAGCAGAGTGACGAGCGATTGCTCGTCCTCTGCTGCGGACGTCGCTGGACTCCAGGACACATGAGTGTCCAATTATTAAAAGTCAGCAGCTGCTGTAGCTGTAGCTGCTGGCTTTTAATATTTTATTTTCGGCGGAGCTCCACTTTAAGGTAAGTTTAGTTTGGCTTTAAAGCCCACTCGCCCAGCTGGTGCATATATACGTATCGGTTCCAGGAAGATGCTAAGGCCCCATACACACTATTTGATTTTCTGCAGATTTTTGTCTTCAGATTTACCAAAACCATGTAGTGCTAATTGCAACCAATAAGAAACTCTTTAAGGTTTGATCTCATATTATATGGTTTTAGTAAATCTGAAGACAAAAATCTGCTGAAAATCAAATAGTGTGTATGGGCTCAGTCCCTGTTCCCGCGCTTAAATTGCACGCCGGTCCTCACACAACAATGCAGGACAAGAAGAATCCTATTATTGTCTATAGGCCCGTTCATACCTGGTGGACAGAGGCGCAGGCGCTTCTTTTGGTGCAACATTTTGTGCATTTTTGGCCCTATAGACTTCAATTGGAGTGCATGAATAACATATAAAAAACGCATAAAAAAATAAAAACACTCGGATAACGCATGAAAATGCAAAACACACAAGTGTGAACCTAATAAAGGAGGAACTGCACTCAGGGGACAGATCCTTGTGATACTTCTACCAAACAGCACAGCCAACAGGGTGACACCACCTTCTCTATGCTGTGATGTCATTGTCCCGCCCTTTGCCAGTAGCTTAGGCAATGAAAGGTGCAGCAACACACAGATGAGTTATTACAGCAGAGTGCTGCTGTGCAGATGAGGCCAACATAAAGACAGATTGAGGCACATATACTAGCTGTTTATTTTTTATTTTTTTAAATCTATATTTTAAAAGGAATACACAACTACATTTAAAGTGGTTGTAAAGTAAACCCCTGTATTTACCCAGTGAAGTGATTGGCCTCAGGTGATACACAGGGATGAAACAAAATAATCCTATGTAAGTTGTACCTGTGTATCTGCAGCTGTCTTTCCCCTACAGCCATTTAAAATGCAGAATGTACACAGCACCCCTCAGCTCTGATGTAAGTTGTATCTGTGTATCTGCAGCTGTCTTTCCTCTACAGCCATTTAAAATGCAGAATGTACACAGCATCCTTCAGCTCTGAAGTTACATCAGTAAGGAGAGCTCAGGTTGTCAATTAGCTGGAAGTCCCTCCCCTGTCACCTTTTTCTCTTGGTGTCAGGAAAACTTGTGAGAAGTGGGCGGAGAGCTGAAATTACACACTGCAGAGCTCAGTGGAGGAGAGCTCTGAGAGCTGATTGGAGGGAAGGGACACACCCGCCCTTTCACACAGCGCACAGGAACAGAGCTGAGGCTGTCAATTAGCTGGAAGTCCCTCCCCTGTCACCTTTTTTTTCTCTTGGTGTCAGGAAAACGTGTCAGAAGTGACTCATTCTGATAGCAGAGGAAGGAAGCAACAGACAGAAATGACACTTAGGGGTTGATTTACTAAAGACAAATAGACTGTGAATTTTACAAAATGCAGTTGCACTCTGCAAGAGCAGTTGCTCCAGAGCTTAGTAAATGAGCAGCAGCTCTCCTGACTTCCATCATCCAATCATGTGCTAGCAAAAATGCATTTTTTTTTTTTTTTTATGTTCCTTGCCTGTGATTGGGTAATTTTTGCATAGTGAAGCTTTACCTTGTTTACTAAGCTCTGGAACAACTGACCTTGTAAAGTGCACAGTGTATTTGCCTTTAGTAAATCAACCCCTTTGTGCTTTCAAATGAGACAAGTACACACTATAGAGGGATATGCTTTTGTTCATATTTCATGTCTGAGGTTTACAGACACTTTAAATGGCATTTTTTTTTTTTTTTTTAGATTTGCCTGGATTTTAGGGCTCATTCACACTGAGGGCCAGTAAAACCCTGCAGTTAAGCTGCGTTTTTACCGGACAAATCCATTACCCCCTTTAACTGCAAAGGCAGAGGACAAGGGAGTATATATGCTGCATCCACAATGCTTTGCTACGCGGCCACGGCAGGAATTATACCCCCAGAGCTTAGTTATAGGGTGGACTAACCCCCAGTGGGTGGGGTGAAACGCGTCGGTGAGGCGAAACACGTTGGTGAGGCGAAACACGTCGGTTAGTGGTTTCTTGGCGGAGACATGTAGGCTGAAGCCGATATTCATACACAGGTTATGGTGGCTGGTTAAAAAAAGCAGCACACTCTCTATTTACTGCCTGTTAAGTACAACCCATTCAAGCGAATAGAGCCACATTACAAGTGCCACGTAAAACGCAAGCAATTTAAGCAGTTGCAGAATGAAAGTGTGGGGCACAGGGGGTGAAAGCAGGCAGTGAAAAAACACAATACATTGCCTCCTCACCGCCTGTCAAATGCTCTTTGAAGACTGATCTAAACGCAGATCACTTTTCAGGGATGGAAGCATTTATATAAACGAGCTGTAAGCAGTGTAAGTATCTAAATGTGACTTGAAATCAGCTTCTTGCAGTCCCTTTACAACAAGGCCCACGCTGGGGGGGTGGAGAACAAGGAGTCAATCCATTGTACTGCAGTGCCGGTACCATGCTGATAGGAGGAAAGAGCAGAGTGACCTCGCCAGTCTGCCCCATCTCCTTTCACAGTCACAGTAACACAAGACCTGTGTTACTGAACCGCAACAGAGGAAAACCAGGTCTCCTTCCCTGCCAAACAGGGCTGTGCTGTGTGGTAGAGCTGTTTAAATCTCAGGACAGGATGGACAGAAAGACAACTCCTTTGACAAACCGTTTCCTATATTTATTTCACTTGTATATTTAGCTGTTTTCCTGGAGTTCAGTCATTATCTCCTAAAAAGGCACCAACACCCCCTGCACTCGGAGTCCCTGGGGTCATCCTATGGAATAAACCAATTGCATAAAAGCAGCTATGGCAAAAAAAAATATCCTTGTATTAGTTTTCTCTTTAATACACTCAGAAATACTCGGCATCTTCAAAAAACATCTATCTATTCTATATTCTCATATATATATATTTATGGAGTAAAAGACTAAAAATATACTCAAAACAACAATAAAAATGGAATAAAACAAAAAAATGAATGAATATGTTAAGATCCTGGATATGGTAGAGTGCTGCTTATGATCCCACTGCTACCTTTCTTTCCTATTACTATAGAATAAACTATTTAATATTCCTTAAAAAAACAGCATAAGAAAATAATAATGTCTAAAACTTTGTGCGTATGTATTCTAATACAGTGTAACGCAGGCACTCCCCCCCCCCCCCCCCATCCCAGCTTATGTAATGGAATGTCCCATTACGGTAAAATGTGTTTGGACCGCCTTCCTCCATTGGCATCCACAGCTTCAGAGCACCAGACTCATCCAATCACATCCAAAAGGGGAGGAGAGGTTTGTAAATGGCTTTGTTCTGATTGGTTAATCCTTCGGCTCTGTTTGACGGGTTACCCTGCATCCCTCGGAAAGCTGAGAACGTTTACTTTCTAGGACTCCCTTCCAGTCATCCCGCCACGAATGGAGCCTCCTGAGGGGTGGTGAGGTCGCGGACAGATGGCGATTGTGGCAGGCCGCAAAGAGGATGTGTTCCCAGCTGGGGTTGGCTTCTGCTCCTGCAAAAGGAAGGAGACCGATTGAAGAATTAAATGGTAACACTACTTTCATGGGAATTTTTTTTTAGCAAAAAATAATACAAATTTTGCATCTACAATTGCGGCACAAGTCATATTGTAATTCAATGTTAATAAAATGAAACTTTCCTTTTCAATCTGCAGCTCTGTAATTCTCTGTAAAATGCTATATGGAGGCATTCTGTACACTGATGGTGACACGTGGCTCCGAAACGTTGCCGTATGTGTACCGCGTGACCATGTGAATAAAGCTTTGGACCCTTTTGAGGAATCCTTGGTGTGCTGATGAAATTTCTCTAGACGTGCACTGCCGAAAAATTTGTTCATTTTCATTTCATTAATTTAAAAAAAAAAAATCGTAAATTAGAAAATACAAAAAAAAAAATAAAAAATTGGAATTCGGAAATTCGAAAATTCGGAAATTAGAAATTCGGAAATGCGAAAGAACGAAAATCCGAAAATCAAAAATGTTAAAATAATAAACTAACTAATAATAACTAACTATTAAATTATAGGTATTGGAATATCCGTTCAAATTTGGCAGTTAGTGAACGTAACGAATACAAATTTATCTGAAGTTACGAATTATCCGAAATAAAGAATGCTGCATCTAAACAAATGGCACGCAACAAAATAATAAATAATAATAATAAATAATACGTTTTTATTATTGTCATTTATTATTATTAATACATTACGTTCCATTTGTTATTTCGGATAATTCGTAACGTTCACTAACAGCCAAATTTGAAAGGAAATTCCAATACCTATAATTTAATAGTTAGTAATGGTTAAGTTCTTATTAGTTAGTTATTATTTCAGATTTTCGGGTTTTTACACACGATCGGATATTCTGATAAGTGTCCGATGGATGTGTTTTGTCGGATAATCCGACCGTCTGTATGCTCCATCGGACAATTGTTGACGGAATCTCCGACAAAAAATGTTGGATGGTCATGCTCTCAGATTGTCCGACAACAAATGTGTTCCATCGGATTAGCCGATCGTGTGTAAACAAGTCCGTCGGACTAAAATCCAAAGTACAAACACGCATGCTCCTAACCAATGCTAACCATCAGACAACATTAGCAGAAGTTGCCCAAAGGGTGGCGCTAAAGAGCAGAAAAAACACGTCGTTTCGTGAATGTTGGCTGAAAATGTTCTGCCGTCTGTATGCAAAACAAATTCACGGACAACGCCCTTCGGACAAAAATCCACGGATATGTCCGATGGAAGTCCGATCGTGTGTACGAGGCTTTAGCTTTTAGACTTTTCGGATTTTTGTTCTTTTGAGTTTTCGGATTTTACATTCTTATTTTTGGATTTCCGAATTTTCGGAATTTCGAATTTCCGAACTTTCAAATTTAGAATTTCCAAAAATTTGAATTTCCGAATTTTTGAATATTCAGAAAAATTAGGAAATTCTGAAATTCGGATATTTCCGAATTAACAAATTTGTCTAAATTCCTTAAAAAAAGAATTTGGAACTAAACAAATTGCACACAGAGCGCCCCCCAGATACACTATATTGCCAAAAATATTGGGACGCCTGCCTTAACCACTTGTCCACCGCCCACTGTCAATTGACGGCGGGCGGAGGACACTCTCGTTCTGGGACGTCATATGACGTCCTCCCTTTAAAACGAGCTAGAAGGCGCGCGCCCGCCGCGTTCACAAGGCCCCGGTGCGCGTGCCCGGCGGCCGCGATTGCCGCCGGGCACCCGCGATTTCCCGGGAAACGAGCAGGAAAGTGGGTCTCTGTGTGTAAACACAGAGATCCACGTCCTGTGAGGGAGAGGAGGCTGATAGTGCGTCCCTTGTACATAGGGACAACCATCGGTCACCTCCCCCAGTCAGTCCCCTCCCCCCACAGTAAGAACACTTTGAGGGAACATATTTAACCCCTTCCCGCCCCCTAGTGGTTAACCCCTTCCCTGCCAATCACATTTATACAGTAATCAATGCATTTTTATAGCAGGGATCGCTGTATAAACGCGAATGGTCCCAAAAATGTGTCAAAAGTGTCCGATGTGTCCGCCGCAATATCGCAGTCACAATAAAAAAAAAAATCGCAGATCGCCGCCATTACTAATAAAAAAAAAATGCTATAAATCTATCCCCTATTTCGTACACGCTATAACTTTTGCGCAAACCAATCAATACGCGCTTATTGCGATTTTTTTTTTTTTACCAAAAAGATGTAGAAGAATACGTATCGGCCTAAACTGAGGAAAACTTTATTAAAAAAAAAAAAAAAAATGGGTATTTATTATAGCAAAAAGTAAAAAAAATTTGGTTTTTTTCCAAACTGGACGCTCTTCTTTTGTTTATAGCGCAAAAAATAAAAACCGCAGAGGTGATCAAATACCACCAAAAGAAAGCTCTATTTGTGGGAAAAAAAGGACACAAATTTTGTTTGGGAGCCACGTCGCACGACTGCGCAATTGTCATTCAAAGTGTGACAGCGCTGAAAGCTGAAAAATGGCTTGGGCAGGAAGGGGGTTTTCGTGCACAGTAGGGAGGTGGTTAACACGCACATGAACTTCCCAGTCTTATGTCGCGTACACACGCTCGGAATTTCTGACAAAAAATGTTCGATGGGAGCTTTTGGTCGGAAGTTCCGACCGTGTAGGCCCCATCTGACATTTTCTGTCGGAATTTCCGACAACAAAAATTTGAGAGCTGGTTCTCAAATTTTCAGACAACAAAATCCTTTCTCGTAAATTCCGACCATGTGTAGACAATTCCGACGCACAAAATTCTACGCATGCTCTGAATCAAGTATGAGACGGGAGCGCTCGGTCTGGTTAAACTAGCGTTCGTAATGGAGATGGCACATTCGTCACGCTGCAACGGCAGGAAAAGCACGAAGCTGAAAAACGGGAATCGTCTTTCACCAAACTTCTACTAACACGAGATCAGCAGAAGGAGCCCAAAGGGTGGCGCACTTGGTATGGAACTTCCGTTTTATTGTGCCGTCGTACGTGTTGTACGTGACCGCGTTCTTGACGTTCGCAATTTCCGACAACATTTGTGCGACCGTTTGTATGCAAGACAAGTTTGAGCCAACATCCGTCGGAAATTTATCCATGGTTTTGTTGTCGAAATTTCCGATCGTGTGTACACGGCATTAGTCCGTAGGGTTCAATATTGAGTTGGCCCACCCTTTGCAGCTATAACAGCTCCAACTCTTCTGGAAAGGAGTGTGTCTATGGGAATGTTTGACCTTTCTTCCAGAAGCGCATTTGTGAGGTCAGGCACTGATGTTGGACGAGAAGGCCTGGCTCGCAGTCTCCGCTCCAATTCATCCAAAAGGTGTTCTATCGGGTTGAGGCCAGTCAAGTTCCTCCACCCCAAACTCGCTCATCCATGTCTTTATGGACCTTGCTTTGTGCACTGGTCCAAATCATTTGGTGGAGGGGGATTATGGTGCGGGGTTGTTTTTCAGGGGTTGGGCTTGGCCCCTTAGTTCCAGTGCACTTAATGCGTCAGCATACCAAGACATTTTGGACAATTTCATGCTCCCAACTTTGTAGGAACAGTTTGGGGATGACCCTTTCCTGTTCCAACATGACTGCTCACCAGTGCACAAAGCAAGGTCCATAAAGACATGGCTGAGCGAAGGTAAAACTTCAAAATGACGTCAGACGACGAAACGTACGTCGAGGCGTAGTTCCCCGGTCACGTCACTTCCAGGTCCCTGCCTTCCGGTTTTCACCAATCAGCCTGTGGAATACACGCCAGCTCTAGAGCGTGAGAAGAGCGGTGGCGCTTCCTCAAACAACCTATGCAGGTTTTCCTAGTGTCGGAGAGGGCACTCTACAATGTAAGCAGCTTTTAACTTGTTTTATACTTGTGATTAATAAAACGGTATTACACTATATCAGTTCCCTTTCTTATATTATGCCGTGTTATGGTGGAGAGGGGCAGAGTTGCTGAGAACCCCCAACAGGTACAAGAAGATCCTAAAGGAGACATACCAACCTAGGCGTTTTTTGACCTTCTTTTTAGTTGAAGGGGTCATGGGTCTGGTGAGTGTACATACAGTTGAGCACTACGGTATAAGATATTGCTGGTGATGGTTTACAACAGTATTAAACGTTGAAGAATGAAGGAATCCATTGATTTAGAAGACTTTTTATGAACTTTATTTACAAGCACTCTCTTTTATTGTCACTATCTGGATTGATTGGTTTACTACACTTTGCTAACTGTTCCACAGAATATGATTAGTGATTGTATCTTGGCGCCTCCTCACGTTTATATTAGTTTTACATTCTAGGTATCTCCTACACTGTGGAGCAGTTTTCTTTTTTTTTTAGGCTTTTATAGTTGGTTTATAAAACTTACACATAATCTTATGCCGCGTACACACGACCATTATTCATGTCATGGGAAAAAAACGACGTTTTTCTCTACGTGATTTTTCGTGTTTCCTCTCAAGCCTGCCTTGCATACACACGTTCATGAAAAAAAACGCTCGAGCGAAGCGCGTGACGTACAACACATACAACGCCACTATAAAGGGGAAGTTCTATTCAAATGGCGCCACCCTTTGGGACGCTTTTGCTGATCCTCGTGTTAATAAAGTTTGGTGAGAGACGATTCGCGCTTTTCAGTCTTCGTGCTTTTCAGTCCTTTACAGCGTAACAAATGTGCTATCTTCATTATGAACGCTAGTTTTACCAGAACGAGCGCTCCCGTCTCATACTTGATTCTGAGCATGCAGGTTTTTTTTCCCCTCGTAAAAGTGTACACACGACCGTTTTTCACGCCGTTAAAAAGAACGACGTGAAAAACTACGAGAAAAAATAGAGCAGGTTCTAATTTTTTTTCGGGCATTTTTCTCATCGAGAAAAATGCTCTGGAGCATACACAACCGTTTTTCACGACCATTTTTAAAAATTGCATTTTTCTCGTCACAAAACGGTTGTGTGTTCGCGGCATTAGAGTTTTTCTCAAGTGGTGTGAAGTCATTTTTAAAATGTAAGATTGTACAGTACTGTATCTCAGCTAAGGTAGGTAGGTGTAAGATGTGCACTAGCTGTTCATGGCCATCGCTATTACCCATTATATCTGGCCGGTCATCAATCAGAAGGTCAGCAGAAACCACAGTTTTATCTCTAGTCAGAATAATCTGCTCCAAAAAGTCGTGTCCAAAGTGCTTCTCCACCCAGGCATACTGCGAATGAGAAAGACAACAGCATTAGCATCAAAAGTTTACCTACTTACTAGTTATGTACTATACAGTGCCTTAAAAAAAGTATTCATACCCCTTGAAAATTTTCCATATTTTGTCATGTTACAACCAAAAATGTAAATGTATTTTATTGGGATTTTATGTGATAGACCAACACAAAGTGTCACATAATTGTGAAGTGGAAGGAAAATGATAAATGGTTTTCAATTTTTTTTTTACAAATAAATATGTGAAAAGTGTAAAATACTTTGTAGAAACACCTTTCGCTGCAATTACAGCTGCAAGTCCTTTTTGGGGATGTCTCTACCAGCTTTACACATCTAGAGCAGGGGTGTCAAACTCAATTTCATCGTGGGCCGCATCAGCATTATGATTGCCCTCAAAAGGGCCGGTTGTATCTGTAAGATTAGATGTCCAGCCCATCCCCTCCCCTTACATAAGATGTCAAGAGCCACACCACCATCAGAAGTTGAGTCCCCCACCCTCCCTTAAATCACAGTGCACCCCCCTTTCCTTATGCTGCTGCTGGGAAGAAGCTGGATGCATTGCTTGAAAGCAGAAAGTAAGGGTCTGGAGTAGGACCAGAGGAGGGCTGGAGCTCTCCTGCAGGTGAGAGGGCCACATGAAATGGCCTGGAGAGTGACTTGTTTGCCCATTCTTCTTTTCAAAATAGCTCAAGCTCTGTCAGATTGGATGGAGAGTGTCTGTGAACAGCAATTTTCAAGTCTTGCCACAGATTTTCATTGGATTTAAGTCTGGACTGTGACTGGGCCATTCTAACACATGAATATGCTTTGATGCAAACCATTCCATTGTAGCTCTGGCTGTATGTTTAAGGTCGTTGTCCTGCTGGAAGGTGAACCTCCATCCCAGTCTCAAGTCTTTTGCAGACTCTAAGTCCCCATTCACACAGGGGCGACTCGTCGGGCGTCTCAGCCACCTGACGAGTCGTGTCCCATTCTGTACAATGGAACCGTTCTAAGCGGAGCGACTGAAGTCGCTCCGACTTAGAAAAAGGTTCCTGTACTACTTCAAGACGACTTCAAGGCGACTTCCATTGACTTCTATACAGAAGTAATTTTGGAAGTCTGCTTTGAAGTCGTCTTGAGATCGCCCAGCACAGTCGCGGCACAAGTCGTGCCGCCCCTGTGTGAATGGGCTCTAACAGGTTTTCTTCTAAGATTGCCCTGTATTTGGCTCCATCCATCTTCCCAACAACTCTGACCAGCTTCCCTGTCCCTGCTGAAGAAAAGCATCCCCACAACATGATCCTGCCACCACCATGTTTCACGGTGGGGATGGTGTATTCAGGGTGATGTGCAGTGTTAGTTTTCCGCCACACATAGTGTTTTAGGCCAAAAAGTTCAATTTTGGTCTTATCTGAGCAGAGCACCTCCTTCCACATGTTTGCTGTGTCCCTCACATGGCTTCTCCCAAACTGCAAAAGGGACTTCTTAAGTCTTTCTTTCAACAATGTCTTTCTTCTTGCCACTCTTCCATAAAGGGCAGATTTGTGGAGAAGCACGACTAATAGTTGTCCTGTGGACAGATTCTCCCACCTGAGCTGTGGATCTCCTCCAGAGTTACCATGGGCCTCTTGGCTGCTTCTCTGATGAATGCTCTCCTTGCCCGGCCTGTCAGTTTAGGTGGACGGCCATGTCTTGGTAGGTGTGCAGTTGTGCCATACTCTTTCCATTTTCAGATGATGGATTGAACAGAGCTCCGTGAGATGTTCAAAGCTTGGGATATTTTTTTTATAACCAAACCCTGCTTTATACTTCTCCACAACTTTATCCCAGACCAGTGTTCTTTGGCCTTCATGATGCGGTTTGTTCTCTAACAAACCTCTGAGGGCTTCACAGAACAGCTGTATTTATAGTGAGATTAAATTACAAACAGATGGACTCTATTTACTAATTAGGTGACTTCTGAAGGCAATTGGTTCCACTAGATTTTAGTTAGGGGTATCAGAGTAAAGGGGGGGTGAATACAAACGCACGCCACACTTTTCACATATTTATTTGTATAAAAAAAAATTGAAAACCATTTATCATTTTCCTTCCACTTCACAATTATGTGCCACTTTGTGTTGGTCTATCACATAAAGTTCCCAATAAAATACATTTACATTTTTGGTTGTAACATGACAAAACTTCAAGGGGTATGAATACTTTTTCAAGGCACTGTATTTCCTTTGCTCTCCATTTTCTGCTATAAAGCATTTTTAATGTGGTGCTATAAGATGATGAAACACAAAATGTAAAAGTTAATTAAAAGTTTTCAATAAATGTAAAAGTGTTAATTTGAAGCTTTGATTTTGTTTTTAGATTTTTTTTTTTTTTTAAATCTTTTAGATTGTAAGCTCTAAAGAGCAGGATGTTGTGATTCCTCTTGTATTGATTTATATTGTATCTGTACTGTCTGCCTTCATTTTGTAAAGCGATGCACAAACTGTTAGCACTATATACAGTAAATCCTGTATAATAAAACAATCTACATACAACACTATGCACCTAGGGCCATAAGATGTAAAATTTGAGTGTATTCCCCTTGCCCAGAAGCCACAGCTACCCATTTATATGGCAGTACCCAGGTACACATTGGTACTTGTGTACAGACGTAAAACCCTGGGCACAGACAGTCTGTGTAAATACATGCGGTCTAGACATGTAAAATTCACATGCATGCATTTATATACCTATATGCCTAAAATACTTGGACATGGAGTTTTCTATTTTGATTTTACAGATCTAAACGCTGCACAGTTTTACTGATCTTGACACACTGTGTGCACGAGCCCAAAGAAAACATTAGAAATGCAGCTTTTTTATTGGCTATGTGCATGGCCCTGAAGTTATGAGTTAGGGCTCGCTTTCGTCTCTGAAGAGCGATCCACGAAAAGCATTTGACAGGCGGCAAGTATCCTTGAGCCCTGCACTAGCGTGCCATGTGCATTGCGTGCAGTTGCAAGCTACATGCAGAGTTAACCCATTCACTTGAATAGGTCGTGCTTGACAAGCGCTATGCTCACCAAAAGCGACAGGAGTATACTTCCTGCCGCTGGGGAGCAATGCTTCACAGCCGTGGCATTTGTACACCCCAGGCCTCTGCGGCTAAAGGGGGAGCAGTTGGGGGGGGGGTTTAAAAACACAGCTCAGTGCAGAGTATTACCGCCCCTCAACCACTAATGTGAACGAGCCCTTAGGGCAGGGGTCAACAACCTTTTTCCACTTAAGGGCCAGATTCAATGTATGTGAATGCATGGAGGGCCTCATTCAGCTGCTAATAAATGAAGATAATAATCTGGACCCCTTTACATTACACAGCCCCCGTACCTCTGGACCCCTTTACATTACACAGCCCCGTACCTCAGGACTCCTTTACATTGCACAGTCCCTGCACCTCTGGACCCCTTTACATTACACAGCCCCGTACCTCTGGACGCCTTTACATTGCACAGTCCCCGCACCTCTGGACCCCTTTACATTACACAGCCCCCGCACCTCTGGACCCCTTTACATTACACAGCCCCGTACCTCTGAACCCCTTTACATTACACAGCCCCGTACCTCCGGACCCCTTTACATTACACAGCCCCCTGCACCTCTGAACCCCTTTTTTATTACACAGCCCCCCTGCATATTACACAGCCTCCCTGCACATCACACAGCCCCCCCACCCAGCCCCCTGCATATTGCACAGCCCCTCCCTACATATCACACAGCCCCCCCTGCACATCACACAGCCCCCCTGCACATCACACAGCCCCCCCTGCACATCACACAGCCCCCCCTGCACATCACACAGCCCCCCCTGCACATCACACAGCCCCCCCTGCATATTGCACAGCCCCTCCCTACATATCACACAGCCCCCCCTGCACATCACACAGCCCCCCCTGCACATCACACAGCCCCCCCCTGCACATCACACAGCCCCCCCCTGCACATCACACAGCCCCCCCTGCACATCACACAGCCCCCCCTGCACATCACACAGCCCCCCCTGCACATCACACAGCCCCCCTTGCACATCAAACAGCCCCCCCTACCCAGCCCCCTGCATATTGCACAGCCCCTCCCTACATATCACACAGCCCCCCCTGCACATCACACAGCCCCCCCTGCACATCACACAGCCCCCCCTGCACATCACACAGCCCCCCCTGCACATCACACAGCCCCCCCTACCCAGCCCCCTGCATATTGCACAGCCCCTCCCTACATATCACACAGCCCCCCCTGCACATCACACAGCCCCCCCTGCACATCACACAGCCCCCCTGCACATCACACAGCCCCCCTGCACATCACACAGCCCCCCTGCACATCACACAGCCCCCCTGCACATCACACAGCCCCCCTGCACATCACACAGCCCCCCTGCACATCACACAGCCCCCCCTGCACATCACACAGCCCCCCCTGCACATCACACAGCCCCCCTGCACATTACACAGCCCCCCCTGCACATCACACAGCCCCCCTGCACATTACACAGCCCCCCCTGCACATTACACAGCCCCCCTGCACATTACACAGCCCCCCTGCACATTACACAGCCCCCCTGCACATCACACAGCCCCCCTGCACATCACACAGCCCTCCCTACCCAGCCCCCCCTGCATATTATACAGCCCCCCAGCTCTGCCCTTTCCTACCTTGACCCATGCAAAGAGGGAGACAGGGCAGAGCGGAGCAGGGAGCAGGAAGCTAAATGAGAACACGGGATAGACACACAGCAGCGCTGATAAGACAGTGGGAGCTTCTGGAGTTAATTTTTCATATTAACAAGCTGGTGATTGGTTGCTAGGACCACCTAGCAACCAATCACCTGGAAAGTTAACACCGGAAGCTCCCGCTGTCTAATCAGCGCTGCTGTGTTTCTCTCCCGTGTTCTCATTCAGCTTCCTGCTCCGCTCTTACTTAGAATGTTCGCGGGCCGCGTGCACGTGAATTCATCAGGGCTTCACCGGGGCTTTTAGCAGCGGCTGGCCGAGTGTGGCCCGTGGGCCATAGGTTGCCGACCCCTGCCTTAGGGCTACAATGTCTCCTTCATTGGTAAAGGAATGAAAAGCAGGACTGCCCTGTCACACTAGGAGATAACCTCTCCCACAGTAATCTCCGGTGCTGTGTCAGCCAATGAGGGAGCAATTCCATAGCGACAGACAGGCAACCTCTTAGCCGTCAATTTCTCACCAATGGCAGAAGGTTGTTCTTGCAAATGTTTTCTTACCTTTTCATATGGACAGTACTGGTATCGTTTGATTGGACTGGTACAAATGAAGACATCCGTGCTATGGGATAGAACAACAACACAGTTAATATATCATCTACACTTAAAATATAACAAAAAGCAAAACTTTTTTTTTTTAGTGTTGGATAGATTGGAGAGGGATTAGAACCCCTGACAGTTTTTATTGCTGTCTGTGTCCCCGTTAAGGAGATTCGCCCCTCTCTATTTCTCCTGTTTACAATTATCATTGAAGGTGAACGTAAAAGAAAATCCCAAATTTTGGGTTGTCCCTAGAAAAGTAATAGAGGGGAAATCTTCCAATGGGGACACCAGTTCTGGTGACTTGGGGGACCCCAAGGGAATCCGTTCATTCTCAAGGATTTCCTCTCACTTCTTGTTTGGCTATGGGACAGGAATTGAAGAAAAATCTCCCCAATGGGACACAGATGGAGAAAAACAAATCACGCTATCAAAAATGTAAAAAAATAAATCGCCTATAGTTTCACTTTAAAGCTGAAGTTTAATCTGCTTATAATTTGTTTTCCATGGTTCCTCCCTCTCCTTCTCATCAACATGTTAATAACATTTTTAAATAAAACCTTTCCATTGCATACCTTATTTTAGACCCAGTGGTATAATAATCACTGGGCCTTTGCACTTCTCTATGCAATGCAGGCAGATTATGGCTAATGGAAGGGGCAGCAGAGTGCTGTACATAGCTTCCTGAAAACTGGCCAGCCAGGGGATATTATTGACCAGCCAAAGAATACTTTGTCCCGCCAGGGGGTGCACTGACCAGCAAGGGAATACACTGAACAGCCAGGAGATACACTGACCAACCAGAGGGAACATTGACCAGCCAGAGGGAACACTAACCAGCCAGGGTATACACTAACCAGATGGAGTACACTGACCAGCTAGAGGATACAGACAGGGTACACTGACTAGACAGGGAATACACTAACCAGCCAGGGGATACATTAACCAGACAGAGGGTACAGTAACCAGCCAGGGGGTACAGTGATCAGCCAGAGGGCACATTGACTAGCCAAGGAGTTCTATGACCAGCCAGGGGGTACACTGACAAGTCAGGGGGCACAGTGATCAGACAAGGGGTACACTGACCAGCCAGGGAGTACTCTGACAACATGGGGAACAATAACCAGCTAGGGAGTACATTGACCAGACAGGGGGTACACTGACCAGACATGGAGTACTCTGACAAGCCAGGGAGAACAATAGCCAGCTAGGGGGTACACAGACCAGTAGGGGGGGTACACAGACCAGACAGAGCATACAGTGACCAGCCAAGGGATATACTAACCAGCAAGAGAGTACACTAACCAGCCACAGGATACACTGACCAGGCAGGGGGTATAGTGACCAGCCAGGGGGTACACTAACCAGTCATGTGGTATACTGACCAGGCAGTAAGTACTCTAACAAGACAGGGGAAATAAATACCCAGTCAGGGGGTACAGTGATAAGCCAGGGGGTACACTGACCAGACATGGGGTATACTGACCAGCCAGTGACTACTCTGACAAGCCAAGGGGAAGAATAACCAGCTAGGGTGTACGCTTACTAGCCAGTGGGTACAGTAATCAGCCAGGGGATACATTGACCAGCCAAGGGGGTACAGTGATCAGCCAGGGGGTACAGTGACCAGCCAGGGGGTGTACATTGACCAGCCAGGGGGTGTACATTGACCAGCCAGGGGGTACAGTCATCAGCTAGGGCAGTGATGGTGAACCTTGGCACCCCAGATGTTTTGGAACTACAGTTCCCATGATGCTCATGCACTCTGCAGTGTAGTTGAACATCATAAGAAATGTAGTTCCTAAACATCTGGGGTGCCGAAGGTCACCATCACTGAGCTAGGGGATACACTGAGCAGTTATGGGATATACTGACCAGTCAGTGAGTACTCTGATAAGACAGGGGGAACAATAGCCAGCTTGGGGGTGCATTGACCAGCTGAAATCTGAAATCTTCAGGCTGTACTGTGCAATACATAATTCTGACCCCTGCACTCTGATAAACTAGTCAACCAGGGGGTACCCTGACCAGCCAGGGGGTACACTGACCAGATGGAGTACACTGACCATATGGAGTACACTGACCAGCCAGGGGTTACACTGACCAACAAGGGGGTACACTGACCAGCCAGGGGAACTCAAATGACCTCATTGTTAGTGTCTGACCAGCTTTGGATAACAGATGGTTTATAAGGCTGTTCTGCCTCACTTACTATGAGATTTTGGTTTCTCTATCTGTCCTCTCCACATCCTCCATCAGTTCTAGAACACATGAATCTTGCTATAAATTCTAAGGTGCTATAGAGTTCCTGAGAAGTCGGGCAGAATGTTTCCATCTGTGTCAGCAAAGCGCTGAAGGGGCTGTGGCTCAAAAGAGACCTTTTTGCACATATGGTGGGACTGCCCATTATTAAAACCATTCTGGTCGGAGATCTGCAGCTTAATTGGTCCAATACACATCATTTTTTACAGGATGACCTTCTACCGGTATTGTTTTATGCTTCCCATCTCTCAGTGGGAAAATATAAAATAACTTTATTGCCTCATCTTTTGAATGTAGGGACGAGTTTGTTACCCTTGAATCAGAGGCGGCTCTAGGCTTTGCAAGGCCTTAGGCAAAACCTAGACATGAGGCCCCACTCACGCCCATGAGGGAGAAAGAAAGAAAGAAAGAAAAAAAAGAAAGATGAAGGGAGAAAGAAAGAAAGAAAGAAATATGAAGGGGAAAAAAAAAAAAAAAAAAGAAGGAAGGATGAAGGGAGAAAGAGAGGCCCCTGTGTTTGCGAGGCCTAAGGCGACCGCCTAATTTGCCTAATTAGAGAGCCGCCTCTGCCTTGAATTGGCTCCATCAGTGAAGGACTAGATCGTAAAAGTACAGGAAATGAGAGAGGCAGAGGAACGAAGATGCAGCAAATGTATTGATGAAGTAAAAAAATTCTATGATCAGTGGGATTTTTGTTTATTTAGGGTTATACTTGGTTTCAGCTCAACAATTATTTGCGGTAGGTCTACAAATGGCGATAATATTAGTTACGGAAAGCAGGTGCTGAGAGGTGCTGATAGTGATGTCATTTTTTTTAATATTTGTATTTCTTCTTGTATTTTTTCTCCTTGTATGTGCTGATTAGATTTATTATTTGACGTAGAAATAAGATTTTGTGTTATTTTATGTTCAACTATATGTATAATAAAATAAAATAATGATTAAAAAAAAATAAAAAATGGTCCCCATTTTTTCCATGTTCTCTCAATCCGTGTTAGTAGTTTGCAGGAACAGGGTCAAGGACAGTGGCTGTCAACTTATGAGCTAATGGGGCCTCAAATGCGGCCACTGACATCACCAAAGGGCCACAAATAATGTTCAATAGATGTAATGCTTGAGAGGACTGTCAGAAACCGCAGAACTAATGGAAGAAATAAGGTTTAAAGAGTGCGGACACAAAACATTGTTGGCTGGGGATATACAGTTGTGCTCAATGGTTTGCATACCTTGGCAGAAATTGTGAAATTTTGGCATTAATATTGAAAATATGACTGATCATGCCAAAAAACTGTCTTTTATTTAAGGTTAGCAATCACATGAAGCCATTTATTATCACATACGGTAGTTTTTTTGGATCCTTATTAAATTATAAAGATACCTTGTTACGCAGGTGTTTTGACTGTTCTTTTCTACCTCCTCATGTCTAGCCTGCTTAGTGCATCCATGTGAGAGCTAACAAACTCATTGACTATTTATACACAGACACTAATTGTGATTTAAAAAGCCACAAATGTAGGAAATTAACCTTTAATTCCCATTTTAACCTGTGTGTGCCACCTTCTGTGTCTGTACCAAGGCCAAACATTTCAGGGTATGTAAACTTTTTATTAGGAGCATAAAAAATTCTCCTGCGCTTGGAAGCTTGATCTCTTAGTGGCACAACCAGAGTCTTCTGTTGGAAAGAGAATGACCAGGGATCTTGCTGCCCTTCTCCGAATAATTGGTATTCTTAGGACTAAAATGTAAAAAAGAAAAAGAAGGGCGCACCGACCTAGTGCATTACCAATGGCTAGGTTTATTAAAATTGACTAAAAGATCATGAATACTCACAAAAGCAAGTACAAAATTGAGCACAAACACTGTTCCATGAAACGGATAATCGCCTTCAGCAGGCCTCCTACTGGAACCAGACAACCAGAGAGTCAGACGACATGTAGTACAGCTACGGCTGACGCGTTGCGAAGGCGAACCTTCTTCCTCAGAGCCAAAAGTAACGATCACTACTTTTGACTCTGAGGAAGAAGGTTCGCCTTCGCAACGCGTCAGCCGTAGCTGTACTACATGTCGTCTGACTCTCTGGTTGTCTGGTTCCAGTAGGAGGCCTGCTGAAGGCGATTATCCGTTTCATGGAACAGTGTTTGTGCTCAATTTTGTACTGGCTTTGTGAGTATTCATGATCTTTTAGTCAATTTTAATAAACCTAGCCATTGGTAATGCACTAGGTCGGTGCGCCCTTCTTTTTCTTTTTTACAACTTTTTATTTGGGCCATTTCTGTTATCATTATGATTTTAAAAGGATCCAAAAAAACGATGTGATAATAAATGGCTTCATGTGATTGCTACCCTTAAATAAAAGACCGTATTTTGACATGATCAGTCATATTTTCAATATTAATGCCAAAATTTCACGATGTCTGCCAGGGTATGCAAACTTTTGAGCACAACAGTACTGTAGAAGACAATATGAAACTGGGAAGATGTTACATGAGGCTGGTAGAGATCAATGCTATTAACCTAATCAATGTTCCCACTACAGATTGCTAAAGTCCGAGGGCCGCACACAGGGCCGTCGGAACAGGACAGGCAAACCAAGCAACTGCTTGGGGCCCCCAGCTGGCCTGGGGCCCCAGCAGAGCTGCCTCCCCTTCCGCGATTGGCGGCCCCCCTCCCGCGATTGGCGGCCCCCCCTCCCACGATTTGCGCCCCCCCCCCACCCGCAATTGGGGGCCCCCTCCTCCCGCGATTTGGCGACCCCCCCCTCCCGCGATATTGGCGGCCTCCCTGTCGCGATCGGCGTCGATGTCCTGCGTTAGCACCCCCCCTTCTGAATTAAAAAAATCAGTAGCACCCCCCCCCCGCTTGGGGGCCCCAAATTAAATTCTCAATCTGCTTGGGGCCCCCAAATTCCTCCAAACGGCCCTGGCCGCACATCATATACCAAAGGGCCACATACGGCCCTTAGGCCGCAGGTTGGGCACCAGGATCTAGGAAAATCATTATCTTCTTACACTGCATAGAACTGGGAAAAACACCCTCTGTACTGCAACTGTCGGACGTAAAATTGTGTTGGATTTAACTTGTGTGTCTTATTGAAGAGTTACGCTGCCTATGGAGGGTGCCAAGTCAGCAGGTGACCAAACTGTCCAGACAGACTGGGTCTAAAGAGGTTTGTCAATGCATAAATCAGCATTTAAAAACAGAACAAGGGTAGTGATGGGAGATTTGGGTCTCACAAGTGTAGGACATTTCTGCTGTCTAGTGCACTTTTTTATGAAACAGTCCAGAGTATTCGACTTCCAGCAAAAAAAAAAATGCATTGCTTCGCTAACTTTCCATAAAAGTCTGGAAGTGGCAGTTTCTGTGAAACATAATCAACCGTGAAATACCGAAGAAGGTCTCCAGGACGAAGGTAAGCGAATCAGCACTGTGGCACAGCAAGCCCCAGGGGCCCGCACCTTTGTCATTGGCCATGGAGACTGCTCTTCTTGGCTGAATGGAAATCAGTTAAAGCGGAACCGTGGCCTGAAAACAAAAAATTCCAAACAGAAAGGATTTGTTTGTTTTTTTATTACAGAGGAGACATGCTTTGTCTGTTCTGCAATAAAGGCTTCTTACCTTCCTCCCTGCAGTCTTCTTTACAATGCACACTGAGCTGCACATGCACGGTTCAGTGTACAATTCTTCTGCGAAAAACACAATTTATCCCCAAGGGTTAACACGCCTCCCAACTTTACAACTTGAAAAGTGTGATGTAGAAGATACTGTACTGTATATGGTGCACAGCACTTGCTGTGGCAAAAAAATAGGCTTGGCTTCATTAGAGGTTAGTAACAGTAACCCCCCCCACCCCCATCATATCAATCATTGATGGTCGATGGTAGTACACAGCCCTCACCCTTAATCATTGGTGGTCAGTTGTAATAAACAAACTGCCACCCCATCCCCATTTATTGGTGGCCAGTGGCAGTAAACCATTGCCTCCCCACTTTGTTCATTGGTGGTCAATGGCCATAAACTGTTATCTCCCCTCTATTCATTGGTGGCCCGTGGCAGTAAACAATTACTTCCCCTCCATTCATTGGTGGTCAATGGCAGTATACAATTGCTTCCTCCTCTCTAATCATCTGATGAGAAGGCCTGGCTCGCAGTCTCCACTCTAATTCACCCCAAAGGTGTTCTATCTGGTTGAGGTCAGGACTCTGTGCAGGTCAGTCAAGTTCCTCCACCCAAAACTCGCTCATCCGTGTCTTTATGGACCTTGCTTTGTGCACTGGTCCAAATCATTTGGTGGAGGGGGGATTATGGTGTGGGGGAGGGGGGATTATGATGTGGGGGGTTGTTTTTCAGGGGTTGGTCTTGGCCTCTTAGTTCCAGTGAAGGGAACTCTTAAGGCGTCAGCATACCAAGACATTTTGGACAATTTCATGCTCCCAACTTTGTGGGAACAGTTTGGGGATGGCCCCTTCTTGTTCCAACATGACTGCACACCAGTGCACAAAGCAAGGTCCATAAAGACATGGAGTTTGGGGTGGAGGAACTTGACTGGCCTGCACCTCAACCCGATAGAACACTTTTGGGATGAATTGGAGCGGAGACTGTGAGCCAGGCCTTCTTGTCTACATCAGTGCCTGACCTCACAAATGCACTTCTGGAAGAATGATCAAACATTCCCATAGACACACGCCTAAACCTTGTGGACAGCCTTCCCAGAAGAGTTGAAGGTGTTATAGCTGCAAAGGGTGGGCCAACTCAATATTGAACCCTACGGACTAAGACTGGGATGCCATTAAATTTCATTTGCGTGTAAAGGCAGGTGTCTCAATACTTTTGACAATATAGTGTACAGTGGCGGCTGGTGGTATATTTTTTGGGGGAGGGCAAACAATCCATCCGTTGCCACCCCACATCCCCCAACTGGTCGATCTGGTCCCTCACAGGCACCCGCCCCTCCCCCCCCGGGGTCACCAGCCACGCACTTACCCTATCTAGGTCGCGGCCAGCGCTTGAGGTGGGCGGCGTCTCCTCCTCCTGGTGCTTCAGATTCCCCTGCGTCTCCTCCCTCCTCGGCGGCCAATAGGATTGCTTCTCCTCTCAGTCAATCGGGTGACGGGTCTCAGGACCCGCTTTTATATTCATTCGCTATTGTCACACAACTGGGTGGGCTCGGGGCGCAGTGCTCTGCGCCCCGGGCCCACCCTATTTTGAAGCCTATTAAGCCTCTGGCTCTAATCACGTGCTTCTAAAAAAAAAAAAAAAAACATTGGAATCCATGTGTCCCTGCATTACGGTCCGCCGCTGATAGTGTATCTCTGTTGTGGCGTCTTGGGAAACATAACAACAAGAACAATTGCAGGAAGAATAGAGTTCTCTTTTAAACCTAAAGCAAACTTACTTGGGTAAACTGGCCATTTCTTTTACTGCCTCCACAGCGCCATCTATAGGATCCAATTCTAAGAAGAAGTTCTTTGATTCCCAGATGCTAATAGCTTTCCCCTGCAAAAACAAATAATTAAAAAGTTGACTTTTTTTTTATTGTTGGTTTTGGATAGGGTGTGTTTTTTTTTTTGCTGTCTGTGTTCCCACAGAACTATTGTCAAAGGGACAGAAGGTGATGGAAATCCAAAATTTTTAAGTGGTCACCAGAACAGGAGGTGACGGAAAGGTCACTATGAGTGGCATAACAATAGGCATTGCACCCTGTGCTCGGCTGGCAGTTTGGGGCCTGGGGTGGGGAAGGGGCCCCATTAGGGAAGCTGGTCAACACTATGACTAAACTGCGAGGGTTCTAGTATAGAAGAGCTCAGGGATTGTCAGTAGTCACAGATCCCCCCCTGTGCAGTAAGAAGCATTTGTTTAGCTGCCTTGCCAGTGTAGATTTACTGCCCTCTGAGCTTCTGCTACAGACTGACATCACCCTCTATGCCTAATGTCATCCAGAATCACGGAATGTCACAGCTGACATCCGAATCTTACTCTGGGGCCCTTAATTCGTAGTTACGCCCCTGATCACTATAACAGCCAGGCAACCAGCATTTCTAGTAGCTTGTCAGAAATAACATCCCCCATAGTTCTCTCATTACAGGCTTCCCTTAGGCCCCATTCACATTTCGTGATCATGGGCAGAATCGCGGCGATTCGGCCCACGACCCCGCAAATCGCAGCAGAACACGTGATACGCTTTTGGGTGTCATTATTCTCTAATGGGACCCCAAACGCGTTGCAATTCTGCCACAATTGGCCGCGAGAACATGCGGCAATCCGCACCTTAAAGGATCGCGTGAAGCTTGTAACCCCCAAAAAAATAGAGCAAGAGCTCCGATGACAAGTGTGCATGGGGCAGCCCATTCAAGTGAATAGGCTGGACCTATGTGACATGCAAAAATCGCTCGATCAAAATCGATCCCGCTGCACGAAAGTGTGAATGCAGCCAAAGTGGAAGTAAACCCTAATAATTACCTCCTTTTATTTGTTCCCTTTTAGTCTGTGTGTATATATATATATATATATATATATATATATATATATATATATATATATACACACACACACACACACACACACACACACACACACACACACACATACATACACACACACACACACACAGTAAAACCTTGAATTGCAAGCATAATTTGTTCCAGAATCAAATCCAAAGCACTTGTATATCAAAGCAAATTTCCCCATAAGAAATAATGGAAACTCAAGTGATTCGTTCCTCAACCATTCGGAGAGGAGCCGCTGAACAGCTGTTTTTTCTTTTCGCAGAGAAAACGGAGCTGGACTTCGTAGCGCAAATGTATAAATCCAGCCTTAAAGAGAAGAGAGGTGCCTCTAAGTGTAGCAATATGGTTACATCTAATGAAGGTACAACATTTAGCAACTACTTGTATATCAAGACATCGCTTGTATATCAAGGCAAAATTTATTTAAAAAATTTGCTTGTCTTGCAAAACGCTCTCAAACCAAGTTACGATCAAACCAAGGTTTTACTGTATATATATATATATATATATATATCATACATACACACACTGTATATACACACACACTTCCAGGCTCCATTCACACTTGTACGACTCCAAAGTTGGTGCAACTTGAATACGACTTTGGCTTTGACCAGTGATAATGGACAACTGTTGCATTGTAAAATATTCAGGTTACGACTTTCATGCGACTTCTGGGGGTTTACATTGGAGTCTATGGCCCTCAAGTTGCATGAAAGTCGAGCCAAAGTAGCGCATGAACTACTTTGAAATCGTTGCAACATTAAGTTGCACATATTTTAATGGTTATCATTGGAAAACATGTCCAAAGTTGCATGACCAGTCGCACAAGTGTGAATGGAGCCTATGAACTACAGAACATTCCATTATGTTGTAGAGAAGAGGAGGTTGGAGTGCTGTTGTCCAGATCAGAGCTGCCTAGGGTGACAGCGCTCCTGCATAGATATAGTGCATTGAGCATTGTCATCTTCGGATAGAAAGTGTGCTACTGGCAGAATCGCAAGGAAAAAAAATAAAGGGTGGTGCGCTTTCAAGTGACCTCTGAAAAGCGATTCACTTTTCAGAGGAGCGGCTATGTTAACCACATGTGAGAACGAATCCGAAACCTGTGTACAAAACAATGTATAGCATACGGATCGTTGTGGGTTGGGCACTATTTTTTACAGGTACTTATATAGCGCCGTCAATTTACGCAGTGCTTTACATCTATATTGTGCATTCACATCAGTCCCTGTCCTCAAGGAGCTTACAATCTATGGTCCCTAACTCACATTCATACAGATACTAGGGCCAATTATTCTCCCAGCATGTGTTTGGAGTGGGGGAGGAAACAGACACAGGTGCAGGGAGAACATGCAAACTCCAGGCAGATAGTGCCATGGTTGGGAATCAAACCAATAATCCTAGTGCTGCCAGGCAGAAGTGCTAACCACTTAGCCACTGTGCTACTTATAAGGAATGGTGGTGCACAGAGCAGCCATGTGTATTGCATACAAGTGTGAATGGTCCCAATAGGAAACCTGTAATTAAAGAAACTGCTGCTGAGCTCTCTTTCCGAAAATGCCAGTTGCTTGGCTGTCATGCTGACCCTCTTGCTTTCATGCTTTGAATCCCAGACCTGAAGTATGCAGAGAAAAACAGATTTCTCATCTCGTTTTCCTGGTCTGTGTACTTCAGAGACTCAATCAGACACTAATACAGCCAGTGGGTTAGCCCAACAGCCTGTCATCTAGCATTTTCAAAAGGAGGCCATTGGTATCCCCCCCATATTTCTCCCCAAGGCAAGTTTTTTTTTTTTTTTGTGCTGGAAGGTTTTTTATTGATGTCGGTCCTTTACTATCCCAGCGGTGACAACTGCCCCTATAATCCTTGTAGGAGTGTCACAGTTACAGGAAGTGAGGTATATCTCCCTGATAGAGAATGGAAATCTCAACAACACTCCCCCCCCCCCTGCTCTATCCAACCCTAAAAAAAAAACTGACAGGCATTAGGCTTTACGCTTGGTTCCTTGTTCACACTTACGCGTTTTTTTATTGCTTTTTGCAGAAATGCACTACAGTGAATTTAACATGCTTTCTTATGGGACACGTTCATATCTATATGTAGCGGGGTCCTCAATTTAGGGGTAGTGTTTGAGTGATAGTTGTGCTCAAACACCTAAATTGTTAGGACATTATCAACCATTTTTGTCTGCAGGAAGAGTATCGGTGTACCGTTCCCTGTGGCCTGCAGGTGGCGCTGCCATAGTGGGCCGGGGTTGAACCGCTGATACAGTGCTGTGCCTTGTGTGTCCCCTTTCGGCAACCATACAGTGGGAGTGGTCGGCCTGCTGTGTATGCTGGAAGAGGATATAAAAAGGGGCAGACGCTGCCTGTTGTGGAGTTGGTCGGTCGTCGGGAGTCCTACTCCCAGGGAGTGTGTGTTCCTGTCCGCCCTGGGCACCTTTGGCCAAGGGGCGGTGGTCGGTGAATCAGTCCCAGGCACCTTTAGCCCTGGGGCTGCAACTAAAGGCCTTGGGCCCAGCACCTTCGGCTGGGGCCCATCATGGATCGAGGAATCTCAGGGTGCCGCCTTGCGAGGGGACCCACATCTTAGATGAGGAGGCCGGAGGAGGACCGTTCCGAGGGACTGGTGAGAAGTCACGGCGAAGGAAGGGGCCTGGTAACTCTCTGGGGGGCCAAGCTTTGAAAACCAAGTTCACCAGGTCTGTGGCAGAGACCAAGTTCACCGGGTCTGTGGCAGAGACCAAGTTCACCGGGTCTGTGGCAGAGACCAAGTTCACCGGGTCTGTGGCAGAGACCAAGTTCACCGGGTCTGTGGCAGAGACCAAGTTCACCGGGTCTGTGACAGAGACCAAGTTCACCGGGTCTGTGGCAGAGACCAAGTTCACTGGGTCTGTGGCAGAGACCAAGTTCACCGGGTCTGTGGCAGAGACCAAGATCACCAGTTTGTGTAGTGATTGTGCGGTTAGTTCGAGTACCATTTTGGCTGCTAGTCCCTATCTAGGTAGTCTATCCAATGGGCTAAGTCTGCTTGAGAAGCCAAGCAGTGAAGTGTATTACATTTGTGCCTGGACCTCTCCCACACCTTATGCTGTTCTGTTCTCTCTCCAACCTTTCCTATCAGAGACTGTCGTTTAAAGAGAAATAAACTCTATGTTGGAGTTACGGCTGGTGTGGACCTTGGAGTCATTGGGGGAAATAGAGACTTGTCTTTATCGACTATAGAGATAAGAACCATTCTATGGAGAATCTGGCTGTGGAAACCCATCACAACACGGCATAACCTCTCCACGCAGGAGGCTACGGGCATATAGAGCTGGGTGTGCCCTTTCCTCCTGCGAGGAACCAAAGACAAGAGGAGAGGGTGGTAAGCGCTATATATGCTTTTTTCAACCGCTGCGTTTTTGGAAAGGGTCGGGACTTTTTTTTAAAGCAAAATTGTGCGTTTTTGGTTCAATAGACTTCAATGGAGAAGCTGCAGAAAAAGTACATGCATTTTTTGCAACAATTTGCATTTTGTAATCTGCCCAACAACAAATTGTTTAAAATAAAAAAGCATTTAAAAAAACGCATTCAAAAACGCAGGAAAAACGTGTGTGCAAAAACGTAACACGCACTACAGAAACAGATCAAAAGTAATTTGCATAGGTGTGAACCAAGCCTAATAGCGGCCATACACTAGAAGAAAAAATCATTTGAATATCTGGACAGTTCGTTCGTTTATCATCCAGTTAATGGGCACAAATCGGAAATCGGTTGTGACGTTTTGAGCCAAAAAAATTGAAGGAAAACTTTGGCCAAACGGACAATAAATGTAAAGGTTAATGTGTTTCTCGCCCAAACAGTTTGCACTAGGCATATGTGGCAAAGCGAATGAAAAACATATTCATTTATGTCCATTGAATGATTTATCGATCAAAATTCGGTCATTACATGATGGCAAAATCGTTTGCTCTCACAACCAGGTGTGCGTTTTTGAAACTCGTTTGAACGATTTTTGACAGGTGTATGGATAGCATTAGGCTCCATTCACACCTGATCGCGGGGCGATCTCAAATCAGCCACGATTTAAAATCGCTGCAAGATTATTTTTTTTAATGGCACTCCAATCGTGACGCTATTTTGCCACAATTGTCGCACTGTAAATCGCACTGCAATTGCAAAAAAAACTAACATGAGCTTCTTTCGCATTGCGATTTGCCGCGATTGTAGCACGATTTACCGCAATCGCAGCAAAAATCGTAGTGCAATTGGGGTGTCATTAAAAGTAATGGCATTGCAAACGCTCCCCCTGGCGTTTTGCAGCGTTTTGAAATCGTGGGTGGAATTGCGCCGGGTTCCGCCTGCAATCAGGTGTGAATGGAGCCTCAGGCTGGGTTCACACCAATGCGAATTGGAAGTGGTTTTCACCGCATCCAATTCGCATAACAGGAGATTGTGACGGCTCTCTATGGAGCCGGTTCACATATCTCCGGCAGAGCGGCTTGCACAGGAACGCTGTGCGTCTTTGGTTTCAGGGACAAATTCAGGCAAAGATTCGGCCCTGAAACGGAGAACAGGGACGCACCGGACCCCTGCTTCGATCCGCATCCGTCTGCAGTGTGAACCCAGCCTCAGGGCAGGTCTGGCCTGGTTTTGTGATAGTAACAATGCTGGACCACGGTGGCACAATGAGTGGCTGCTTGTAGTCCTTCCTGGGAGTGCATATGAGAAAGTGACAACATGGGAGATACAATAACGAGATGGTTGTCACCCTAAAACAGGAAGTGCCTGAACAAAGACTTTATGGCAGGATCTCCAGGTATTATTTTAACCGAACATGCAGATTTAAAAGGATTAAAAACAACTTTTTTTGGGTGCAATAAACTGTTTTCCTTTCAATAGTTAAAAAAAAAAACTTTTGAAATGATAATAACATAATAAAGTGGGGTTTAAGGGCACAGACACACCATCTATTTGCGGTAACATGCGCATGCGCTATTTTTTGGTAGCGCTCTGCATTGTGCGTATTTGCATTGCAATGGTCTGCAAAGCACATCTCTCGACAAGTGTGTTATTGAGAATAAATGGCACAGCTTCACACCAACGCATTAAGCCCAGGTTCACACTGCTGCGGATTAGAAATGTTTGTGAGTTCAACGGAACTCGCGCGATTTCAAAACCGGCAATGCCGTCAGACTTCGGGGGCGATTTGACAGACATCAGTGCGGGTTCATGCACAGATGTCTATTCAAATCACCCCCGAAGTCGCCAAAAGTAGTACAGGAACTACTTTTGGGAATCGGTGCGGCGCCGCACCGATTCAGATGGTGCCGCTGCCGGAAAAAGCCACCGATTTGGCATGCGTTTTGACATTTCAAATCGCATACCAAATCGTCCCAATGTGAACGTGGGCTTAATGTGTGTTGCCAAATGTTGCAGTAATGCACATCGCAATGGGGCACTGCTCCCCCTACTAAGACCAATTATGGGGCACTATTCCTCCCACTGACACCATCGGTGGGGCACCGTTCCTCCTACTATGACCAATGATGGGGCACTATTCCTACCACTGACACCATCGATGGGGCACTGTTCCTCCTACTAAGACCAATAATGGGGCATCATTCCTCCCACTGACAATCGATGGAGCGCTATTCCTTCTGTTAAAACCAATAACGGGACAATGTTTACTCCCACTGATGCCGGGACATGTTCTACTCACACTGGCCGAATTCCGGCCCCCTGAAGCCCGAAGGAAATTGGCCCTTTGTTTAAAAAGTTTGGAGACCCCTGCTTTAGATCAGAGCTCTTTACTGTATTCATACATGTGAAAGTGAAACATTGATTGATCGAATGATTGATATAAGTACCCAATTTACAAAGTGACTTACGCTAAGTCCAGCCTTTAAATGTTCATACTGCTCAGACACCCAGAATCCTCGGCGCTCCTCCAGCTCGATGTAAGGCTCTTGGGGGTATCGAGTTCTATACTTTTTTAAGAAGCCACCTTCAAAGTCGGCCAGCACGCCATCCATGTCGACCAGCACGCGCAGGCACCTCTCGTGCAGAGCACCCGGAGGGCGTGTCCTGCAACCTCGCAGGCCGGCAGACAGGGCCCCACCTCCGCGGAGCAACCTGGGCAGGGACATGGCTTCGGGGGAACTAGGCAAGCATTCTACGGAACTGATGGCCTGGACCTCTGCGTTCATAGAGCTCTGGATCCTTCACTAGGCAACCAAAAGGGACTCGATCTTAGAATCATGTTCAGCAGAACCTCCTGGGGGGGGGGGGGACCTGTAGACATCACGCATGTCCAGTGCGTTCCCAAACAAGGTCACCATTCATTCCCTGAAGGGATTCCCTCTTCCGTGCAAATCCGTCCTGCCAAAAAAGAAGTGCAAACAAGTTATCCTTGCGGGTTTCATGCTACATGATGTAAAAGTCACAGAGGACGGTCCTGAACGGTCACAGACAGACGATTGGCGGTGCACAGCTGTCAGTTACAGATGATGCAGCAACAGTGTGCCAGCTTGGAGCATACATACCCTGTGATTGCAGCAGCTCGCCGTCCTATGATTGCAGCAGAATGGAAGACCTTGGCGTGCCTTCCTGCAGGGTTATATAACTGGACTGTCATGTCCCCCCTTCATCCTACATTCCCAGGGAGGGCTCTGCATTGCAGTCACAGGCTATGGATTGTAGCCTGGGCTCAGCAGTTCCTGTCCTGCTGCACCGCCATTACCTTGTAAGGACAAGCTGCCTCCTCTTCTTAAAGGGACATGCCCCTTCTATTCGTGTTACTGGGCTGCATAGCAACTCACCAGAGGAGGCAGGATGGTAAAAGATTAACTCATTCCAACCTTTACTCAAGACAAACCCCAACCTTATTTTCTAGTAGTTATCAAGGTTTAACAAGCGGAGGGAGAGCCAGACCACAGCACCACATCCCCAAATTTGTATCGAAGGGTTGCAAACCGGAAAAAAGGAAAATAGGACTTTGAAGGTGTCATTAAACACATACAGATGATTGCAATAAAAAACATTTTAATAATTTAAAAAATAAAGTCATACAAATGTTATATGCAACTTTGAAAACAGTGATAATAAACATTTGAACAATAATACACTAGGTTCTATATACATTTATTTATTTGTATTTATTTTTATTTTATTTTTATCTTTTTTTGCAATACAGTTTAATTAACTTTTTAAGCATACAATACATACCATATATATATATATATATATATATATATATATATATATATATATATATATATATATATTTTTTTATTGTTTTTTTGTTTTGTTTCTGCAACAAAGTTTTATTAACTTTTTAAGTACACAATACAGGACATACTGTATTTCTGAATCTCTCTCTCTCTGTATGTATATATATATATTAGGGCTGTTACTGATTAAAATTTTCGTGCTCGATTAATCGATTTTTTTTTTTAAATCGATTAATCGACTAATTTTGACTAATAGAACATAGATCCAACTAATTTTAGCTGATCTCCTTGCAGGCCGATTCCCAGTGCAGCTACCAACCTCTGGAAAAATCGATAGCAGGATACAAAAAAACACACAAAGGCAGCGCTCGATGGGAATAGCATTAAAACTTTTATAGTCTTCAAGTAGGTAACAAAATAAATATTGCACTGGAGATAAAATCAATGTAGCTACATAAACTGTAAAAACGGTGCAAGTAATACCAAACGGTAGCAAAAGCAGTCATAAAAACATGTAGCTAAGTATGATACTGGTATAAAAATGTGTACAACGATGCCACTGCTGAATCCAGATGAGGGGTTAACATCAGTCCGTCGGCATGTAGATGTCCCATGAAGGGAACTATCACAACTCCCAGTGGATGGCTGTAGAATCCCAGGTTGATAGAGGGAAGTGATAGAGGGAAGTGTAACAGCCATTGCGTGTGGCACATAGTAAGGTCCCGCCGGCATGCAGATATGAAGGCACAGCAAAGGAGCCCTTCAGATGGACACGGCAAGCCCAAAGAATTTTGAGCAATCAAAAGAATTTTGATCGATCAAAAGAATTAATCGATTAATCGAGGAATTAATAGTTAATTTCCACAGCCCTAATATATATATATATATATATATATATATATATATATATATATATATGTGTGTGTGTGTGTGTGTGTGTGTGTGTGTAGCGGGTGGTCATATTTAGGGGCGGCATCTGAGTGGTATCAGGCTCAGATGCAACAATTGTTAGGATTCCTGGACCAATTTATGCCAGTGGAGGATATCAGTGGTGTTCAGTTCCCTGCGGCCTATAGGTGGCACTGTTTGCCATAGGTCGGGGTTGAATTGCCATTAGAGGGCTGCGCCCTTTGTGTGCTCTCGCGGCAGTAGTACAGCGGGGCACCTGCTGTGCATGCTGGGGGAGAGTATAAGGGGGGCAGACATCTTCCGCTCGGGGTCCACTCCCAGGCACCTTCAGCCTGGGGGTGCGTGATGGTGGTCTCGGAGTGCCCTAGGCCCGGGGACGGAGTTGCGGTTCCACCTCAGACACCTTCGGTCTGGGGTGAGGTACTCTCTGGAGGCCTGGGGCCCAGTACCTTCGACTAGGTCCCGCAAGGGATCGAGGGCCCCTAGGTGTCCCCCAATGTGGATACCTGAATCTAGGACGAGGAGGCCAGGGAGGTGACCCTTCCGAAGACCCAGTGCAGCATTTGCTGGTGACGGCGGGGCCTCTGGTAACGGTCCGGATGGATGTTCTCTCTCTGACATGGTCTGTGGCAGGGACCTATCGTGAATCAGGTCGGTGGCAGAGACCCAACAACCAGGTCTGTGGCAGAGGCCTTATTCATCTGGTCTGTGGCAGAGACCCCCTCACGGTCAGTGCAGCGACTGTGCGCCAAGCCTGTTTGCGCTATAACGGAACAGGAGAAGACCCAAGTTCAAGTTTGTGCCTGGACCTCCTCCCCACTGTGTTCTGAACTGTTCTGTGTCTAACCAGTCGCTCTCAAAGGACTATTTATTGCTCTGAAGAATAAATAAGTGTTGGACTTTCAGTGGTGTGGAACTTGACTTTCTGGGAGTTAAAGGGTCCTACCTCCACCTGCGTGGAGGGTGGGAATCATCCTCAAGGGAAGTTTTGGCTCTGGACAGGGACACAGGCCCGAAGGTAAAAGGTTATAGCTCACACCTCTGCACACAAGAGGATACGAGCTGGTGGTGCACCACACTCTCCTCCCTGGTCCCCTAGACGAGAGCCATTGACCGAGAAGAGAAGGAGGGAGTGAGAGGTGAGGGGTCTCTCTCTCTCTCTCTCTCTCTCTCTCTCTCTCCTCTCTCTCTCTCTCTCTCTCTCTCTCTCTCTCTCTCTCTCTCTCCTCTCTCTCTCTCTCTCTCTTCTCTCTCTCTCTCTCTCTCTCTCTCTCTCTCTCTCTCTCTCTCTCTCTCTCTCTCTCTCTCTCCTCCTCTCTCTCTCTCTCTCTCTCTCTCTCTCTCTCTCTCTCTCCTCTCTCTCTCTCTCTCTCTCTCATTATTTTTTGCAATAAAGTTGTTTTAGATCTTTTTAAGCATACAATACAGGACAAACTTCAAAAAAAACGGTGAATATACCAGAGCAATGTGAAAATGGTATACACCTATCTTCATGATGGGGGAATACAAGGGTGGAGGGGTTTAAAACTGCAATAGAGGTGACTAGTTTATACTGTCTACAATAATGAAAACATGTTATAACATGTTCTAAGATACTAAAAGATTACAGACCAGAAAAAGGAAAATGGGGCTCTGAAGGTGTCATTAAACACATACAGATCAATGCAATAAAAAACATTTTAAATACAAAAAAAAGCATACAAATGTTATATGCAACTTTGAAAACAGTGAAAACAGTGATAATAAACATTTTAACAATACACTAGGTTTTATAGATACTGTATTATCTAAATTAATTAATTTTTTATTCTTATCTTTTTTTGCAATAAAGTTTAATAAACTTTTTTAAAGGGGTGTTCCAGGCGACCCCGGGCAAAAAAATTTTTTAAAAGCCAGCAGCTACACATACTGCAGCTTCTGGCTTTTAATAACTGGAGACTTACCTGTCCTGGTGTCCCCGATGTCGGCACCGCAGCTGATGTTTCACATCATTTGTCGGGTGCTGCCGTGGCCATTGCGGGTATGGGAACACGGCAGTGAAGCCTTTCGGCTTCACGCCGGGAACCCTACTGTGAATTCGCGAGGCCCCGCTCCTCTCTTCTATTAGCCCGGCGGCCAGGGGAGGAGGAGGGAGCCCCGCGGTGACATCACGGCCGTGACTGGACTCCAAAAAGATGAGAGAGGCCTGTAATTGTCATCATAGGTATACCTCAACTATGAGAGACAAAATGTGGAAACAAATCCAGACAATCACATTGTTTGATTTGGAAAGAATTTTTTTTTTGCAAATTATGGTGTAAAATAAGTATTTGGTCACCTACAAACAAGCAAGATTTCTGGCACTCACATACCTGTATCTTCTTCTTTAAGAGGCTCCTCTGTCCTCCACTCATTACCTGTATTAATGGCACCTGTTTGAACTTGTTATCAGTATAAAAGACACCTGTCCACAACCTCAAACAGTCACACTCCAAACTCCACTATGGTGAAGACCAAAGAGCTGTTGAAGGACACCAGAAACAAAATTGTAGATCTGCACCAGGCTGGGAAGACTGAATCTGCAATAGGCAAGCAGCTTGGTGTGAAGAAATCAACTGTGGGAGCAATAATTTGAAAATGGAAGACATACAAGACCACTGATAATCTCCCTCCATCTGGGGCTCCACGCAAGATCTCACCCCGTGGGGTCAAAATGATCACAAGAACGGTAAGCAAAAATCCCAGAACCACACGGGGGGGACCTAGTGTATGACCTGCAGAGAGCTGGGACCAACGTAACGAAGGCTACCATCAGTAACACACTACGCCGCCAGGGACTCAGATCCTGCAGTGCCAGATGTTTCCCCCTGCTTAAGCCAGTACATGTCTGGGCCTGTCTGAGGTTTGCTAGAGAGCATTTGGATGATCCAGAAGAGGATTGGGAGAATGTCATATGGTCAGATGAAACCAAAGTAGAACTGATTGGTAGAAACACAACTCGTCGTATTTGGAGGAGAGAGAATGCTGAGTTGCAACCAAAGAACACCATACCTACTGTGAAGCATGGGGGTGGCAACATCATGCTTTGGGGCTGTTTCTCTGCAAAGGGAACAGGACGACTGATCCGTGTACATGAAAGAATGAATGGGGCCATGTATCGTGAGATTTTGAGTGCAAACCTCCTCCCATCACCAAGGGCATTGAAGATGAAACGTGGCTGGGTCTTTCAGCATGACAATGATCCCAAACACACCGCCCGGGTAAAGAAGGTGTGGCTTCGTAAGAAGCATTTCAAGGGCCTGGAGTGGCCTAGCCAGTCTCCAGATCTCAACCCCATAGAAAACCTTTGGAGGGAGTTGAAAGTCTGTGTTGCCCAGCGACAGCCCCAAAACATCACTGCTCTAGAGGAGATCTGCATGGAGGAATGGGGCCAACATACCAGCAACAGTGTGTGACAACCTTGTGAAGACTTACAGAAAACGTTTGACCTCTGTCATTGCCAACAAAGGATATATAACAAAGTATTGAGATGAACTTTTGATATTCACCAAATACTTATTTTCCACCATAATTTGCAAATAAATTCTTTCTAAATCAGACAATGTGATTGTCTGGATTTGTTTCCACATTTTGTCTCTCATAGTTGAGGTATACCTATGATGACAATTACAGGCCTCTCTCATCTTTTTTTAAGTGGGAGAACTTGCACAATTGGTGGCTGACTAAATATTTTTTTGCCCCACTGTACCTTATACAGCCCACTTCCTGTTTCTTGTCTGGTCATTAATCTAGGCTTATGCCATCATGCACAGCTCTCTCTCCCTCTCATGAGAGTTTGCCAGGAAGGGATGGGGGATTAGTCATGAGGGGGCCAATGAGAGCTGCAGAGCTGGAGGTGTGCCTCTGTGTGTCTGTGTAAATCCAGGAAGTGAACAGGCAGCAGCTTCAGCTGCCCACAGTTAAAATGGCTGCAGCCAGACTCAGTGGAGGGAGATTTCTGCAGCATATTTGGCAAGTACAGAATCACAGTATATATAAAATAATATGCAAAGCAGTTGTAGGGAAGCTTCTGAATGGCAAAGATGTTTTTATTACAAATTATGTGAGCAGATTGCAGTTCCTCTTTAAACGCTTACAGATCATTGCAATAGAATACATTTTTAGAACAAAAACCCTTACAAATGTTATATTCCACTTTAAAAACAGTGATAATGGAGACTTGGACAATATTACACTTATTCAATGGTGGACTCTGGATGCCATCACAGGTGTATTCCCCAGGAAACCTTGGGTACCCCACAGGAGAAATGCCCCCCGGTCCAAACATCCCAGCTAAACCCAAACGGAGGAGCAAACAATGGACTGCAGGAGGAGATAAGGAATTATATAGTAACTGCAAAAGTATCCCAAAAATATAGGGAATATTCATACAAAACCATGCATTCATTCTTCCGGAGGTGTACACGAGTGAAGAATGAATGCATGGTGTTATATAAATGCTCCCTATTAATTTAGTATATTTTTGGGATACTTTTGCAGTTACTATATAATTCCTTATCTCCTCCTGCAGTCGATTGTTTGCTGCCCTGTTTGGGTTTGGGTGGGGTGTCTGGTCCAGGGGCCTTTCTCTTGTGGGGTTCCCGGGGAATCCAGAGGAGTACATGAGTATAGGCGGACTTGGTAGGTCTTTCTCCTCCCCTCTTACTATGGAACACACAAAGTATTGGTTTTAATATGGATGCTAACATCAAATAAATGCATGGTATGATTTTTTATTATGTTCCTTTCTTGTACAATGTTCTAATAAACGTTGTGGTTTCCTGCTGAAGCGAAAGGGTGAAACGTTTCGAAACCACAAATAACAAGTAAAACTTTGTATCTGTCTACTTTGAATAACTTTGAACAAGTGTATTATTGTTTAAATGTCCATTTTCAAAGGTGCATATAACATTTGTATGAGTTATTTTTTATAAAAATTGCTTTCATATTGATCTGCATGTGTTTAATGGCAGTCCAATTTTGTGATTTGTAACCCTTTTGGTATTTTTTTTACAGTAGAACATTGTATCTATGTATTTATTATTGTAGACACTATAAGGCCTCATGTACACTACTGCTGGTAAACGGATGTTTAGGAGCAGTTGGGCCAGTGGCGTCGGGAGGGAGGACTGGGGGGGTTGGAGCCCCAAATGGGTTCCCAAAAATCCCCAGGTCTTGGGCATGCACCCTTCTATTGTAAGCCCCGAGCACCGCCGCCGAGCGGGGACCGATCGGATCCCAATCGCCGCCGAGTGCGGCCGAGTGATATAGCAGGTCCCTCACTCTGGAGCCTGCAGCGCCTATGATGGATATCCCACTGGCCCAATGCCGGGACCGCGGGACGTGTTGTTTGCATTATAGGCGCTGCAGGCTCCAGAAGGTGGGAATTACAATGCGGCCGCCGCGCCACATCACTGTGAGATCCCTGCTCGGTGCTCAGGCAGGCGGCTCTCCTCTCCTCCTCTGGCTGCCTGCTGTGATGATGATGGGCGCGCCGCACACCGCACACCACGGCTGAGCTGAGCTGCTGCAGGACACATGAATTCTGTCTCCTAGTCAGGTAGGTCAGTGTATGTATGTCACTACCATCAGTGTATGTATATCAGGTAGGTCAGTGTATGTCAGGTAGGTCAGTGTATGTATGTCAGGTAGGTCAGTGTATGTATGTCAGGTAGGTCAGTGTATGTATGGTAGGTCAGTGTATGTATGTCAGGTAGGTCAGTGTATGTATGTCAGGTAGGTCAGTGTATGTATGTAATGTCACTACCGTCAGTGTATGTATGTCAGGTAGGTCAGTGTATGTATGTCAATACCATCAGTGTATGTCAGGTAGGTCAATGTATGTCAGGTAGGTCAGTGTATGTATGTCAGGTAGGTCAGTGTAATGGTCAGTGTGTCAGGCAGGTGAGTTTAGTGGTCAGCATTGATGGGCACTGGTAAGCCAGGTAGCAACCAGCAAGTGAGCTTACCCCCCGCCACACAACCCCACCGCCCAGCCAAAAAACCCTGCGCCACTAACACAAACCCCCCCTCCCCTTTGGTGCCTGCCTTGGACTTCGGGCTTAAAGTGGTTGTAAACCCATATTTTTTTTTTTTCTAGCCCACCTGCAAGACAAAGCTATAATGAGAGCTAGTATGACTAGCATACTAGCTCATTATGTACCACTTACCTTAGATCGGGGCCCCCGAAGCCGCCCGTGTCCCTCTCTCCAGCCGCAGCCATCGCTGCGGTGATAGCCGGAATGTTACTTCCGGGTATCGCCGCTCCAGCCAATCACAGCGCCGCTCCGGCGCTGTGATTGGCCAGAGCGGCGAAGACGTGACTCCGCGCATGCGCGCGGGAGCCGTCAAATTCGTGTAGGTTTAGGAGATATTTCTTGAACCTACAGGTAAGCCTTAATCTAGGCTTACCTGTAGGTGCAAGTTGCAAAAGTGGGTTTACAACCACTTTAAGCCCCTGGTCTTTTTGCCACCTAGCGTTTTTTTCAGCTGCCCCTGAACTCCCCTCTATGTTATGTTATCAGTACATGTACACAGGGTAGTTTATAGTCGTTTCTAGGCAGCTGAGGTTAGAAGCATTTTTTGGAAAGGACGGGTGTTCAGAGGCATTTGACACGCCAAATGCCTGTAACGCATTTAATTTTTGGGCGTTTTTAATGGAGATACATTTCTGACCATTTGCAATGGAAAAAAACCCTTTTAAACATTGCTAAACGCAGCATTTAAACGTGGCACAGATATTTTTAAACGTCGGTTACTAGCTGTCAAGTTCCATCGTTCAGGAGAGGTTTTAAAATGTCCCGTGTACATGAAGCCTAACTAGTAACTTCCATTGCAGTTTTAAAGCCCCCATCCCTCCACCATTGTATCCCCTCCCTCATGAGATACGTGTACACTGTTCTGGCATATGCATTTTTTTATTTTTTTTTAATATGCCCTGTATTGTTTGCTTAAAAAAGTCGATAATTTTCTATTGCAAAAAATAAATAATTAAAAAATTTATATATTCTTTTTTAATAAATCTGCAAAAATGTCAACAATTCTGTGTTTTTCTGTCAATATGTGGTGCTGTGTGTACATTAATGAGGAAAAAATTAACTTAAATGATTTTAGCAAATGGCTGCAATATAACAAAGAGTGAAAAATTTAAGGGGGTCTGAATACTTTCCGTACCCACTGTGTATATGTGTGTATATATATATATATATATATATATATATATATATATATATATATATATATATTAGGGTTGTCCCGATACCACTTTTTTAAGACCGAGTACAAGTACCGATACTTTTTTTCAAGTACTCGCCGATACCGAATACCGATACTTTTTTTTAATCTCATGTGTCAGTATTTTTTTTTTTTTTTTTACTATTTATTTTATTTATTTATTTTTTACAATGCTTTATTTTTTTAAGGGGGGGGGGGTGGACAGTGTCAGTGTGTGTGTTTTCTTTTATTTTATTTTTTTTACAATTAATTTTTATTTTCTTTTTTTTTTTTATCAGCCCTGTTGTGGGGGGCTTTGGTGAGATATCAGGGGTCTTAACAGACCTCTGACATCTCCCCTTTGAGACAGAGAAAGGGACTAGGGACACATATTCCCCAGTCCCTTTCTCAGCAGCCTCTGCTGCGCTGAAAATGAATGGAGAGAAGACAGCGGCTCCTCTCCATTCATAAACTGAAACATTGTAAACACAGTTTACGATGTTTCAGTTATGTGAATGGACAGAGTCAGTGATGACTCGGTACATTCAGACAAGTAAGGAGCCGGATTTATCGTCTCCTACCTCCGCTCTCCATCCTGAGATACCAAGGGGGTGGAGGAGGAGCACGGAGGGGGCGGCAGCACGGAGGGGGACGGCGGCATGGAGGTGAAGGGGGCACAGCGGCATGGAGGTGAAGGGGGAACAGGTAGCATTTGAGCAGCAGACAGGCAAGGCAATTGGATCAGATTAATTTTACTTACCCGCCTGAAGACCCGCTCTGCTCTCCGCTCTGGTCTCTGCCACGCTCTCCGTCTTGGTCTCCGCCCCCCGCCCCGGTCTCCGCCCCCGCCACGCTCTCCGCCCCCGCCACGCTCTCCGCCCTGCTCTCCGTCCCGCGCCGCACACTCTCCGCCCCCCGCCGCAACTCTCCGCCCCGGTCTCCGCCCTGCTCTCCACCCCCCGCTCTGAGAAAAAAAAAAAAAAGTATCGGACTGGGCATCGGGAGCATTTGCGCGAGTACAAGTACTCGCGCAAATGCTTGGTATCGGTACCGATACTAGTATCGGTATCGGGACAACCCTAATATATATATATATATATATATATATATATATATGTAGCGACCTCACCTCTCACTCCCTCCTTCTCTGTCAATGTCAATGGCTCTCGTCTAGGGGGACCAGGAAGGAGAGTGTGACGTACCACCAGCTCGTATCCTCTTGTGTGTAGAGGTGTGAGCTATACCCAATTACCTTCGGGCCTGTGCCCCTGTCCAGAGCCAAAACTTCCCTTGAGAATGACCTTTAACTCCCAGAAAGCCAAGTTCCACACCATTGAAAGTCCAACACTTATTTATTCTTCAGAGCAATAAATAGTCCTTTTAGAGCAGACTGGTTAGACAACGAACAGACAAGGTGAAGAGGAAGGTCCAGGCACAAACATGAACTTGTTACTCTCCTGTTTCGGTGTGCGCAAACAGGCTTGGCACACGGTCGCTGCCACCGACCGGGTGAATTAGACTTGAGGTCTCTGCCACCGACCTGGGTTTCAGTTGGGTCGCTGCCACCGACCATGAGAACATGAACTACCTTCTTGAGATGCAGCCCCTGTCAGGGAGAGACATCCATCCGGACGGTCACCAGAGGCCTCCACCGTCACCAGCCAATGCTGCGCTGGATCTTCGGGAAGGTCACCTCTCTGGTCCCCCTCGCCCTGGATTCGGGTCCCCTCACTTGGTGGGACCCTAGGAATCCTCTATACAATGCGGGACCCAGTCGAAGGTACTGGGCCCCAGGTCTCCGGAGAGTTCCTCACCCCAGACCAAAGGTGTCTGGGGTGGAATCGCAGCTTCGTCCCCGGGCCGAGGGCGCCCGGAGACCACCAGCACTCACCCCCCCAGGCTGAAGGTGCCTGGGCGTGGACCCCGAGCGGAAGATGTCCACCCCTTTTATCCGCTCTCCCAGCATGCACAGTGGGTTCCCCGCCCCGCTGTACCACTGCCGCGAGAGGACAAAAAAGGCACAGACCTCCAATGGTGGTTCAACCCTATGGCGACCACCCCACCTATAGGCCGCAGGGAACTGGACACCACTGATATCCTCCACTGGCATAAATTGGTCCATGAACCCTAACAATTGCTGCATCTGAGCCTGTTATCACTCAGATGCCTCCCCTAAATGTAACCACCCACTACACATTATATATATATATATATATATATATATATATATATAAACAAAAATAAATATATATACAGTGTATATAAACATAACAAATATATATATAAATATATATATATATATTGTGAGGGGGTTAGCTCGGCAGCGGGTATGTGTGACCCCCGGGATGGGCTCCCCACCCAAAACAGGCCCAGCAGACGGAGGTTGTGGTTTTCAAAATCAAAAAGGTGCGGTTTATTTTCTATTTACAGTGACAAAAACACAGCAAGGCAAAAAAAACATAAACAAAATAAATCCTGGTCAACTTGACCTCTGACTAAACTTACAGGTTTCCTAACTAACGACTGGGATCAGCCTAGTGCTGTCCTAGTCCCTGGTTTTAAATGTCCAAGCAAAATATAGCCACACAGGCTTTCTCTCACCGCACAGGGGTTCACTCTCCCTAGACAGTCCACACAGGTCTGCTTCCAGGCATGAGCTAACATCTAATGAAGCTGGGATTTCTTATAGAGGCCTAAATGAGCTGACAAGGTTCAGCTGGACTCATCAACTCCCTGTCTGCACGACGCCCAGCCCTCTCCCTAGAGGTATGAGTCATCCATGAGCCCACTAGCCTTAGCTGGGCTTATACAACTCTCCACCTAGTTGTATAAGTCGGCGTAAAGCCTGAATCTGGGCGAAATATATCTACCCCCCTGGATGCAACCAGGTGACTTTACCTTCCTGCTGTCACATACCCCCCCCTCTTGTTTTAACCTCGGGGTTGGAACACCAGCAATCAGGCATTCATGTACTCGAGACAAAGCATCCACATTCCCCATTTGAACGCCAGGGCGATGCTTTACTGTGAAGTTGAATTCCTGGAGGGCCAGGAACCACCTATTCACTCTTCTATTTGTTTCCTTGTTTTGAGCCATCCACTTTAACGGAGCGTGATCCGTAACCATGTCAAAGTGCCTACCTAGCAGGTAGTACCGAAGGGAATCTAGAGCCCACTTCACCGCTAAACACTCCTTTTCAACGGTGGCGTAATTTACCTCATGGGACTTCAACTTCCTGCTGAGGTAAATGACTGGGTGCTCTTCCCCGTTCCAGACCTGGGACAATACTGCTCCTAACCCCACATCTGACGCATCACTTTGTACGACAAAGTCTTTAGAGAAGTCGGGTGAGTACAACACTGGCTGGCTACATAAGGCTTGTTTCAAGAATTGGAATGCTGCCTCAGCCTCGGGGGTCCATTTAATCATGACCGACCCTTTCCCCTTCGTCAGGTTGGTTAGGGGCACAGCCTTAGAAGCAAAGTGGGGAATGAATCGCCGATAATACCCAGCGATTCCCAGAAAGGCTCGTACCTGCTTCTTGCTGTTGGGACGTGGCCAACTCTGGATGGCCTCGACTTTGTTGAGTTGGGGTTTTATTACTCCCCTCCCAATGGTGTACCCAAGATATTTGGCCTCCTCCTGCCCAATGGTACACTTCTTGGGGTTAGCCGTAAACCCTGCTTCCCGAACAGAGTCCAGGACTGCTTGCACTTTTGGCAGATGTGAGGCCCAATCTGTGCTATGGACAATTATGTCATCCAGGTAAGCCGCAGCATACTTCCGATGGGGCCTCAGCATCTGGTCCATTTTCCGCTGGAATGTGGCCGGCGCATTCTGTAACCCGAACGGCATTCTTTTATATTGGAACGCCCCGTCTGGGGTTACAAATGCGGTTTTCTCTTTGGCCGACTTGGCCAGGGGGATTTGCCAATACCCTTTTGTGAGGTCAAGAGTCGTCATGTATCGGGCTGTTCCCAGCCGGTCGATCAACTCATCTATACGTGGCATGGGGTAGGTGTCAAATTTTGTAACTTTGTTCAACTGACGAAAATCGTTACAAAATCGCCAGCTCCCATCCGGTTTAGGCACCAACACAATGGGACTAGACCAATCACTTTGGGACTCCTCTATCACCCCTAAGTTCAGCATTCTCTGTACTTCCTCCCGTATTGCCTCCCGTCGGGCCTCTGGGATCCGATAGGGTTTTAACTTCACCCTTTCACCGGGCGGGGTAATAATGTCATGCTCTACCCCAGATGTTTGTCCCGGCAGCTCAGAGAATACCTCCTTGTTGCGAAGTACAAACTCCTTAACCTCCTGTTGTTGGGGTTGTGACAAGGTGGCTGCGATTCCAACCTCAGGAATCACGCAACCAGTTTGAGCTGGTGACCAAGTGTCTGCGACTAGGGACTCTCTATCCCTCCAGGCTTTCAACAGATTAACGTGATAGATCTGTTCGGGCTTTCGCCTTCCTGGTTGTCTGACCTTGTAATTCACTTCGCTCACTTTTTCCATTATCTCGTAGGGGCCTTGCCATTTGGCAAGGAATTTACTTTCAACCGTAGGGACAAGTACCAATATCCTATCCCCCGGGGAAAAGGTACGGGTCTTGGCTCCACGGTTGTACACTCTCTGCTGTGCCAACTGCGCTTGGGCCAAATGTTCCTTCACGATGGGCATTACCTGTGCAATTCGATCTTGCATCAGGGCGACATGCTCAATCACACTCCTGTGGGGAGAACTCTCACTTTCCCAAGTTTCCTTGGCAATATCCAACAGCCCTCTTGGGTGTCTCCCATACAGTAACTCAAAGGGGGAGAATCCCGTAGAGGATTGGGGCACCTCCCTAATAGCAAACATCAAATAAGGAAGTAGACAGTCCCAATCCCTTCCATCTCTATCCACCACTTTCTTCAACATTTGTTTTAGGGTTTTGTTGAATCTTTCAACCAGCCCATCGGTTTGGGGGTGATACACAGATGTACGCAATTGCGTCACTTTGAACAATTTACACAGCTCTTTCATAACCCGGGACATAAAGGGTGTACCTTGGTCCGTAAGCAGTTCTTTACAAATACCCACCCGGCTAAAAACAAGAGATAGCTCTTTGGCTATGGTTTTGGCCGAGGTATTTCTGAGAGGGATCGCTTCTGGATAACGGGTGGCATAGTCCATTATAACCAATATGTACTGGTGCCCCCTAGCGGACTTGATTATAGGACCTACCAAATCCATTGCGATTCTCTCAAACGGGACCTCAATGATGGGTAGAGGGACCAGCGGGCTACGGAAATGTGGCATCGGGGCCGACCTCTGACACACAGGGCAGGAGGAACAATGATTTTCTATGTCCTTCATCACCCCAGGCCAATAGAATCTCTGTAATACCCTCTCTCGGGTTTTCTCTGTCCCCAGATGACCTCCAAGAATGTGCCCATGGGCCAACTCCAACACCAACTTCCTGTAAGGTTTGGGCACCACAAGCTGCTCAACGGTTTCTTCTGCCCTTTTTGCCACCCGATACAGTAGGTCCTTCTCTACGCTGAAGTATGGGTAAGTGCCAGTATTATCTGGGTTCACTAACTCGCCATCTATTTTCACTACGTTTTCCCGTGCCTTTATTAGGGCGGGGTCTTTCAACTGTTCTGTGGCAAAGTTTTCCCTGTGAACCTCAAGATCAGAAAACTCCACAGACGGTAGGTTTTCGTCTGAGGAGGTGGGCTCCTCTCCAGTTTCTTGAGTCTCCCCTGCCAATACTGACAAGGGAAATTCCGGAGAGTCCTCACCACTCTCAGGGGAGTTCTGGCTATCACATTCCTGGTACATAGGGGCACCAGTGGGGGGCTCAGGATCATCCCACAGTTCCCAGAACTTCGGAAAATCCCTTCCCACAATGGCGTCATGCGGTAACTGAGATACTAAGCCCACTGGATGAGAGAGGGTACCTTTGGGGGTCTCGAAACACACCGTAGTCACTGGATACTCTCGGGTGTCCCCATGCACACAAATAACGGCTACCTTGCTATTCCCAGAGACCTCTGTTTTAACTAACTCAGCCTTTATCAGGGTCACAAGGCTACCTGAATCCAGCAATACCACAACATTTCTACCATTAATACACATTTTGCATAAATGTTTCTCAGTTCCCCGAATGGCAGTGCATGCGACTGTCGCACACAGCGACTGACGTCTGCCCGTCAGAAAGTCACACTGCATGGGTTCCTCCACAACCGGGCAATTTGCTGCAATATGTCCCGCTTGCCGGCAGCGGTAGCAAACGATCCTTCTTGCGGCCTCTTGAGCCGCTGATTTCCCAGGCTGTTCTCGCCAAACTTGGGGTAGAGCTCCCACCCTCTCACTCTCTCCACCCTCACCCCTTGGAATCCTCTTATCCGCCCCTGGGGATGGTCTGGTCTTAGGGTGGAAAGTCCGAGTGTCTCTGGAAGAGGCCGTCAGGTTCTCTGTAGCCAAGTATTTCTCCACACGATCCACAAGACCATCGGCCGTCTCTGGGTCTCCATGGCTTACCCACCTTTGGATGGCAGTAGGAAGAGCTCTCCAAAACCGATCCATTACAACACGTTCCACAATCTTTGGTGCGGACAAAGTCTCTGGCTGTAGCCACTTTCTGCTCAGGTGAATGAGATCATACATTTGAGACCTGGGGGGTTTTCCAAGCTGGAAAGTCCAGTTATGCACACGCTGAGCCCGGACAGCCAGGGTGACACCCAGCCTTGCCAATATTTCAGCTTTTAGCATCACATAGTCTTTTGCTTGGTTAGGCTCTAGGTCATAGTAAGCTTTCTGCGATTCACCAGTTAACAGAGGAGCCACTAGTCCAGCCCACTGCTCCTCAGGCCACTTTTCTCTTTCAGCGGTCCTTTCAAATGTGGTCAAAAATACCTCTGGATCATCCTCTCCAGTCATTTTTGTCAATAAACGACTCACCCCAAAGGACGCGGTATTAGTGGGACGGCTTTCCTCACTGGTCTGCGGACGTTGCTGCATTACTGCTTCCATCTGTTGTTGTAGTCTCTGCTCTTGCTTCTGCAACAGGTCTATGAAGCGGGCCTCAGATTGCTGTTGGGCTTGTTGCTGAGCCTCCAGACTCTGTTGTAAAGTTGCAAGGCTCTGTTGATGAGCTTGCTGCTGGGCTGCAAGGCTCCTTTGCAAACCTGCATTTGTCTGCTGTTGATTGGCATTTGCTAGAGCCAGCTGTTTCAGTATCTCCTCCATGCTGGCTTAAAAAAAAACTGCCACTGGTTCTCCACCAACTGTGAGGGGGTTAGCTCGGCAGCGGGTATGTGTGACCCCCGGGATGGGCTCCCCACCCAAAACAGGCCCAGCAGACGGAGGTTGTGGTTTTCAAAATCAAAAAGGTGCGGTTTATTTTCTATTTACAGTGACAAAAACACAGCAAGGCAAAAAAAACATAAACAAAATAAATCCTGGTCAACTTGACCTCTGACTAAACTTACAGGTTTCCTAACTAACGACTGGGATCAGCCTAGTGCTGTCCTAGTCCCTGGTTTTAAATGTCCAAGCAAAATATAGCCACACAGGCTTTCTCTCACCGCACAGGGGTTCACTCTCCCTAGACAGTCCACACAGGTCTGCTTCCAGGCATGAGCTAACATCTAATGAAGCTGGGATTTCTTATAGAGGCCTAAATGAGCTGACAAGGTTCAGCTGGACTCATCAACTCCCTGTCTGCACGACGCCCAGCCCTCTCCCTAGAGGTATGAGTCATCCATGAGCCCACTAGCCTTAGCTGGGCTTATACAACTCTCCACCTAGTTGTATAAGTCGGCGTAAAGCCTGAATCTGGGCGAAATATATCTACCCCCCTGGATGCAACCAGGTGACTTTACCTTCCTGCTGTCACAATATATATATATATATATATATATATATATATATTTATTTGTTATATGTTTTATTTTAACCCTTTGCTTTGATGTGATCACCTAATACTTTTTGTTCACGCGATGATCCACGGTGTGCTGGTGATATAGGCTTTAACCTAGCAACCAAACGGGGTGTGTCAAAAATGGCCGCATGGAGTTGCTGCGTGTGGATACCAGTTCCCAGCCGGCTGTTTTATACAGCACCCACCCGTGAGTAGCCACCTCCAGGAATGTGTGCTATGGGGATATGTTACAGGATTGCCTTTGGTTGCTAGGAGGCTGGCAGATAGGCCACAGCATCATTGGTAGCAAGGAAGCCAAGGTAGCTGGGTCACATAGCATCATTGGTTGCTAGGGTACAGAGGGTGCCATAACCCAAGCAACCAGCTCAGTAACACTGCTTGGTTTATAAGTGCTGCCAGACTTTGCCCCTGTGTGACGTGCTAATCTCAGTTGGCAACAACACAGACGGGAAGTGCAAGGGCAGCGCACGCAGTTGCGGTGAACAATTGCGGGCTTTAAGGGATTAAACCAGGCAGTGAGGAGTCAATACAAGGCCTCCCCCCTGTCATATGCTTTGTGGGCCGCTCTTCAGAGAGCAAAGCTAATGGGAATTACACACATTTTTTAGGTGTAAAGTTTGGCACGTTTTCAACGTGCGTTTTAGTTACATGTTTTGCTGCAGACAGAAATGTGCATTTGCTAGCCATGTTTGGGTGTCATCAACAATTGATGGCACTGCGAGCGTACGTGTGCATTCCCGGAACGCGCAGATGTGAATGCAGCCTAAAACCCAACTCTGGCCAGAAAACAAACCCCCACCATCCCTCCTACTACACTATAATACAAGCAAACTAAATGTAAATACCCCTTCTACCCACCCAAACAAGCCTAGGTCATGTGACTTTCAGGTCCCAATCCTTCCTCTCTTTACTCCCGGCAAGGTCCTTCTATAGGTACCCCCATCATTGCCTGCCTGATGTGGACACTTCCTATTGGCAGTCCAGCAGCAGATTCTCTCAGGATCCAGAAGAGGAGTGATCTTGAGGGGACAGTACAGTGAGGGGTTATTATTGTTATTATTATACAGGATTTATTTAGCGCCATCAGTTTACGCAGCGATTTAAAACATGAGGGCAAACGGGGTGACATCACTGCTCTTCTGGATCCTGAGAAGACCCCGCTGCTGGAAAGCCAATGTCCATCTTATGCAGGCAGTGATGTGGCAACCTGAAGAAGGATCCCGCTGGAAGAAACGAGAAGAGTGAAGGATCTGGCCCGAAAGTCATGTGACCATGGGTTTGGGTAGGTAGAAGGGGAATTTGAAAAAAAAAAATTCTCATGCAGGCAGTGATGCGGAGATCTAAAAATATGCAAAAAAGTGCTATTATGCAATTTTTTTTAGGTGCTACTGCCTTAAAAGAAACGCCTGTACTTTATTGGCGCAACAATTGACAGCACATGGCTCAGATCTGAATAGGCCCTGTAGAATAAAAGGGAAATCTTAGGCTGCATTTACACTTTAGCGTTTGGCGAACACACATAAAATTGCACAATTTTACACATGTTTACGAAACCAATAAAAAAAATGCATGTCATTCTTGCTTTGCATTCCCTGTAATGGCACCCCAAATGTGGCAAAAAATAGGAATGTTTGTTGCACAAAATAACGTGCGTGGCGAAACACTTGGTAAAAAACGCTCAATGCTCAGCACTCAAAAAGGTATATGAGCTACTTCACCCCATTTGTCATGAATAGGGGAAGCCCACTGAAATCAATGAGCTGCCCTATGCATATGGTGCACAGATGCACAAGAACGTGCAAAAACGCGGTATGATTTTGCAAGCTTTTACAAAACGCAAAATATGAATGCGGCCTTATAATTATGCGCTTTTCAGCCTCGTGCTTTTCAGTTCGTTACAGCGTGACGAATGTGCTATCTCCATTACGAACGCTAGTTTTACCAGAACGAGCGCTCCCGTCTCATACTTGATTCTGAGCATGCGCATTTTTTTTCACGTCGTTAAAGCCTACACACGGACGTTTTTCATGACGAGAAAAACAACGATGTAAAAAACGACGTGAAAAATTAGAGCATGTTCCAATTTTTTCATGGCCATTTTTTCACATCGTGAAAAATGCTCTGAAGCCCACACACGATCATTTTTAATGACCATTTTATTTTTTTATTTTTTTCTCGTCATTAAAAACGGTCGTGTGTACGCGGCATAATTGTTTTATTGAGAAACTTTATTTTATAATTTTGAATGGAGTAGCGGAGGTCCTCTGTTGCGTTTCTATTGGCTGTCTGTGTCCCCACTAGGAAAAAGTTCTTACACTTTCTGTAGCGCAGCCACCAAAAGAGAAATAGAGGAAAATGTTACTTAAAAAAGATAGGTGACAACAGAGCTATATCTTCAGATCTCACTTCCTGTTGTGTTTCTGGAAGAGGGAATAAAGGGAAATCCCCCCCAATGGGGTCCCAGACATCAGTGGAACTCTCTCTTTCTCTATATATACTGTATACAGTAGATTATATATATATAGAGAGAGAGAGAGAGAGAGAGAGAGAGAGAAAGACTGCCAGAATTGATGTCATAGTCTCTGTCAGAGCCACGCTTTACGTCATAGTTCCCGTTGGATCCTCGCTTTATGTCATAGTCCCCGTTTGGAGCCTCTCTTTATGTCAAAGTCCCCATTGGATCCTCCCTTTACGCCATAGTCTCCATCGGAGCCTCTCTTAACGTCATAGTCCCCGTTGGATCCTCCCTTTACGCCATAGTCTCCATCGGAGCCTCTCTTTACATCATAGTCCCCGTTGGAGCCTCTCTTTATGTCATTGTCCCCATTGGATCCTCCTTTTACGCCATAGTTCCCATTGGATCCTCCCTTTACGCCATAGTCTCTATCGGAGCCTCTCTTTACATCATAGTCCCCGTTGGAGCCTCACTTTGTCATACTCCCCGTCGGATCCTCCCTTTATGTTATAGTCCCCGTTGGAGCCTCCCTTTACGTAATAGTGCCATTGGAGCCTCCCTTTACATCATAGTGCCCATAAGAGCCTCTCTTTACGTCATAGTCCTCATCGGAGTCTCGCTTTATGTCAGTGGAACTCTCTCTCTCCCTCTCTCTCTATATATTAAAATATAGTGAGAGAGGCTGCCAGCATTTTCCTCTGAAAATGTTAAAATGCTAGTTGCCTTGGTTCCTCTGGCTTCAATATTTTCTGAACCACCACCCTGTAGGGTGACCAAGTGTCCCGGATTGCCCGGAACAGTCTCGCATTTTGCAGGTCTGTCCTGGGCACCTTCATTCCATGACAATACACATACCTCCCAACTTTGTAAATGTCCATTTACATTTTTTCCCCCTCTGATTAAAGTTGTTGAGTGGGGGGGGGGGTGCCGCAGGACAGAGATTTTTTTTTACAAACGTCTGCTGCTAGTTGTTGAGCGGGGGGGGGGGGTCGGAGGATAACGAATGTGTGCAGGGGCCTGCCCGACATTACAGCGATTTTTCACTCGCTGCCGCCTGCCCGACATCAGGACATCCTCCGTCGATTGCGGCAAATTCGATGCTCTCGCGGGTCTGCGGGATATTCGTGTCGGTGCGAGAAGTTCCCGCACAATCCGTGCGTGTTGGGAGGTATGCAATACAGTGTCCCGGGATGAAACTGACACAGCCACCCCCCGGGCCAATCTGATGCCCCCAAAAAAGGCCGCCACATCACCTCTTTACTCACTGACAGTACTTGTCCTGGCCGGTGTACTGCCAAGCATTGCCCCCCAGCGGATTCTGCCCGCTCTGTACTGCGCAGGCGCTGCGCTTTTTCCGAAAATAGCCGAACATGTAGAGCTGAGAGTCAGCTCTACATGGCGCCTGCGCACACCAAATTGTGCTACACTGCTGACATCCAGGCTCTTTCTTTACCATCCGCGTGGACATGGAGGATGTTAAAAAAAGAGCCAGGAGGCCGAGCGAGCGTAGCGAGCCGTCCGAGCAGCCACTTACATCTAGGTCCACGCAGGCGCCGTGTAGAGCTGACTCTCAGCTCTACACGTTCGGCTATTTTTGGAAGCTCATTGACGTTCGTACTGCGCAAGCGCCGCGCCTGCGCAGTACAGTTGGGGGCAGAATCCGCCGGGGGGACGTTTGTCGGCAGATCACCGGAAATGCCTGGAGGAGCACAATCCCCGCCCCCTGCTTGTGATTGGAGAAATCATAAATCCCGCCTCTTATGTCCAATCACTGTGCTGTGATTCGTTACAGCATAAGCTGATTTTTGTGAAGGGGGGGTGTCCCTGAATGGTAGTTTGGAAATGTGGTCACCCTACTGCCCTGCTGGAGGAATGCAGATTTTAAAATTAAAACTCAAGAAATCAAAAAAGTATTGCAGCTTCAGCCATGAAACTAGCATTTTCATATCAGAAGTTGTCACACTTTTACAGTGCATGTTCTTTATGATTGAACATATCGGCGCCTCCCCGGTGCAATCTGATTGGTCGCTCTTGATGTCTGCTGCCGGCTCCTCCCACTTCAGAATGCAGCTAGCTGACAGCCTGCGCCCCACCCACGACGTCACCTTCCAGGAAGCGGAAGTTCTGCACTTCCCGCGAGAAGTGGCGGTAATGTCATCGCGAGCCCCGCCGGTAAAGTCTCGCGAGATCCGGGCACTGCTGAGAGTATTGGAGTGAGTTCAGCCCGCGCTCCGCTCTCCTCCGGTACCGGCCTCACCGCGGAGGGAGGCGGACACCCCCGGACAATGGCCTCCGCCCTGGAGCAGTTCGTCACCAGCGTCCGCCAGCTCTCCTCCCAAGGTGAGAGATAGGAGAGGAGGGCGGGGGCCGGCTGGGCCTACCGGGCCTACCTCTGTGTACCCCATACACTCATTGTGTACCCCATACTATTCCCCTATACTGTGTGTACCCCATACTATTCCCCTATACACTCACTGTATACCCCATACTATTCCCCCTATACACTCACTGTATACTGTGTACCCCATACTATTCCCCCTATACACTCATTGTGTACCCCATACTATTCCCCTATACTGTGTACCCCATACTATTCCCCTATACTGTGTACCCCATACTATTCCCCTATGCACTCATTGTGTACCCCATACTATTCCCCTATACTGTGTACCCCATACTATTCCCCTATACACTCACTGTATACCCCATACTATTCCCCCTATACACTCACTGTATACTGTGTACCCCCATACTATTCCCCCTATACACTCATTGTGTACCCCATACTATTCCCCTATACTGTGTACCCCATACTATTCCCCTATACACTCACTGTATACTGTGTACCCCCATACTATTACCCCATACACTCATTGTGTACCCCATACTATTCCTCTATACACTTGTATACCCCATACTATTCCCCTATACACTCTCTGTATACTGTGTACCCCATACTATTCCCCCTATACACTCATTGTGTACCCCATACTATTCCCCTATACACTCACTGTATACCCCATACTATTCCCCCTATACACTCACTGTATACTGTGTACCCCATACTATTCCCCCTATACACTCATTGTGTACCCCATACTATTCCCCTATACTGTGTACCCCATACTATTCCCCTATACACTCACTGTATACTGTGTACCCCCATACTATTCCCCCTATACACTCATTGTGTACCCCATACTATTCCCCTATACTGTGTACCCCATACTATTCCCCTATACACTCACTGTATACCCCATACTATTCCCCCTATACACTCACTGTATACTGTGTACCCCCATACTATTCCCCCTATACACTCATTGTGTACCCCATACTATTCCCCTATACTGTGTACCCCATACTATTCCCCTATACACTCACTGTATACTGTGTACCCCCATACTATTCCCCCATACACTCGTGTACCCCATACTATTCCTCTATACACTTGTATACCCCATACTATTCCCCTATACACTCTCTGTATACTGTGTACCCCATACTATTCCCCCTATACACTCATTGTATTCCCCCTATACACTCATTGTATACCCCATACTATTCCCCCTATACACTCATTGTATACCCCATACTATTCCCCCTATACACTCATTGTATACCCCATACTATTCCCCCTATACACTCATTGTATACCCCATACTATTCCCCCTATACACTCATTGTATACCCCATACTATTCCCCTATACACTCACTGTATACCCCATACTATTCCCCCTATACACTCACTGTATACCCCATACTATTCCCCCTATACACTCACTGTATACTGTGTACCTCATTCATGACTCTGTGTGTACTGTGCCTCATACTCTATTCCTCCCATATACACTGTGTGTACCTCCATTACCTGTGTATATACTTTACAACATTCCCTACCTCAGTGTATAGGGTGCCCTACCCCCTCCCTGTAAGACTCTGTGCCCCATGTGGATGGACAGGGTCTACACTGTAGGGATCGGTGGAGGAGGAGGACTGTAGGGATCGGTGGAGGAGGAGGACTGTAGGGATCGGTGGAGGAGGAGGAGGACTGTAGGGATCGGTGGAGGAGGAGGAGGACTGTAGGGATCGGTGGAGGAGGAGGAGGACTGTAGGGATCGGTGGAGGAGGAGGAGGACTGTAGGGATCGGTGGAGGAGGAGGAGGACTGTAGGGATCGGTGGAGGAGGAGGAGGACTGTAGGGATCGGTGGAGGAGGACTGTAGGGATCGGTGGAGGAGGACTGTAGGGATCGGTGGAGGAGGAGGAGGACTGTAGGGATCGGTGGAGGAGGAGGAGGACTGTAGGGATCGGTGGAGGAGGAGGAGGACTGTAGGGATCGGTGGAGGAGGAGGAGGACTGTAGGGATCGGTGGAGGAGGAGGAGGACTGTAGGGATCGGTGGAGGAGGAGGAGGACTGTAGGGATCGGTGGAGGAGGAGGAGGACTGTAGGGATCGGTGGAGGAGGAGGAGGACTGTAGGGATCGGTGGAGGAGGAGGAGGACTGTAGGGATCGGTGGAGGAGGAGGAGGACTGTAGGGATCGGTGGAGGAGGAGGAGGACTGTAGGGATCGGTGGAGGAGGAGGAGGACTGTAGGGATCGGTGGAGGAGGAGGAGGACTGTAGGGATCGGTGGAGGAGGAGGAGGACTGTAGGGATCGGTGGAGGAGGACTGTAGGGATCGGAGAATGTAGGGATCAGTGGCAGTTGGAGGAGGATTTTCCTTCTCCTGTACATTGTAGTGATCTCTGACTCTTTATGAAGTACCCTGTAATAAAACACATGATGGATAACTGCAGATTTCACATGCAGAGACGCGTTTCCATCAGATTTAATGCGCATTTCAGAGTTTTTGGTGCACCTTGACATCAGTGGTGGTTTTTTTTTTTTTTTTTTTTTTTTTTTTTATGTACAGATACACACCACTACTGTGACATCACTTCCTCTTCCTGTTTGTGGAGAGAGGACAGTTTATTGCCAAGTTAATGGCAGAGCCCCTCCTGTATCAGTTTTGCTCATCAGAGCCCCATGTCGCCAGTTTCCCCACTCGGGGGTCCCCTCCAGTCTCCCCTCATCACAGCCTCCCCCATTCTCCATCAGAGCTGTTTTTTATCCTCGACAAGCCACCAGACAATAGTAGCCAATTCTCGGTATGGCAGGGCTACTGTTAGAAATCACAGGGGCCCCATACAGCCTACCCAACAGCTGCCCCCACCCCAAAAAATGTAAATTCTACACTAAAATCATTATTGGTGGACACAAACGCATCACTTAAAGTCCCTGCTAAAAGATAAAGTTGTATTGAGTTCGGGGGGGGGGGGGGAGCTGTATGAATGAATGAGGTTCTGGGGCTCCTTCACATGGATGGTGTGGCCTGTACTGTGTGAATCTGTTTTTTACATGGTAGGCAGCCTACGTTATGCTATGGGGACGCAGCATCTGTACAGACACAGGTCCTATTTTGGTGTGTGGATATGGGTGTCCTGCCCCGAATAAGACAGAGTGCATTCAGGGCCACTTACACCTGTCAAATCGGGACCTAGTACAGCCGCTGCATCCTTATAGAGTAACAGGGCTACTCCAGCCACACAAACCGCTCCTTTACACTGTAAGGGTCAGAGAACCCGTGTGAATGAGCTCTTATTTAAAAAAAAAAATTAACTTTTTTTTTTCACTTTATTACCTGTTACTATTTTTTTTATTTTATTACAATTGTTTCCAATTGCGTTTTTTTTTTTTTTATTTCAAGGGGGGCACTTTGATGAAATATCAGGTGTTTAACCACACCCCTAATGTCTCACTTTTGAGACCGGGATTGAGAACATTCCCCAATCCCTTTCTCTGCAGCCTCAGCTCCACTGCAGAATGAATGAGCAGGAGGTGTTGTACAGAGGCTCCTTCCTGTTCATTCATAAATGGAAGCATAGTAGGTAGTGTTTACTATGCTTCAGTTATGAATGAACACGGTGAGTGATTGGCACTGATCACTCCCTGCATTCACAAAAGGATGGGGTTGGATTAAAAAAAAAACGCATTATGCTTAGAAAACGCACATGCTTTTATTTCTCAAACCTGGTGTGACCGTTCCCTTATAGACAGAGCCTGGTGTGTCCAACGACTTTCTTTACTCAGCGTTTAGGTCGAAGCCTCATATACATAACGGGGACAGAGCAGATCGTTCCAAACATTTTAACTTTGCAGTGAAAGCAGAAGCTGTGTGTAGTTGCTCATGTCCCCCCCCCGATAATTATTTATTGAATACGATGTGATCTATAAACATCTCACTGAAGATCTTTCTCTATTTCAGGGCAAATGACTCAGCTGTGTGAGCTGATCAACAAGAGCGGGGAGCTGCTAGCAAAAAACCTCTCACACCTGGACACAGTGCTGGGGGCCCTCGATGTGCAGGAACATTCTCTGGGGGTCCTCGCTGTTTTGTAAGTAGACATTTTCCTGCTCTGCTGGAAATATAACATGGTCCTTATTTTACATAAAGCGTGCCTGGCAGTAAGATACAAAGTCTGCTTACAACGTGTGAGGCCCCATTCACACCTCTGCGTTGTGTAGCTTGAAGCCCCAAAACGCTGGAGGAGAAAAAAATGTATTGTCTATGGCAGGGGTCTTCAAACTACGGCCCTCCAGGTGTTCAGGAACTACAATCCCATCATGCCTAGTAATGTCAGAGTTTTGCAATACCTCATGGGATTTGTAGCTCCGCAACAGCTGGAGGGCCGTAGTTTGAGGATCCCTCTGGTCTATGGAGTTGGTTCACATCTCCACTACAAGTCGTCTGAAGCTCAAAGTTCTGGAGCTTTTTTTCGTAGCTCGAATTGGGCAGATTCGTGCGGTTTTTTTTAGAGCGCTTTTCTTCTCAAATACAATAATTTCATGAAATAATACAAAATAAACTAGAAAGGCTAAAATTTCTGGGGAAATTGTGTGAAGTGTTCTTGCCTCTACCAGTAGTCTACAACTGGGTGGAGTGGCTTGAGTGACTGTGGAAAGGTTGGATTGTGTGGAGTGTTTGGAGTGAGTAAAGATAGTAAACATTACACTATCCAATTGATTTGATCAAATGTAAAAAGTGCACATGACAAGCTTGAGAGTGAGAAATGCATTTCAACTTTTATTTATATAGCACATTATTTTTTTTTTTTTTTTTCTTTCAAAGTTTTATTTTATTTTTTTATTATTGGATTTTATCATAGAATACAAAACAGCGGAAAACGGTATCGGTCGTATTACAGTACATAGTAGAGGTACATAGTAATTCATTTACAGATAATAGAATCAAGAGTAAGCAAAGTTGAACATTAGAAATGCCTTAGAGAAATAAACGTGCATTGTCTTTCCCCCCCAGACACCCCAACTGGGAACATACTGTGTCCTGAGGGAAAGACAACACGGCCAACCTCCATGTTACAACAATTTGTGATACAGAATCTCCCCTCCGAGCTGTGTGGGAGGAGCACTAATGCTACAATTTCCCTCAGCGCTATGTGGGAGGAGCTACAATTCCCCCTCAGCGCTGCCAGGAAACCAATGTTTGTTTATGCAGGCTCTAAGCACAGCTCAGAGTATTTTGCCACTCCTGAATTCTTGTCATTCTTCAAACGGTCATATTTTAATATAAATCCTACAGCGAAGAGCTTTATATTGTGAGAATCACAAGACCCAGACCTACATTTTGATATATAGTATGTCTCTGACATTTTAAAATTAAAGGCACAGTTGCAGTTTAGATATTGCCCTTCAAATTTGAGTGGCCAGAGGGGAGTTTCAATGGACGGCGTGAGTTGCAAACGGTCATATTGTGAAAACTATCAGGGCTATGCCTTAGCCCTAGAGATGTGTAGTGGCAGCAGAGATCGCTGAACGTTTTGATATAAGATTTGTGTAGATGGGCTTGAAAATGAGGGAGTGGTGGCAGTTTAGAAATCATCATGTCCTGATTTTTCAGCTTTTGTCAGCTCACACTCTATTTTCGCCATTCATTCCTTTGGGACAAATTTTGTCGCAAAAAATTACGATATTTCGTGAACCACTTGGCGAAACATTCCACGAAGTTATAGCACACCAATCGGGAACAATCCGCACGTTTCGGTATGTTTATGTAGTGTAAAAGCTGTGGGAGGAGTTAGGGTGGTACATTTTGGCTATAATAAGAATAATATATATGTGAGATAACAGTAAGTGCTCTTGCTATGCATGAACACAATAAAATAAACCTTAACCCTAATATATATTAATCCTTCACCCCCAACCGAACGATAAAGAAGTAAAAAATTAACTCCTAAACTTTAAACCCTGATCCTTAACCCCTTACAAACAAGTACATTTATAAAGGAACAAGCTGGAAAACATAACAGATGATAGTTTGCTTTATTGACTAATTTAAAAAAAAAAAGCGCCAAAGCTTAACGCTTTAAAACACTACGCAAACGCTCAAAACAATGCCCAGAAAAACTCAAACGCCATGCTCACGTGTGAATTCAACCTTATGGTGCTTGTGAAGAAAAAATAGTGTTTATACCTGCCTCACGCCCATGTAATGCATGGGGGCCCTTAGGATTACATCACACTCCTACCTGCTAGATCCTGGGGAATCCAGAGCAGCTGAAATAATATAACAATTTTCTTTTTCAATCGATTGAAGTGTCTTCTCTTGAGATTTTTGACAGCTATGCGTTCCCCAGGAACTTTCCTGGAAGGACGGTGACATCCTACCCAGCGATGTACATCTTACACCTGGGGATCTGTTGCCCTATTTTTACTATAGGTCCAACGTATACCATAGAGAAGCACATAGTTGAATTTACAGCCACTAAAACCCCAGTGTTCATTTTTGTGATTTTTTTTTTTTTTTTTTTTTTTTTTTTTTTTTTTTTTTTGCCACGGCATTAAATGTTTGTGCGGCAAAAAGTCCCAAGTTACTCATTAACTCCTCCTGACCCCCCGTACTGAGGGACTGGTTTGCAATTGTCGGACAAACATGCTGCGTTCCAAAGTCACTTAACTCCCTATTCTTCCCCATTCTGATCGGTTTGAACTTCAGCAAGTCCTCTTCGCCACGTCTAGATGCCCTATAGCATGGATATGCAATTAGCGGACCTCCAGCTGTTGCAAAACTACAAGTCCTATCATGCCTCTGCCTTTGGGTGTCATGCTTGTGGCTGTCAGTCTTGCTATGCCTCATGGGATTTGTAGTTCTGCAACAGCTGGAGGTCCGCTAATTGCATATCCCTGCCCTATAGCATTGAGTTGCTGCCATATGATTGGCTGATTAGCAATTTGTTACCAAGAAATTAAACAGGTGTAACTAAAGTGGTGTGTGTATAATATAACACACACACACACACTTTTCATGCAGATCTTTGATTGTCTGTCTACTGGTATTGGTAGACATGATGAGCATCTGATGCTTATCATTTGGTGTCAGTGACTGCAGTAATGGCCCCCAGTATTTTGTCAAAGCATTAAAGGTGTTGGAGTCCTTGTAAATCAGCAAACAGGACCTGGCAGAGAAAGCCTCTTTCAATTTAGTTTCAGCCAGATGCCACCCAGGTCTCCATGGTCACTGAGAATCTCTGCCCATTCCACAGGAGAAGGTGGATTGGTAAAAAAAAATTCAGTGTCCAGGATAGCTCAACCCTGGCTAGGTAATTTCCCCGGATAACTTTCTTGATTATCCTCTTATTCTTGTTCCATGTGATGGAACGAGACATATTGGAATGTTCTTGTTCTGAGTACCGTATATACTTGAGTATAAACCGACCCGAATATAAGCCGAGGCACCTCATTTTAACACAAAAAAATGGGAAAACGTATTGACTCGAGTATAAGCCTAGGGTGTCCATCTCCATGCCTCACTGTGCCCATGACTAGACTGATGTTTAATATGGGAGTCTATGGAAGGGGTTCCCAGATTTAAAAAAGCGGTGTTCCCCGGCCGTAGGTCCCCCAGACAACATACTTTGTACACTTATAGAGAAAAAATGGGGCTATATGTGTGCCAAGTTTTGGGTCCAGGGGACCTACGGCCGGCCGGTACCAGGTCCCCAAAATCACAGGAGAAATTACTGTTTAACATGGGAGACTATGGAAGGGGTGCCCGGCTTTGAAAAATCGGTGCTCCCCGACTGTAGGTCCCCCGGACAACAAACATTGCACACTTATAGAGGAAGAGTAGGGCTACATGTGTGCCAAGTTTGGGGTCCAGGGGACCTACGGTCGGCCGGTAGCGGGTCCCCAAATTTCAGGAGATCAGGCGCAAAAAGGCGACTCGAGTATAAGCCGAGGGGGGCATTTTCAGCACAAAAAAAATGTGCTTAAAGCGGAGGTTCCGCGACCATTCATTTTTTTTTTTTTTTTTTTTTTTTTTTTTTGTATTCAATCAGTGGATTTATATATCGCAATTGAGTACTCACTTTTTAGGTGTCTTGCAGCATCACCCGTCCGTTTTCATAGTAAAGATAAACTTTTATTATTTTATCTATGCATTTGCCATTTTGCTTGTGGGCATTGTGAAGCCCACAAGCAATTGCTTCCTGGATGCGGTGAATGCTCGGCTCCCGGCATTCACCGCTCTCGGGGATGCGCAGTTTCTACGGCGACCTGCGCCGTAAGCATTATGTTTGTCATAGCAACGGGCGGCGTCATCCCCAGTAAACGCCGCGTGAGCTCCCATAGATCACTGCGGCTCACTCTCGGGGATGCGCACTCTCTACGGCGACCTGCGCCGTAAGCATTTTAGTTGTCATAGCAACGGGCGGCGTCATCCCCAGTACACACCACGTGAGCTCCCATAGATCACTGCGGTGCTGGGGAGACGCCTACTCCCGCGGGAGTCGGATTATTCAATACTAAGGTATTTTGCTATTTAAAAAAAATAAAAAGGCAGATTTTAGCTTCTACATGCACACTGATGCGGTGGAGACAGTGATGAGTTTTTGTGTGAACCTCCGCTTTAAAAACTCGGCTTATACTCGAGTATATACAGTACTTTTTGATTAATTTAGTCCCTCATTAAACCTGTATGGTCGATACTGTCTCTGCTTGTTCTTGGAAAGAAGTATTGAAGTCATTTGGGTTGTAATCAGAATTTGGAGTTTAACCACTTGTCCCCCGCCCACTGTCAATTGACGGCGGGCGGAGGATACTCTCGTTCTGGGAGGACGTCATATGACGTCCTCCCTTTAAAACGAGCTAGGAGGCGCGCGCTTGAAGCCAGCGGCGCGCGCGCGCCCGCTGCGTTCACGAGGCCCCGGTGCGCGTGCCCGGCGGCCGCGATTGCCCGGGAAACGAGCAGGAAAGTGGGTCTCTGTGTGTAAACACAGAGATCCACGTCCTGTGAGGGAGAGGAGGCTGATGGTGTGTCCCTTGTACATAGGGACAACCATTGGTCACCTCCCCCAGTCAGTCCCCTCCCCCCACAGTAAGAACACATTGAGGGAACATATTTAACCCCTTCCCGCCCCCTAGTGGTTAACCCCTTCCCTGCCAATCACATTTATACAGTAATCAATGCATTTTTATAGCAGGGATCGCTGTATAAACGTGAATGGTCCCAAAAATGTGTCAAAAGTGTCCGATGTGTCCGCCGCAATATCGCAGTCACAATAAAAAATCGCAGATCGCCGCCATTACTTTTAAAAAAAATAAAAATGCTATAAATCTATCCCCTATTTTGTACACGCTGTAACTTTTGCGCAAACCAATCAATACGCGCTTATTGCGATTTATTTTTTTTTTTTTTTTTTTTTTTTTTATTTTTTTTTTTTTACCAAAAATATGTAGAAGAATACGTATTGGCCTAAACTGAGGAAAATTGTATTTAAAAAAAAAAAAATGGGTATTTATTATAGCAAAAAGTAAAAAATTTTTTTTTTCCAAACTGGACGCTCTTCTTTTGTTTATAGCGCAAAAAATAAAAACCGCAGAGGTGATCAAATACCACCAAAAGAAAGCTCTGTTTGTGGGAAAAAAAGGACGCAAATTTCGTTTGGGAGCCACGTCGCACGACCGCACAATTGTCATTCAAAGTGTGACAGCGCTGAAAGCTGAAAAATGGCTTGGGCAGGAAGGGGGTTTTCGTGCCCAGTAGAGAAGTGGTTAAATGACGCCTTCTGTTTGCCAGCCAAAGTTATTAAAATGAAAGCTTTTGGGATCACTTGCATCCCTGTATAAAGCCTAATGAAGGGACCAATGTGAGTCCTCAAAGCTTGCTATTTTAAACTAAATTTGACTGGTAACTCCAAACTAATAGATGGCAAACCCAATACAATACTACTTCGTTTGAATGAAAAAAAATTAATTTTCTGGAAGTCAGCTGCGCCAACCATCAAACGTTTCTTATACAAGTTTTGCAAAATCGGCGTGACAATATGTTTTCATTTTTTATTTTCTCTCTTTTTAGGTTTGTCAAATTTTCCATGCCCAGTATTCCTGATTTTGAGACCTTGTTTTCTCAAGTCCAGCTCTTTATCAGCACTTGTAACGGAGAACACATTAGATACGCTACAGACACCTGTATGTATTATTACTCCTTGTAAAGTTGTATTTTTTTATATGTATAACATTGTAGTTTTTTAATTCATTAGTTCTTTTGTCTTTCTGAGCAGTTGCTGGTCTATGCCATCAGTTAACAAATGCACTTGTGGAAAGAAAGCAGGTACGTGAGATTAGATCTGTACTTTATTGTCACAGTATGCATAGGACATGTTTTAAATTTGTAACCAAACTATAATTGAGCTGCAAAAATGAAAAGCATACTAGTATCTTGCCAGTACCATTAATTTATATGTGATTTTAGGTCATGAAAGGACAGGATGTTAGGTTCTATTACAAATATATTTTATAATTCTTTATTTAATTTTTTTTTTTTGTGCCAACCTGGACAGCCCCTGAGAGGTATCTGCGTTCTCAGACAAGCCATAGACAAGATGCAAATGAATACAAATCAACTGACCTCAGTTCATGCAGATCTTTGTCAGGTAAGCATGCAGAGTCACAGCATGGCTATAATCTTCTATGTAAAGCTGAACCCCAGACTGATGTACAGTAAAAGGCACAAAAGCAGCTGTATTAGGCCTGAAGTTTACTTCACCTTGACCTCTCAAAGGTTTTACCTCTTCATGACCATTGCAAGTTCTGCTATTCAGAGTTGTGCTACTCTTCAGTGGAACTTCACTCTCCCAATCATTTCAACTTTTTTATTTTTTTTCTTCAGTTACTTTCTTCATTCTTGCCTAGGCAGATGGCATACATCCCATGAGTCTTCAGGGGGGAGGGGAGTTTTCAGCTAAGCACACTCACCTGCATGCATGCTTGAGCGAAGTGCAGATGGGATTCTAGGAAGTAAATGCAACATGAATCGTTTTCCCGTACTCAAGATGGCCATTACATGTAAAGAAAGAAAAAAAGCCCTAACGCTGCGCTATATGATAAGATGTAAAAATGTGTTTGTTTAAATAAACATTTCAATAATAGCTGCTAGCACTATAAGTTCAATGCAAAAAACTTATAAGGTAAACAAGAAAAAAAGGGAGTGGGAGTGCAGCGCTAAAAAAACACCAATTAAAAAATTTAAAATAGGTGATTAATTATGCAAAAAATATATATGAATTATATGCAATAAATTGTTTGAAACCAAAACTTTAAAAAACTTTGAAAGAGGAAGAGGAAAACTAATGTAGAGTCTCCAAATGAATAAATATACAATTAGTGACAAGTGACATAAAAATGTAAGTAAAAAAGGAGAATAAAGTCCCAAGCAAAAAATAGTAGTAAAAATTCCAAAAAAAGTGTCCACAGTGAAAGTAGAAATGAATCAATCTTCCCAAGGAAACTTCAGGTGTATCACCCTTGTGATAAAAGATCTGCTTACCAGAATGTCGTGACTGTAAAACAGTCTCTCCCAGCACAGGGAATAGGTTTCCCCAAGACCTCAGTCTTCACAGCAGTACTGCAGATAACAGTGGTCCTCATACACTCATGTGGAAAAAAAAGGATATGCCCATAGTGTAATATGCAAAACCAATACTTTAATGAAAAAAGGGAATGCACTTACAATGTGGTAGAAAGATTACAGCGGTAATGGTGGTGGATCGAAGCGGCGTCTCAATAGATCCTGTATGTGTGTGTTCCTATGGCGTCCGCGGCACCTCCTCTCGGTAAGGAATTGCGTAATGACGTCATAATTAATCACCTAATTTTAAATTTTTTAATTGGTGTTTTTTTTAGCGCTGCACTCCCACTCCCTTTTTTTCATTACATGTAAAACTTGCCAGTTATCAGTTCTTTTCTCAAGTGCTGTGTGTGAGGAAAAGAGAGCCTGTGTCAGTTTTTTTCGTTTAGAAATAAATGAAAAACCCAGTGGTGATTTAAATACCACCAAAAGAAAGGTCTATCTGTCTCAAAAAAAAGATAGAAATGTCATATGGGTACAGTGTTGTATGATCGCGCAATCGTCATTCTTTTTACAAAGGGGTTTTATTATTCATTCCAACATAACAGCACATTAGTGATCACATTTCGAATAACATACAATGGTAGACTGTGAGAAACTGGAATAAAGCAAGTAGATCTGTGTAATGCTGGCCATACACTATACAAAAAATCGGTGGAACCCATTTTTGGAAAACAAACATTGGGCCGTGAGAGCAAATGATAGTGTCATCATGTAATGACCGATAAATCGTTCAGTGGACAAATCCATTTTTTTATACATATACCTAGTGAAAACAGTTTGGACGGGAAACACATTAACTAGAGGTCGACCAATATATCGGCCGATTTTTGGCTTTTTTTTTTAATTAATGGGCGTTGGCCGATTGTGCTGGGGGGGAGGCAGATTAAAACTTCAGCGCCACTTGCAAATTACTTCTGTAATAGAAGTCAATGCAAGTCACCTAAAGTCTCCCCGTGGAGCGACTTGTCTCTCCTATCTGGTCAGCTTGCCAAGTCTGAGATAAGAAGCAAAGAGATGCAATGTTTATACTTATCAAAGGACTGAACTTGGTGAGGAGATCTTAGTTTAACCGTTTAAAGCCTTAGAGCTAGTTCACACAGGGGTGACTCGTTGGGCGACTCAGCCGCCTGACAAGTCGCACTCTGCTCTCTTCAATGGAACAGTTCTAATAGGAGCGACGCAAGTCGCTCCGACTTCGAAAAAGGTTCTTGTACGGTTTTGGGGGCGACTTGCATTGACTTCAATACAGAAGTAATTTTGCAAGTCGCCTCTGAAGTCGTCTTAAGATCGCCTTGCCGAATATATCTATAAATATAAATTTTGCAGCCATTTTCTAAAATCATTTAAGTTCATTTTTTATTTTTTTTTCCCTCAATGTACACACAGCACCCCATATTGACAGAAAAAAAAAATGTATTGACATATTTGCAGATTTATTCAAAAAGAAAAACTGAAGTATTCAGACCCTTTGCTCAGTATTTAGTAGAAGCCCCTTTTCATCTAATACAGCCATGAGTCTTTTTTGGGAAAGATGCAACAAGTTTTTCACACCTGGATTTGGGGATCCTCTGCCATTCCTCCTTGCAGATCCTCTCCACTTCTGTCAGGTTGGATGGTAAACGTTGGTGAACAGCCATTTTTAGGTCTCTCCAGAGATGCTCAATTGGGTTTAAGTCAGGGCTCTGGTTGGGCCATTCAAGAACAGTCACGGAGTTGTTGTGAAGCCACTCCTTCGTTATTTTAGCTGTGTGCTTAGGGTTATTGTCTTGTTGGAAGGTAAACCTTCGGCCCAGTCTGAGGTCCTGAGCACTCTGGAGAAGGTTTTCGTCCAGGATATCCCTGTACTTAGCTGCATTCATCTTTCCCTCAATTGCAACCAGTCGTCCTGTCCCTGCAGCTGAAAAACGCCCCCACAGCATGATGCTGCCATCACCATGCTTCACTGTTGGGACTGTATTGGACAGGTGATGAGCAGTGCCTGGTTTTCTCCACACATACCGCTTAGAATGAAGGCCAAAAAAATCTATCCTGGTCTCATCAGACCAGAGAATCTTATTTCTCACCATCTTGGAGTCCTTCAGGTGTTTTTTTTAGCAAACTCCATGCAGGCTTTCATGTGTCTTGCACTGAGAGGCTTCCGTCGGGCCACTCTGCCATAAAGCCCCGACTGGTGGAGGGCTGCAGTGATAGTTGACTTTCTACAACTTTCTCCCATCTGCATCTCTGGAGCTCAGCCACAGTGATCTTTGGGATCTTCTTTACCTCTCTCACCAAGGCTCTTCTCCCCCGATGGCTCAGTTTGGCCAGATGGCCAGCTCTAGGAAAGGTTCTGGTCGTCCTAACCGTCTTCCATTTAAGGATTACGGAGGCCACTGTGCTCTTAGGAACCTTAAGTGCAGCAGATATTTTATTTCTTTTTTGTAACCTTGGCCAGATCTGTGCCTTGCCACAATTCTGTCTCTGAGCTCTTCAGGCAGTTCCTTTTGACCTCATGATTCTCATTCGCTCTGACGTGCACTGTGAGCTGTAAGGTCTTATATAGACAGGTGTGTGTGTGTGTGTGTGTGTGTGTGTGTGTGTGTGTGTGGCTTTCCTAATCAAGTCCAATCGGTATAATAAACACAGCTGGACTCGAAGGTGTAGAACCATCTAAGGCCGGGTTCACACTTGTGCGACACAACAGCCGTCCTTCTTTGGATCCGACTTTCCCCTGCGTCATGAAGCCAACATATGTCCGACTTTCAATGAACGGGATCCGACTTGGATCCCCGCCAATAGCAGGCAGTGTTTGGTATGAATCTTGAGTGGGAACTCTAGGCCAAATTTTAAATACAAAACCAGCATGGGTTCCTCCTCCAAGAGCATACCAGGCCCTTGGGTCTGGTATGGATTTTAAGGGGAACCCCTGCGCCGAAAAAAACGGCGTGGGGGGGGGGTTTCCCCCAAAATCCAAACCAGACCCTTATCCGAGCACGCAACCTGGCAGGCCGCAGGGGAAGAGGGGGGGCGAGAGCGCCCCCCCTCCCGAACCGTACCAGGCCGCATGCCCTCAACATGGGGGTGTTTGGGGCAGGGGGGCGACCTGCGGCCCTCCACCCCAAAGCACCATGCCCCCATGTTGATGAGGACAGGGCCTCTTCCTGACAACCCTGGCCGTTGGTTGTCGGGGTCTGTGGACAGGGGGCTTATCGGAATCCGGGAGCCCCCTTTAATAAGGGGGCCCCCAGATCCCAGCCCCCCACCCTATGTGATTGAGTATGGGGTACATCGTACCCATTCACCTGGTGGGAAAAAATTTCAATAAAAAAACACACAGGTTTTTAAAGTAATTTATTACACAGCTCCGGAGGTCTTCTTCCGACTCCGGGGGTCTCTTCCGTCTTCGGGGGTCTCCGGTGTCGTCTCCGCGCTCTCCGGTTCTTCCTTCCGCCTGCCGGGCCCTCCACTATCTTCCAGCTCTTTTGCTAGTAGAGGGGCCGGTCTTCCCGTCGGCGTCTTCTTCCCTCTTCTCCTCGATGTTGACACGTCGCTTCCTCCCGCTGTAATGCTGGCTATTCGCTCATCAACGATTTATATAGGCTTCTCATGACGTCACATGCTCCGGGTGGCCCCGGAGCATGTGACTGTGACGTCATGGGAGCATGTGACTGACGTCATGGGAAGCCTATATAAATCGATGAGCGAATAGCCAGCATTACAGCGGGAGGAAGCGACGTGTCAACATCGAGAAGGAGAAGAGGGAAGAAGACGGCGACGGGAAGACCGGCCCCTCCACTAGCAAAAGAGCTGGAAGAAGATAGTGGAGGGGCCGGCAGAAGAAAAAAAGAAAGAACCGGAGAGCGAGGGAAGAAGGCGACGGAGAAGACCGGGATCAAAAAGAAAAGAAAATCACTTCTGGAAGCGGCACTCCGATTAAAAAGCCTTTATTCCAAAAGGTTCAGGAAACAAAAAACACACTGCACGACACGGCAAACTGGTCACATCTAGCTGACGCGTTTCACACTATTATAGTGCTTACTCATAGCTATGAGTAAGCACTATAATAGTGTGAAACGCGTCAGCTAGATGTGACCAGTTTGCTGTGTCGTGCAGTGTTTTTTGTTTCCTGAACCTTTTGGAATAAAGGCTTTTTAATCGGAGTGCTGCTTCCAGAAGTGATTTTCTTTTTGATCATAATTGCATTTGCCTGCACCCTTGGCTGCTGGGAGGAGGCATTGTCAGGGATTTCCACACCTGAGCGGCTCCCTCTTTCCCGGAGAAGACCGGGACCCGCTAGCAAAAGAGCTGGAAGAAGATAGCGGAGGCCCGGCAGAAGGAAGGAAGAACCGGAGAGCGCGGAGACGACACCGGAGGCCCCCGAAGTCGGAAGAAGACCTCCGGAGCTGTGTAATTACTTTAAAATACCTGTTTTTTTTATTGACTTTTTTTTTCCACCAGGTGAATGGGTAGGGATGTACCCCCCATACTCATTCACATAGGGTGGGGATCTGGGGTCCCCCTTATTAAAGGGGGGGCTCCCGGATTCCGATAAGCCCCCCCGACAACCAACGGCCAGGGTTGTCGGGAAGAGGCCCTGTCCTCAACATGGGGGCAGGGTGCTTTGGGGTGGGGGGGCCGCAGGTCGCCCCCCCCCTGCACCAAACCCCCCATGTTGAGGGCATGCGGCCTGGTACGGTTCAGGAGGGAGAGGGGGCCGCTCTCTCGCCCCCCCCCTCTTCTCCTGCGGCCTGCCAGGTTGCGTGCTCGGATAAAGGTCTGGTTTGGATTTTGGGGGAACCCCCACGCTATTTTTTCGGCGTAGGGGTTCCCCTTAAAATCTAGACCCAAGGGCCTGGTATGCTCTTGGAGGGGGAACCCATGCCGGTTTTTTATTTTAAAATTTGGCCTGGAGTTCCCCCTCAAGAGCAGCAGAGCACAAGTCGCATGCCAAAGTCGGATCATGCAAGACTGCGGTCCGACTTTGATCCGACTTCAATGATAGTCAATGGGCTGAAGTCGGACTGAAGTAGTACAGGGAGCATTTTCAAATTCGGACCGACATGTGTCGGACCAGTTAAGACGGCTCTCATAGGGAAACATTGATTTTCATGCGACATGAGCTCCCAATGTCGGAGCGTTTGTCGCCCCAGTGTGAACCCGGCCTAAAGGATGATCAGAAGAAATGGACAGTACTTGAGTTAAATGTCACAGTAAAGGGTCTGAATACTTAGGACCATGTGATATTTCAGTTTTTTCTTTAATAAATCTGCAAACATGTCAACAATTCTGTGTTTTTCTGTCAATATGGGTTGCTGTGTGTACATTGAGGGGAAAAAAAGAACTTAAATGATTTTAGCAAATGGCTGCAATATAACAGAGTGAAAATTTTTATTGTGTGTGTGAAGGCTTGTTGTGTTTAATAAATGTTTTAAACTTAAGAAATTTTCTGTATTACTTAAGGCTGCTTTCACACTGGGGCAGGCGTTGACGGTAAAACGCTGCTAGTTTTAGCGGCCGATGAAGGGGGTTAAATGTGCCCGTGTAGCGCTGCTGCCAAAGCAATTTGCAGGTGCTTCGGCAGCGGTACCTATTCATTTCAATGGGCAGGAGTGGTGGAGGGAGCGTTATAGCGCCTGAAAAAACTCCCCAGTGTGAAAGGTCTAACTGTTAGGCCTATTTTTTTCCCTTCATCTCATTAAATCTAACATATCGGCCCAAAAAGTCGGTGTCATATATCGGCCACAATTTCTAAATCGGCTTCGGCCAGAGAAACTCGTATCGGTCGACCTCTAACGTTAACCTTTGACTTTATCATTCGTTCGGCAGAAAATATCCAAACTTGTCCGTCTTCCCTAGGTGGGAAAATTGGTAACGTCCTCTGGAATCTCGGTGATCTGGGACCTGCTGCATCTAATGTAGTCTTCAAGTTATGAATGCAGCTTGCTATCAATCCATTTTGCTAATATGTAATTTATCAAATGAACCATGTTGGAAGTATAGCGCGTAACCAACCCTCCCAGGCTTGGACCTGGGGGCCTAATAGGAAGAGAAAGGGATTGTACAGTAGGAATATGAGAAGGAAGAGCTGTAGAAAGAAAGGGGAGTCCAGGGGGTGGGTGGCAGAAATAAGTAAAATGGAGAGGAGCATAGCATCAAACCTTGAGGGTTGAATGTAGGCGACCCAAGGCTGCCAAACTCGAATACATTTTTTAATGGGTGTCTGAGCGCAATTGTCATTCAAAGTGTGACGGCGCTCAAGGCCAAAAAGTGGCCTGGGCAGGAAGGTGTGTGTGTGTGTGTGTGTGTGTGTGTGTTTCTTTTTTTCTTTTCTCCTACTAAAGGTTTCATTTTATTTTACTTCATTGTTTTTTGAAAATGAACTGATTTGGTGTGAAATAAACAAAATTTTGTATCTATTGCTAAAATCTAATTCTGCTTTTCCTTCCCAACCTTTACAGCTCTGTTTGTTGGCAAAGTGCTTTAAGCCAGCGCTTGCTTATTTAGACGTAGATATGATGGACATCTGTAAAGAAAACGGTGCTTACGATGCTAGACCCTTCCTGTGCTACTACTACTATGGAGGCATGATCTACACAGGGCTAAAAAACTTTGAGAGGGCGCTTTATTTTTACGAACAGGTAGGTGAAATCTCTTTATTATATAATGCAAATGAAGAAGGGTATCAGTGGTGTACAAAAGTAATTTTAATCATTTTTTAATAGTAAATCTTCTTTTCTTTCTTGTCGATTCAAAGTATAACCACATCTCCCTGGGTGGATGTCGTATGACATCCTCGGATTTAAGTGGTTATACCGGAATGATGCCTGCAGCTACAGTCATGATCTCGGTATCAACATTTTCAACAGCCAATTATCTTTCATGTAGGAGTGGCTATGGAGCCACTTGATCACTTCTACAGGCAGTGGAAGAGAGTGCAGCCCCCCCCCCCCCCTGCTAATCCCGTGCTCTCCCATCTATTCAGGGACCACTCCAACCAGCAGCATCAGCTGCAATACACAGATGAACTGACATTCCTCCCTCTCTGAGGTCAGAAATTGAAAGTGAGAAGGATTTTCACTTCCTTTTTCAGTTCTTTGTTTACGAGCCGTTGTTGATTTGTACAAGCAGTCTGATCAAACTGATCTTGGTTTGATTAGATGCTTTGGAGGTCAGAGAGGGGGACAACTCTTTAAAGAGGACCTGTCATGCTTTTGTAGCTCATTATGAAATACTTACCTTTTTAAAAGATAGAATCTGGTTGCTATATGTAACCTGAACCAAGCATGTGTTCATAAATCGTTCTTTTATAACTTGATTCATCTGTTTTTCTCATCTCCAGGCAATTACAACGCCGGCCATGGCAGTCAGTCACATCATGTTGGAATCTTATAAAAAGTATATCCTAGTTTCTTTGATCCTTCTAGGAAAAGTTCAACCGCTGCCTAAATATACCTCACAGATCGTCGGTAGATTTATTAAGGTAAGCTGTTACAGGTCGCTTCGATTTCCGGCTCTCCAGGTGCAGGTAAAAGTGAGGACTTGCGGACTGCTGAAATCATTAGTAAACAATTAGATTTCAGTTTCCCGAGGTCACATCAGTTGAGAATTGTGGTAAGATGCCTTGGGCGACGGCACACTGCTTTTCGAGTTTAGCAAACTCCAATGTTACATTACATAGTGAGCCCTAGGGCTGAGTTCACACTTGTGATTCGCACCACATTTCTGTACACATCACATGCGATATCTGTGCGATGCAAATTCGGCCATACAGTTTTGTATGGCTAAAATCGCATTCGTACCAAAATGGTGCAGGACTTTTTTTATTCTTGGCCAGCACTGGAATCGGAACGCAGATTCCACAGTTCGCAATGCGTTCTGCAAACCGATTTGGGGGTGTCATTCTTTTTATACTGACGCACGCAGCGGTTCACAGAGAGCCGTGTGAACTGCCTGCGATTCAGATGTGATGCGGGAAGACGCAAAGGAAACTGTGGTTCCCGCATTGCACCACTGTGAACGGAACTTGGTGTGGCCATTAAAACTAAGCTGGAGAAAAGGTTTTTGGCAAGAGACTTCATGTCTGTTATGCTGGAAAACATTCACTTTTTCTTTTTTTTTTTGTGGCACTTGCACCTCCCATTGAAAATAACTCCTCCTACCTTAGGTGCTTTGTTACGATGCACAATTATACTTGCAAGCCCAGTGGATCCAGCGTTATCCCCTTCTGCTCTCATACCTGTCCTGCACTGCGATGGGGTTCCAGCAGTCTCTTCCTGGTTCTTGCAGCCGGCTGCACCGATGACATGCTGTATGATCTGGCAGCACGTGATTTGTTTATATGTTGCTTCCTGTAAGATTGCTCAGATTTTTGTGGGTGGTAGAAAGCAGTGCCTCCTAAGATGTGTGACCTTGGTATCCAAAGGGGACAGTGGGAGTAGCATTGAGAAGTGAGAGGGCACTAGTATATAAGGTGGGGGGTGGTTGAGGAAGGAGAATTGACTAGGAGTGCTTTTTATTTTTGCGTGGTCCACTTTAAGTTTGCAATCGCTGGAAAATGCCATAGTATTTTTTTTTCCTTTAATTTTAACCACTTGACCTTTGGAAGATTGTCTGTGAACGGGTTAACATCCGGAGCAAGCAAAGGGGTTAACTGTGTGCCTAGTTTGTGTTTTTTTATTATAGTGTGTGCTGCTTTTTACTAGGGGAAGGGATAGAATTTCCTGCTTTGCAAGGACACAAATTCCATCCCTTCCCTCCTGTCAGAACATGATCTGCCTGGTTTACAAAGGCAGATCGCGGTTCGGTGTGTATCCAAGGCGATGGGCGAGTGCTGGGCGACATTCAGTACCCTGTTTCCGCTGTGTTTAATTGTAACGAAAGCGTGCCCCCTCCCTGGAACGGTTTGGAGTGTGTGTGTGTGTGTGTATTCTCTGATCTAACGCACAGGTGTCATCCTGAAGCAGTTATATAAGCAGTTGAATTTAACATTTTATGAACAGAAGTTACAATTTTAACTTCACAGTGTTGGGGCAGACTTATGAGCAAGGGTTAACCACTTGACCTCAAATATCTTGCCCTTTTCATGACCAGGCTGGTTTTTTTCAGCCCTGGTGTGCCTGTTCGGCTCTGCGCAATTTTAACTGTTAACTGCTCAGTCACGCAACGCTGTACCCAAACAATTTTTTTTTTCAGTGTTTTTCTTTTCGTGGTATATTATCGCCACTTTTTTTTTATTTTTATTTTTTTATTTTTTTTGTGATAAAAACGAAAGGCAGAACATTTTGGGTGAAATTTTTTTTTTTACTTTCTGTTTTTATAACACTAATGGTGGCGATCAGCGACTTATAATGGGACTGGGATACTGCGGCAGTCAGTTTGACGCTGGGGACGGACTGACTGCCACTCATTAATACAGTGACAATACTATATACGGTCACTGTACTAATGACACTGGTTGGGAAGAGGTTAACATCTAGTGCGATTAGGGGTTAAGTGTGCCTAGCTATGCATATATTGTACAAGGATGAGAACTGACAGATTTCTCCCTCTGTACAGAGCTCTGTGTTTACATGGAGCTCTGGGCTGTGATTGCAAACGGCCAATCAGCAGGTCCTGGGCGTTAATCAGTGGCCGGGACTTGTTGCCTGGCTCTGACTGTCTACAAGCACAGCTGTAGCCGGCCATGTGCGTGCCCTAAACCCGGAAGTAGGCAGCGACGTACAGGTACGTTGCTTTGCCTACAGCCGCTGCTCGGCCACAGTACATTGTGGGCGGTCAGACCGTGGTTGAAGAAAGACAGGCTTTCGGTAATATTGGCATGGAGGTGTTGACATTTTGGGAACTTATCATATTCACTCAGTATTTAATATAACATCAGTTAGTTTTTTAAAGGTCCTTTGCAACAGGCATATCTCCCAATTTTTGTAACTCTCTTCTGCTCTAGCACGCAAAAAAAAAATGGGGGGGGGGAGAATACATGTGAACTTTACCTTCTAACAAGCCAGTGCTTGCTGGCCTGCTTTCCAATGTCATGGGGGCATGATGCATGATTGGGATATCACTTCTAGGTACGGAGTCACTTTTTAAGTGAAATTCTCTGCATAACTTTCAGTACGTTTACATACGGTCTAATGACTGGGAGAATATGTGCTAACCTTTTTGATGGGCCTCATTCACATAGGGCATAACTAGAGCATATGCATGTTCTAATCTGAAGTCAGGTGGGACTCAGTAAAAGCTGGGACACAGCTGCTGCTCTTTGACATCCATGCGGGTGCACGGCCCCGAACGCAGACATTGTGTGTTTAGAGCCATGCACCCACATAGATATCAAATTGGGAGCAACGGCCGTGTCATAACTGACTTGACTAGGACTGGCTGCGTGGATATGCACATAACACCTCTGCATCCCAGTGCAGGCAAACACTGGCCTATGCTATAGTGTGCTCTGTGTAAACAAGGCCTTAATCTTCAAATCCATGTACTTATCTGTGGCAGTTATGAACAACCAGTCTTTGACATACTAATGGGCCTCCCTAAAGGCATGGCTGAAATGCCGACATGGTTACCAAGCACTGCAAAAGCAGTGGTGGGCTTGATAGTCTCGAAGCATGGACATTTTCACTGACCTTTGTTTTTTATTTTGCAGCCTCTTAGCAATGCCTACCATGAGCTAGCACAGGTCTATTCAAGCAACAACCCGGCAGAGCTGCGGAACCTGGTGAACAAACACGGCGAGACCTTTACCAGAGACAATAACATGGGGCTGGTGAAACAGTGTCTATCCTCCCTGTACAAAAAGAATATTCAGAGACTTACCAAAGTAAGAGTCCACGCACCTTTCTAACCCAGATAATGAGGCTCATATAACACGTGGAGGAAATGTGTTTCCTAATGTTGGCTTTCATTTTCATATCTGGGTTGCAGTTGCACTGTTTCCACTTTCCTTTTAACTACGTGTTTTTTTTTTTTTTGTTTTTTTTTGTATTCTTTAAAAAGACTCGGAGCATTATACAGTACAAAGATATAGCAAAATAATGGTATGCATATCAGTAATACAAGATGGTGATTTATAAAATTTTCATTAAAGATCATTTTAGGTGTCCTACTACAGTGAGACCCCAATGAGGAACATCTGTGTAGCTATAGTCGGCGGTACAATCGCTCCTAGAGGTTTTCAATTAAGTGATGAGGGCTCTAGATTGTTGGGAAAATGTTGCATGAGAGACCTAAGGGGGGGGGGGGGTTGGTAGAGAATGGGTCATGGGCAAAAGAGTGAATTGGGGTAAGGGACAAAGCGAGGATTTGCTTGCTAGTGGGGGTTTTGGTAACTGGGATGTAGGAGTTGTGAAGCTAAGAGAGATGGTGAGGGATCGGGGGGGGGGGGGGGTTTATCCCCTGTAGCACGCGGCTATAGGAAGCAGTCTGTACTAGTTATAAGTTTAGTGGATTGCAGACTCCTTCTTATTAGTTTGCTTTACAGTCATGTTAAAGAAAAGTAGTCAGTGGCTCCTCCTGTTTGTCAGAAAATGCTACATGCCTGGCTGACCACTTTCCTTCAGTTCTGGTTATACGAATGCTAATTTTTCTTAAGCTTTTGTGGTCCTTTTTTAGGATCAGTGACCGGCATTACCAATCAATGCATTCCTGTCATGTCAGGCAAGGTCTACATTAGGGTGACAGTACTTCTCTGAATTTAGAAGCAGAGCAGCAGCCTTGTCACCCCATTACAGTAATGAATATATATATTTTTTTAAAGCGCTTTTATTGCCATATGCACAAAGAGAATATAATTTACAGTCCTAAAATACATATACAGGCAGTCCCCGAGTTACGAACACAATAAGGACTGTAGGTTTGTTCGTAAGTCGCAACACTGCATTTGTAAGTGAAACTTCCGCCTGTGCATGAATGTTGGGTGTTCCAGGCACTTTTATGTTATCTGGGGCTCTTCTGGCCATGTAGTACTGCAGTTTGGGATGTGTCAGGAGGCGCTCGGAGGTATCCAGGACCAGCGTGGAGCACAAGTGGCTGGCATTTCAGGCCGTTCCTAAGTAGGAGTCGTTCGTAACTTGGACTGCCTGTAACCACATATATACTCTTCAATGCAAGACAAGTATTCCAGGCTAATCTCCTCAAATATGTGCAACAGTAATGAATATTTTAATATACTGTGCAATCATAAAATACTCAGAGCTCCTTCGCATCTTTCAGTTTTTTGTTGTGTTGCAGCCCGATACTACAGTTGCTTAAATGTTTTTTTTTTTTTTCTTTCCTAAATCTATACTCAGTAACCCATAATGACGAAATGAAAACAGAATTTTTAGAAATGTCTGTGAATTAAAAAGAAAAATCTGAAATATGACATTGGTATACAGTGAGGGGGGGGGGGGTATTTGATCCCCTGCTGATTTTGTACATTTGCGCACTGACAAAAATGGTCAGTCTATCATTTTAATGGTAGGTTTATTTTAACAGTGAGACAGAATAACAAATATCCAGAAAAATGCATTTCAAAAAACGTATTTATTTGCATTTTAAGGAGTGAAATTAATATTTGATCCCCTATCAATCAGCAAGATTTCTGGCTCCCAGGTGTCTTTTTTTAATAAAAAATATATATATATATATATATATATATATATATATATAGTGTAATGAGCTGAGATTAGGTGCACTCTCTCTTAAGGCCGGGTTCACACTAGTGCGACACGACATCTGTCCTACTTTGGATCCGACTTTGCCCTGCGACATGAAGCCGACATATGTCCGACTTTCAATGAACGGGGATCCGACTTGGATCCCCGCCAATATCGGGCACTGTTTGGTATGAATCTTAAAGGGGAACTCCAGGCCAAATTTTAAATTAATAAAACGGCGTGGTGTTCCCCTCCAGGAGCATACCAGGCCCTTGGGTCTGATCTGGATTTGAACAGGCACCCCTACGCCGAAAAAACGGCGTGGGGGTCCCCCCAAAATCCAAACCAGACCCTTATCCGAGCACACAACCTGGCCGGCCGCAGGGGAAGAGGGGGGGGGACGGGAGAGCGGCCCCCCCTCCCTCCTGAACCGTGCCAGGCCGCATGCCCTCAACATGGGGGGTTTGGTGCTCTGGGGCAGGGGGGCGACCTGCGGCCCCCCCACCCCAGAGCACCCTGCCCCCATGTTGATGAGGACAGGGCCTCTTCCAGACAACCCTGGCCGTTGGTTGTCGGGGTCTGCGGGCGGGGGGCTTATCGGAATCCGGGAGCCCCCTTCAATAAGGGGGTCCCCGGATCCCGGCCCCCCCACCCTATGTGAATGAGTATGGGGTACATCGTACCCCTACCCATTCACCTGGTGGAAAAAAATTGCAATAAAAAACACTACACAGGTTTTCAAAGTAATTTATTGCACAGCTCCGGGGTCTTCTTCCGACTTCCGGGGGTCTTCTTCCGACTTCCGGGGGTCTTCTTCCGACTTCCGGGGGTCTTCTTCCGACTTCCGGGGGTCTTCTTCCGACTTCCGGGGGTCTTCTTCCGACTTCCGGGGGTCTTCTTCCGACTTCCGGGGGTCTTCTTCCGACTTCCGGGGGTCTTCTTCCGACTTCCGGGGGTCTTCTTCCGACTTCCGGGGGTCTTCTTCCGACTTCCGGGGGTCTTCTTCCGACTTCCGGGGGTCTTTTCCGACTTCGAGGGTCTCCGGTGTCGTCTCCCGCTCTCCGGTTCTTTCTTCCGCCGGGCCTCCGCTAACTTCTTTTTAGCTCTCTTGCTAACAGAGGCCCGGTCTTCCTGTTGTCTCGTCCGGCTCTCCGTTGTTCTTCTGCCGGCCCCTCCACTAACTTCTTCATAGCTCTTTCGCTAGTGGAGGGGCTGGGCTTCCCGTCGCTGTCGGCTTCTTCTTCCCTCTTCTCCTCCTCGATGTTGACGCGTCGCTTCTTCCCGCTGTAATACTGGCTCTCCGCTCCGCATTAATATAGGCTTCTCATGACGTCAGTCACATGTTCCAGGGCACATGGCCCCGGAGCATGTGACTGTGACGTCATGGGAACATGTGACTGTGACGTCATGAGAAGCCTATATTAATGCGGAGTGGAGAGCCAGTATTACAGCGGGAAGAAGCGACGCGTCAACATCGAGGAGGAGAAGAGGGAAGAAGCCGACAGGAAGCCCGGCCCCTCCACTAGCGAAAGAGCTAAAAAGAAGTTAGTGGAGGGGCCGGCAGAAGGACAACGGAGAGCCGGACGAGACAACGGGAAGACCGGGCCTCTGTTAGCAAGAGAGCTCAAAAGAAGTTAGCGGAGGCCCGGTGGAAGAAAGAGCGGGAGACGACACCGGAGACCCCCGAAGTCGGAAAAGACCCCCGGAAGTCGGAAGAAGACCCCCTGAGCGGTGCAATAAATTACTTTGAAAACCTGTGTAGTGTTTTTTTATTGCAATTTTTTTCCACCAGGTGAATGGGTAGGGGTACGATGTACCCCATACTCATTCACATAGGGTGGGAGGGCGGGATCCGGGGACCCCCTTATTGAAGGGGGCTCCCGGATTCCGATAAGCCCCCCGCTCGCAGACCCCGACAACCAACGGCCAGGGTTGTCGGGAAGAGGCCCTGTCCTCATCAACATGGGGGCAGGGTGCTCTGGGGTGGGGGGCCGCAGGTCGCCCCCTGCCCCAGAGCACCAAACCCCCCCCCCATGTTGAGGGAATGCGGCCTGGTACGGTTCAGGAGGGAGGGGGGGCGCTCTCTCGTCCCCCCCCCCCTCTTCCCCTGCGGCCGGCCAGGTTGTGTGCTCGGATAAGGATCTGGTTTGGATTTTAGGGGGACCCCCACGCCGTTTTTTCGGCGTAGGGGCGACCCTTCAAATCCAGACCAGACCCAAGGGCCTGGTATGCTCCTGGAGGGGGAACCTACGCCGGTTTTTTATTTAAAATTTGGCCTGGAGTTCCCCCTCGAGCAGTACAGCACAAGTCGCATGCCAAAGTCGGACCATGCAAGACTGCGGTCCGACTTTGATCCGATTTCAATGATAGTCAATGGGCTAAAGTCGGACCAAAGTAGTACAGGGAGCATTTTCAAAGTCGGACCGACATGTGTCGGACCAGTTAGGACGGCTCCCATAGGGAAACATTGATTTTCACACGTCATGCGACATGAGCTCCCAATGTCGGAGCGTTTGTCGCCCCAGTGTGAACCAGGCCTAAAGGTAGTGCTCCTAATCTCAGCTTGTCACCAATATAAGACACCTGTCCATAGATACAATCAATCAGATTCCAATCTCTCCACCAGGACCAAAGGGCTGTCCAAGGATGTCGGTGACAAGATTGTAGACCTACACAAGGCTGGAATAGGTTACAAGACCATCGCCAAGCAGCTTGGTGAGATGGTGACAACAGTTGGTGCGATTATTCGCAAATGGAAGAAACGTAAAATAACTGTCAATCTCCCTCAGTCTGGGGCTCCATGCAAGATCTCACCTCGTGGTGTTTCAATGATCATGAGAACGGTGAGGAATCAGCCCAGAACTACACAGGAGAATCTTGTCAATGACCTCAAGGCAGCTGGGATCATAGTCTCTAGGAAAACAATTGGTAACACACTACCCCGTATAGGACTGAAATCCTGCAGCGCCTGCAAGGTCCCCCTGCTCAAGAAAGGACATGTACAGGACCGTCTGAATCATTCAGGTGTTCATTAGCAAACTTCAGAGGAGAACTGGGTAAGAGCGTTGTGGTCAGATGAGACCAAAATCTAGCTTTTTGGCATCAACACCGTGTTTGGAGGAGGAATGCTGTCTATGACCCCAAGAACACAATCTTCACCGTCAAACATGGAGGTGGAAACATTATGCTTTGGTATGTTTTCCTGCTAAGGGGACAGGACAACTTCACTGCATCAAAAGGGCGAGGGATGGGGCCCATTTACTGTCAAATCTTGGGTGAGAGCCATGGCATTGAAAATGAGTCGTGGATGGGGTATTCCAGCATGACAATGACCTAAAAAAACACACGGCCAAGGCAACAAAGGAGTGGCTCAAGAAGAAGCACAATTAAGGTCCTGAAGTGGCCTAGCCAGTCTCCAGACCTTAATCCGATAGACAATATGTGGAGGGAGCTGAAGGTTCAAGTTACCAAACGTCAGCCTTGAAATGTGGGTTTGTGTTTTTTTTTTTTGCTAGTTACACTTACCTCGGTAGATTGAGCATTAGACCGATGATGCATCTGTCTGTCCCCTGGCATCTCTGCACTGAGAACCGAGTCGCCAAACACTGCCGATGGCTTGGTTCTCACTCCTTCCCGAGCAGAGCGATGCTGACTGTCAGTCGGCATCGCTTCTGCTCTACTTCTCCGCGCTCATTGGATCGCTGAGCTGTGAAGGGGCTGGGAGCGGCTTTCTCAGCGGCTCGCTGAGACTATCAATCAAGGCAGCTGGTGGATCCCGAATTGGAAGTTGTGGTGATGCGCTGCCTCGACTGATGGCAGTGACGTCAGCAGAGAGCGGACTTCAGACCGCTCTCCGCTGAAAACGGGTCACAGGAGTGCAAAATGAATTCCACTCCTGTAACCCAGAGAAGCCCAGCCTTAAGCTCAGGCTGGGCTTCACCTTTTAATGACTTGGAGAGGATCTGCAAAGAGGAGTGGGACAAAATCCCTCCCGAGATGTGTGTAAACCTGGTGGCCAACTACAAGAAACGTCTGACCTCTGATTGCCAGCAAGGGTTTTGCCATTGCCAACAAGGGTTTTAAGTCATGTTTTGCGTAGGGGTCAAATACTTATATCGCTCATTAAAATGCAAATCAATTTATAACTTTTTTGAAAAGCATTTTTCTGAATTTTTTTGTTCTGTCTCTCACTGTTAAAATAAACCTACCATTAAAATTATAAACTGATAATTTCCTTGTCAGTGGGCAAATGTATAAAATCAGCAGGGGATCAAATTTTTTCCCTCACTAAGTATTCAGACCCTTTGCCAACAACAAGCTTGCAATTTAGCTCGGGTGCCTCTTATTTCTCTTGAATGTTGCTCAATGTTTGTTAGAGGTGTGCATCTTCACTGGTCTCTCGATTACGATTATCCTGTCAACGATTCGATTCTGTGATGTTTCACAAATAATGCCCATAGTTTTCATCAATTTTTTTTAGGGGAAATTCCCAATAAGCCAGTCATCACTCCAAGCCCCACTGCAATGGATAATGTTAAAATTTCCCAGAGATCAGCTGTAAGAATATATAATGGGTGTATGAGTGGATTTTGTTAAGTGTTATGCTTTTTTACACGGCATGGATCACTGTTCGTTCTTTTGGATAAATGAAGCTTGTACGCAAATGTAAAATGAGGCTCTTTACGCCGTTTATTCTGCCTTTAATGCACACACCATTGTTAAAGTTGGGTTATTGATGACATTTTACCATGTGTTTGATCTAACACAAGGTTATTAAAAAGAACAAAAGAGAAGTGATATATCCTTGTGTTATGCGTTCCATGCCATTGTAATTTTTTTTAATTGCACATTCTATTCAGAACACAAAGCACAAGGCAGGTGCATGGCCAGCTTCCTCCTGTGTGTGCCTGCCAGGCTTAGGCCAGGTTCACACATGTGGGATGGGTTCGTGTCTGGGTGTCCGGTGCATTCTGTACATCGGTTCAGGTGCGATTCGGGTCCGAACTTTAGCCTGAATTCGCACCTGAACTGGACCCAAACATGCAAAGGACCCTTTTTTAATTCTGGACAGGTTCCCTCCTGGACATGTGAACCGGCTCCATTGTGAGCTGGTCACACTTGCTTGTCATGCGAATTAGATGCGGGGAAATTCACATTTATGTAAACCCAGCCTCATCCAGGCAGGAGATGAACGATCTATGATACCAGGATAACAAATTGTTTCGACGGGCAAAATTGTCATTCCGCCCAAACAGGATAGTGGGCTTGGGTGCCGGCATTACCTGTTGGCTTTCTTGGGGAAACACGGCAGCTAGATCTTCCTACAATTCCTAGATCTGACACTCAACTGATCTCCAGTTATTTCGCTTTTTTTTTTTTTTTTTTTTTCTCCTAAAAAAATGAACAGTCCTGATAGAATGACCCATGGCTGGAAAAGCACACCGGGGAATCTGCTTGGAACTCAAGTGCACCCATCACTTTTCTCCTGGGAGAGCGCTCCCAGCTTACTCTACCTAAAGCTGTTAAGACAGTGGATTGAATAAGGCAGTTATTTTATTACGTGCCCCACTCTACACAATTTTGAAAAAATATTTAGCTGTATACCTTATTTCTTAGTGGCGCTCACATGACTGCTCACCGCTCTCCTCCTCTCCCGATCTGATAACTACAGTGGGAGGGGCCGAGAATTCCCTGCTGACAGCTGAGAGCAGGAGAGCGGTGGGCAGTCACGAGAGCGGTGCTATGAAAGGGTGTACAGCTATATATATTTTTTAAAGCATGTACAGTGGGGCACTTGATGTAATGTAAGACAGTGGATTAAATAAGTCAGTTTAACTGCTTTAAGTAGAGTACACTGGGAGCGCTCTTCTAGAAGGGGCAGGGCATGCCACAATGACGTCATTCGACCAATCGCCATGCAGCCAATCTCTGCATCGATGCTTCTTTGCAATTCATAGATTAGACCATTTTCAACACTCCTAATGTTTGTACATTAGTTGGACATGATTTGGAAAGGGACACGCCTCTCTATAAAAGACCTCGCAGCTGACAAGGCATTCTGTATCGGGGCAAAAGGCATGAGGTCAAAGGAACTGTCTGTGAAGCTCAGACAGAATTATTGCAAGGTACAGATCTAGGGAAGACTAGAAAAAAAAGTCTGCTGCACTAAGGGTTCCCAAGAGCACAGTGGCCTCTATAATTCTCAAATGGAAAAAGTTTGTCACAACCAGGTTTCTTACAAGAGCTGGTCACCCGGCCAAACTGAGCAATCAGGGGAGAAGGATCTTAGTAAGAGAGGTGACCAAGAACCCGATGGTCACTGACTGAGCTCCAGAGATCCTGTGTGCAGTTAAGACAACGTTCCAGAATGACAACCATCACTGCAGTCCTCCACCAATCTGGGCTGTATGGCAGAATGGCTAGACAGAAGCCTCCCCTCAGTGCAAAACACAAAAAAGGCCTGTTTGGAGTTTGCAAAGAAGCGCTCAAAGGACTCTGATTGTGAGGCACAAGATTCTCTGCTCTGATACCAAGATTGAACTGTTTGGCCTCAATTCTAAACATGTCTGGAGGAAATCGGGCACAGCTCATCACCTGCCCAATACCATCCCAACAGTAAAGCATGGTGGTGGCAGCATCATGCTGTGGGTGTTTTTCAGCAGCTGGGAGACTAATCAGGGTTGAGGGAAAGCTGAATGGAGCGAAGTACAAAGATATCCTTGATGAAGACCTGTTCCACAGTGCTTAGGGCCTCTGACTGACTGGACCGAAGGTTCACCTTCCAACATGACAACCATCCTAAGCACACGGCCAATACAGCACAGGAGTGGCTTAGGGATAGCCCTTTGAGTGGCCCAGCCAGAGCCCTGACTTGCACCCTATTGAACATCTCTGCAGAGACCTGAATGGCTGTCCGACGGTCCCCATCCAACCTGACTGTGCTGGAGAGGATTTGCAAAGAAGAATGGCGAGAAAATCCCCCAATCCAGGTGTGCAAAGCTTGTCCCGTCATACTGGAAAAGACTCCAGGCTGTAAGTGCTGCCCAAGGTGCTCCAACAAAGTACTGAGTAAAGGGTCTGAATACTTTAGTACATGTGATATTTCTAATATGTTTTCACTTTGTCATTATGGGGTACTGAGTGTAGATTGAGAAAAAATAATTTAACAACTGTAGTATCGGGCTGCAACATAACAAAATTGAAAAAAATGTGAAGGGGGTCTGAATACTATATGAATGCACTGTATTCCAGCTTACCACTCCTAAGAGATGGTGTCTGCATTTCTTTCCAGGGTATTTCCCCTTTTCACCTGGTGATCCTGCCCATAACACACTTCCTGTCCTAGCGTGACAACGCTCACACATCACTATCTATAGAGGAACTTTTTTTTTTTATTGAACAAATATAAATATGCTTTTAATTGTATATTAAACAGACCAAAAAGGATTAATGAGAAGTCCAAATATACAGTTTTTTCAGATACCCATTTAAATGCATATTTACTATTGAACTTGTTTCCACTTTAGGCCTAGGTTCACACTATTGTATGCGCATTTGGTGTGCACATTACGGGTACAGCAGCCTATTCATTTGAATGGGCTGCTTTACCCACGAGAAATGATGGGTTTGGAATGTGCGCGGTTTTATGCACACTGGGCTCCGACACACATGTGAACCTAGGCTTATATTGGTGCAGTGCTGCCTCTGACCAGCAATAGGGATAATATATAAGGTGGGCTGCAGTCTTCTAATCTGTGTTATTCCCTCCTACAGACGTTTCTTACCCTCTCCCTACAAGACATGGCTAGTAGAGTTCAGTTATCAGGTGCTCAGGAGGCTGAAAAATATGTTCTGTATATGGTAAGATATTGTCCCCTTTAAGTGACATTTGTGTGTTTTTATTTATTATAGGTAACATTTGTAATTTTAGCTTCCCCATTTACCCTGAAAAAGCAATCTTATCACTGCATGCAGAGGTTAGAGTGGGAGTGGGGGTTTCACATTTAATTATGCAACAGTAATGAATTGAGTTTTTTTTTTTTTTAAATCTTTTTATGCCTGTTTTCCTGTGTCTGGGCTCACAGAGCCTAATGGAAAAATGTATCCATGCTTATTAGTGACTTTGGTTTGTTCAGCTGTGAACTTTAACTGTGGAATTCCAGCTTAAACCTTACTAGCCTTAATAAAGTCCCTTCCCCCTTCCTAATACCTGTGCTGACTAACCTATGTGAGAAAGATTTTATATACATATTTCCTGCACACTTCAGTCCTTGTCACCTGATCCCCCCCCCCTATGTTTGCTTGCAGTGGAGAATAGGGAGTGCCTGACCATGGCTGTTAGAGCCAGGAGTGGTAACATCACCCATGGGCTGCTATGGCCCATCCATTTTTGTCGCTCCCTCCTCTCCCCTGCAGCTGCTGCTGGCTGACACAAGGGAGACAGATCACATGACCAGAGCAGGCAGAAAATGGGTAATTGTATAAAAAAAAAAATTATACAGGTTAGGCAGAGGAAGAGAGCATTTTTAAGGATGGCTCTGTTTAAGCTAGAGATTCACTTTAAGTGTCAGAGTTCAAAGAATGATGACATCCGTTGTGTTTTTGTTGCTTTTTAAAGTGTCTTCCTATTTCAGATAGAAGATGGAGAAATCTTTGCAAGTATTAATCAGAAGGATGGGATGGTGTGCTTTCATGATAATCCAGAGAAATACAACAATCCAGCTATGCTTCATAATATTGATCAGGAGGTAAGCTGGAAACCCCGCAGGGTCTAACATGGACAGTTGAGTGCAAGGAAGACCTCAGGGGTTTTGAGATCCTTGATGTCTCTTTTTAAAGCAGACCTTTACCTAGATTTCACATCAGCATGCAAAGATGCACGCTAGTTTGAAATTGCAAACAGGTTCCTCCTCCCTCCCTCCCTATTGCCTTCAGGAAAATAGTGTACCTAAACTGCAAGATTGTGTCCAACTGAGCATGCGTGAGATGAAACACCTGTCATGCATTTCATTTAGTGTATACACCATGCAAAATTTGTAATTTGCTGGGGTAAAAAGGCTTCTCCCTGAGATCTTGGAAGGGGTTTTATTTTCCTAAAAAGATGTTTGTAGTAGACTTGTGCACAACGGAAAAATTCGTTTCGGTTCGTTTCTTTCCGGTCCTGTTGATTCTTAATCATTCGTAATTTTGCTAGACGGGATTTTTCGTGTTCGGACTCATTCGTATTTTTGCAAGCGACATTTTTCGTTGACTTTTTTGTTGCTTTATAATTCGTACTTTCGGTAGAGTACGTTGTTTTTCGTTCTGGACACAACTACTTTCGTAACTTTTTTTGGGTTCGTTGATTCGTAATTTTCCGTGTCTCTCTCACAACGACGCTGCCTATTATGCCTAATGTGCTTCGAATGGATTTGTACTTTTCTAAATACATAGCGGTTATTTGTAACGATTCGAAATCTCGTATTTTACTTTCGTTTTTTACATGCGGCTATAGGCTCCGCCCCTGTACACCATTTTGAGAGGGTTCAGCACGGTGAGGGAGAAGCAGAGAGCAGAGCAGAGTGAGTGTTATTGTGCTTCGAATGGATTTGAAATCTCGTATTTTACTTTCGTTTTTTCATGCGGCTATAGCCTCCGCCCCTGTACACCATTTTGAGAGGGAGTTCAGCATGGTGAGGGAGAAGCAGAGAGCAGAGTGAGTGTTATTGTGCTTCGAATGGATTCGTACATTCGTAACTTTTTTCATAACGAATTATGCCGAAGACCTTCGGGCATTCGCTATTTTGCGGTATAATTTATTTCGGATTCGGTTTTATTCGTAATTGCTCTGTTCGGAAATTCGAATGCTTCCGAATGTCCGAAAGTTGCTAAATTCGGACGAATTTTGATTCACAAAATCGGCACAAGCCTAGTTTGTAGTGTTCTACGGTGCAGGATGAAGCCCATGACATCATGAACTTCGTTGGGTAATGAGGCACCACACCCTAGCCCAACAGGTGGACAGGAATGTGGTTGGCCTCAGCCTTGAACTCCTAATCCATGCCTTTGATGCATTTCGCCTTGCCCACCAGGGCTTAATCGGAGGTCTTGCGCTTCATCTTCTTGTGCAGTATCAGGGACCTTTTTAAAATTGCAGTACAGGGACCCAGGCATCACAAGTAAGAAAAAAAATAGGTAAGTATGAGTTTACTCTGTAATACAGGTTTATAGAGGGGTGTGTGGTGGTGTGTTTGTTTTTGTGCAAAAAAAAAAAAACGTTATTTTGGTGGTATTTAATCGCCCCTGGGTTTGTTTGTTTTTTTGCACTAATGAAAAAAGACCGAAAGTTTGAAAAAAAAAAATGGCTATTTACTTAGTTTGTTAACATTTTGCAAAGAAGTAATTTCTCTTCATAAATTTTGACAAGTTTATGCTGCTACATTTGTTTGGTAAAAATAACCAACCCAAATCGGTGTATATTATTTTCGGTGTGAAAGTCTACAAGCTATGGTACCAACCATTGAAAATAGATCACACCAGATGTACTGACGGCCTATCATTTTTTGAGGCCCTAACATGTCAGGACAGTGCAAATACCCCCCCCCCCCCCCAAGACCCCTTTTTGGAAAGTAGACCGTCCAAGGTATTTAGACACCTTTCACACTGGGGCGGTTTGCAGGCGCTATTGTGCTAAAAATGGCGCCTGCAAACCGACCCTAAACAGCGGCTGCTGTTTCTCCAGTGTAAAAGCCCGAGGGCTTTCACACTGGAGCGGTACGCTAGCAGGTCTGCTCCAAAAGTCCTGCTAGCAGCATCTTTGGAGTGGTGAGAGGAGCAGTGTTCTTACCGCTCCTTCCCATTGAAAGCAATGGGAAACCGTGGCTATCCAGCCGGCAATGCGCCTCTGCAGAGGCGCATTGCCGGCGGTATTGACCCTTTTTCGGCCACTAGCGGGGGTTAAAACTGCACCGCTAGCGGCCGAATACTGCCGCAATTCCGACAGTATAGCGCTGCTAAAAATAGCGGTGCTATACCGCCAGCGCACCTCCCGCCCCAGTGTGAAAGGTGCCTTTTAGTAAGAGGCATGACAAGTTTTTTTGAAGTTGTAATTTTTTTTTCTCACAATTCCTGGAGTTCCTCCCTGTTCCGGGCCTTGTGTTCGACATATGTGGGTTAGAGTAGAGCTGCCTGGAATAATTTTCTTACAATCCCCCACACCGCTGAAATTGGAGGTGGGGATGTTATGTTCTATAAACCACTGTGTCATTGGACAATGCTACCAATTATAACATGTTTCAGCCACTAGTGGTTGGAGGAAAGCGAATAGTTCTGTCATTGAGGGTGGAGCAGAAGGGGAACCTTTGCTCATGGGGTGGGCATTATTACAGATTACACAGCTGAAGTGTTGATTAGTGTTCTCTCTCTAGGCTGGATGTAAGATGCAACAGGTGTATGAATCACTAGAAAAGCTGAACAGAAATTGCTAATCTTTTGGCAGATTAAACCAGTTCTCTATTTCATCAGTGTTTGGCTGAATTCCAAATTAAATGATTTGCCCAAACTGCTAGAGGTGTAGCTGTGTTGATTCACGTGTGGCTTGCACACAAGCACCGTATTTATGGAGCTTTAAACCCGCTTTGTGCGCATCTCTGTATATCCCACTTGGCATGTTGCAAAAATTGCACCAACCCATCTGTAACCTCTATATAGTACATTGAAGGCATGCAGAAATGTTATTGTTTGGTTTATTCTCTCACCAGATGCTTCGATGTATAGACCTTGATGACCGGTTAAAGGCAATGGATCAGGAGATCACCATGAACCCACAGTTTGTTCAGAAGGTAAGATATTCTGTACACATTGTTCACATGAAAGTGTTTTTTCTCTATCCACATCATTTAAAATAAAATCCAAGTACTTGGAGGACCACAGAACTTGCAATGACATCCATGTCAACCCAACCCCCACGCCCTTTCCCTTTTTTATTGGTCGATCATGGAAATGTTTTGCAGAGAGATTGCTAGCATTTTTTTATATCTCATGGTAAAAAGCCTCCCTTTTGTAGATCCTGAGCGCTGCTGAGCACCGCCATCTTGGGTGTGATATCAGCAGACTCGGCTGTCACTATAGTATTCCACTTTGCTCCTCCCAGCATTTGTTGGGATGGTTTGTGTTCTACCGTGTTTTCCCCAAAATAAGACCTACTGTTATTTTCCAGGAGGGCTGCAATATAAGCCCTACCTTGAAAACAAAACCCTATTTTAAAATCTTATAATCCACCTATTAGAGTAGTATATAATGTATGCGTTTCTGTAATTTTCCCGAAAACCTTCGGCTCAGCTGACCTCCCGTTTGCTCTCCTCCCGGCTGTCGGTGGGGGATCTGGGGGAGGGGGGGGGGCGCGGCTGGCCTCCTGCAGTGGAGCGGTCAACAGCACTCTGGGGGGGGGGGGGGTCACGGAAGCGCCGAGTGGCACTGTGTAACAAAGGTTATTTGACACAATTATATTACTCACACTACATTGTATACTAAAGTAATAGTGTGGATTATAGTATTTTACAAGCATTTTAACTTGGTTCACACTGGGAATTTCTGACAGGCAGAGAAGTGGAGAGAAGACAGCACATTACATGGTAAGACCTACCCTGGAAATGAGCCCTACTGTGTCTTTTGTTGCCAAAATGAATATGACCCAAGCTTATTTTTGGGGAAACAGTGGTACTGGGGGGGGGGGGTCCATCCAGAATATTCATCATGCACCCCTACAGGGATGCCATACCGCTGATGTTCCTTGGAACAGCTGATCTACCCCCCCCCCCCCACTGCACCAAACTATTCCTCTCTCCTCCTGTATCTCTGTCCTAAACAATGAAATAAAAAAAAATGCGTAGGTGTAGGAGCCAGTACACACAGTAGTTAGAACCAGAAGAGGGGAGGACTATGATGTAAAGGAGGATGGTGCTGGGTTAGCTGTTTGCATATCATTGCAAGTCAGATTTTCTTCTGGAAAATAAAAAAAACATGGCAAGTAAGCATTTGAAATTGGTTGTTCTGTGCTTTATTTTTTTTTTTTTTTTTTTGAGTTGGTGACAGGGTCTCTTGAAGCTGAACTAAAAGTTTTAAAGTGATATTAAAGTTGTTTAAAAAAAAAAAAAAAAAAAATTATACTTGCCTGCTCTGTGCAGCAGTTCTTTTTGGGTCCCTCACGGAGCTCCTTTCCCCCTCCTCCTGCCAAGTGCCCCCACAGTGAACAGCTTACAATGGGGGCACCCAAGCAGGCCCGTTCTCCAAAGCTGTGGCTCTGCGTGTCCATTCACACACAGCTGCGGTTCGGCCCTGCGCCTCTCTCATGATTGGCTCAATAGCTCCCGCTGCTGTCTCTGCTAATGAACAGGCAGATTTCCTGGAGAGCCAAGGCACTCGTTCGTGCACATCACTGGATCGAGATGGGGCTCAGGTAATTAGGATAAAATGCATGAAGGTAAAAAAAAACCTTGAGCCCTTAGTCACTTTAATTGCTTATCTTTCAAATGGTCCCTCTCTGGTGCTGGCATCGCATCTTTCCATTCAGACACAGGCCTTGCCCCGCCCCCTTTCTCTCCTCACTGGCTGAATGACTTTGACAGCAGCGGGAGCCAATGGTGCTGCGTTTCTGTCTCGGCCAATGAGGAGTCCTGGGCAGCCGAGACACTGCTGCAACATTGCTGGATCTTGAGGGGGGCTCAGGTAAGTATCAGGGGGCTGCTGCACACAGAAGGCTTTTTATCTTGATGCATAGAATACATTAAGATAAACTTCTGACTTTTCAACCACTAAGTTTTTTTTTTTTTTTTTTTTTTTTTTTTTGCTTTAAAGAAGTGATACCTAAACAATGATACTTAAATTATGTCCTTCAGACATGGGGAGTGTATGTATATGAAGTGGGTTGTTGTGTGTTGCAGAGTATGGGCTCACAAGAAGACGACTCAGGAAGCAAGCCATCCAGTTATTCTTGAAGGGAAGAACTTCCTGCACCTCCCAAACTCCAGAATGTGGATTGTCAGCAATGCAAAACTTCTCAATTCAGCCTAAAATACGTCTTCACAAAGCAATTGGGAGAAACTCTATTTTTGCCTGGACATTGAAATATACCTGAAAATCCAATATTTATGAAGTTTCTCTGTCCTGTATGCGTTACCAGTTATACTCTGAGGAACGAAATACAACCTATACAAATAAAGTCTGTTGTGAATTTGTCTGTGGAAAGACCCTCATTTTATATCTGAAGCACTTGCCTGCCTACTGGTGTAAAGCAGCCGCTGTACTATTAAAGGGGCCATCACAATAGAAACTAGAAACTGTCATTGTGAGTATTTATAATGGAGGGGGTGATTACATTATCCTGTATCCCTTGTTTTTGGCTAGGGTACCCATAAAGGGCACACTTCCCTTGCTCCCCAGGTAGCCAGTGTTCTCTCTAGCGGTCTGGGTCCTCTGTGTCCTGCATTTCATGTAATGGTGTCTGAGCTAATGGTGCCAAAAGAGAAGAGACTCTGGAGGACCGGTTCCAGTGGGGAGATCAGCAAAGCTCCAGCGTGGCAGCTGGCCCATCATTGTATTAAGATGAGACTGCTCTGGATAAACAAATTGCAGAGCAACTGTTGGTGACAGTGGAGCTCTGCTGGTTAGTACTGTGAGCCACACTCTGATCTGCAGCTGCATGGTCACTTTGACAGCCCAGATTTCCTCTGCATTCATTTTATGAGCAAAAGCTGCTGTAGCAATTCTGCATGCTGCAGCCGCTGTGATCATCGCAGCCATATAGCACAGACTCCTGAAGACCAGTTCTCCACTCCTAGGTTCTTGTGCAGTCTCTATACAATCTAATTGGTCCATATATTAGAATAGTACAGAAACTGTCCCATCTGATTGGCACAGTCTATGTACATTTTGATTGGCCCAGTTTCTGTACAATCGGATTGGGACAGTCTCTGTACAATGATTCAGGATTGCTATAGCGCCAACAGTTTACATAGCGCTGTACAATATAAAAGGGAGACAATACAGTTACAATACAATAAAATACAACAGGGTTAAGAGGGCCCTGCTCAGAAGAGCTTGAAATCTATTAGGGTGGGGCAAGTGGTACAAAAGGTTGTAAATTTGGGGAATGAGCTGATGGAAGTGGTAAAAGATTAGGCATGATGGGCTTCCCTGAAGTGGTGAGTTTTCAGAGATCGCCTCAAGGCAGCTCGAGTAAGAGATAGCCGGACAGATTGAGGTAGAGAGTTCCAGAGGTTGGGAGAGGCTCTGGAAATAAGCATGGGAAGAGAAGACAAGGGAGCTTGAGAGCAGGAGGTCATGAGAAGAGTGGAGAGGATGGTTTGGGTAATATTTGGAGACAAAATTGGTAATGTAGCTCGGGGGGCAGAGTTGTGAATGGCTTTGTATGTAGTTAATAATTTTAATTTGCTAGGTGATCTGGAGCCAGTGTAGGGATTGGTGGAGAGGGGTGGCAGACATTGAGCAGTTGGTAAGGTAGATAAGTTTGGCAGCAGCATTCATGATGGACTGAAGTGTGGATAGCCTATGGAGAGGCAGGCCAATGAGAAGGGAGTTACAATAATCAAGGTGAGAGATAACAAGGAAGTGAATGAGGAGCTTGGTGGTTTCATTTGTTGAAAAGGGGCACATTTTTGAGATGTTACTGAGGTGAAGTCTACAAGCCTTTGACGATGACTGACTGGCTTTGGGGTGAAAGGACAGTTCAGAGTCTAGGATTACACCTAGGACCCCTGAATGAGGGGAGGGACTGATGGTTGCATTATTGATGGGAAAAGTCATGGAGGGGGGCACGGGCGGGGGGGAATTTTTATCAGCTTGGTTTTAGAGAGATCTAGTTTAAGGAAGTGGTGCAATATCCACGCTGATATGTCAGTTATTAAGTTGGTAATGTGGGAGGAGACTAAAGGAGTGAGGTGAGGCGTAGACAGATTTGGGTGTCATCGGTGTATAGATGGTATTGGAAGCCGTGGGCGGTTATCAAGTGACCAAGGAAGAATGGATGGAGAAGGGGTCCAAAAACAGAGCCTTGGGGGACCCCCACAGAAAGGAGCAATGGAGAGAAGGAAACTGAGTTGTAGGTAACACTGAGCCTAGGTTCACACTGTAGCAATGCAGGAACCAGCGCAATTTCGGCACCGGTTCCCACATTGCATCGCTCCCGCAGGCAGTTCACACTGCCCTCCACGAACCACTGCGGGTGTCAATACAATGTTCATGAACAACCCAGATCGGTTCACAGATCGCAGTGCGAACTGGATTGGGATTGCATGGGTGAGAACACCCATGCAATCCGATTCCAGTGCGGGGGAAATAAAAGTTCCTGCACCTTTTTTGTGTGCGAATCCAATGCGAGTTCAGCCATCCAAACTGTATGGCTGAACTTGGATTGCACAGGCATCGCATGTGATCGGCCCCGCAGTGTGGGTGCAAATCACATGCGATGTCTGGGTTTGCATATTTGTGAACCCGGGCTGAAGGTGTGTTGTGATAGGAAGAGGACAAGGATAGAGCAGAATCTTGAAGGCCAAGGAAACGGAGCTTATTAAACAGGAGTGGGTGGTCAACAGTATCAAAGGCCCGATAATGTTACATTGGAAATCGGCCATCCCACCCACCCGCCCCTGAATCATGGGAAAAAAGTGGTTAACTCTGTATTGCCCTTGTACCAACACGCATACGAGAGCAGGCAATGTCCGGGTAAATTTGACAATGTGTGGTCAGCGTGGATAGACGCATGTGGGGGAGGGAATGCGGTTGGGTGATCCGAGGTTTACGGTTGAGGTATTTTCCTCTAAGCCTACAGTGTACCACAGGGCGTCACCGGAATTTGGTGGCCATTCCCCCCCCCCCCGTGACACGAAGTCAACACCCGGTGAGGTCTGAGGGTAGGCTACTGCATATGGTTCCAGATAGCCGTCCTTGAGTGAGCCAGACTCAAACGCTCCCCTGCAGGATTGAATGTTATATGCACTGTCTGTGACATTCTTTTACTGAGGTTTAACTCAGTTGAAGATGGCTATGTTGAATGGAATGTATGCCTATAGCTGACTATGCTGTACTGCGGAATTGTTCAATAAAAACGTATCTGTTAAAAAAAAAAACGTATCAAAGGCCCAGAGAGGTCAAGTAGTAAGAGTCTGGAGTCGTGACCTTTTTTGGTTTTAGCAGTTAGTAAATCTTTAGTGAGTTTTAAGAAGCCCAGTTTCTGTGGAGTGCTGCGAGCGAAAGCCAGACTGTAAGGCAGGGATATGCAATTAGCAGACCTCCAGCTGTTGCAAAACTACAAGTCCCATCATGCCTCTGGGTGTCATGCTTGTGGATGTCAGTCTTGCTATGCCTCATGGGACTTGTAGTTCTGCAACAGCTGGAGGTCCGCTAATTGCCTATCCCTGCTGTAAGGGGTCAGGAAGGTTATTGTCACTGAGGTGAAGGAACTGAGACGGTTGTAGACTAGGCGTTCTAGAAAAATGGGAGCAATGAGATGGATCTTAAGTTGTTCAGGTTGGTGGGGTCCAGTGAGGGCATTTTAAGTATGGGAGTGATTTGCACATGTTTAGAGGGGAGGTGAAGGGGCCACTAGAGAGGGAGAGATTGTAGATGTGAGTAAGGGATCATAGGATAGAATAAAAGGGGTGACCGTAGTAGTTGCGGGAAAAGGATCCAGGGGACAATTGGTTAGGTGGGCATCTGAGAAGTTTTGTAACCTTCAGTAGTAGCCAGTTCAAAAGAGGAGAGTGTTGACTGTGCTGTTAGGCAAGGTATGTTGGGTGGTGAATATGTACGCACAGTGGAGGTATCCTCAGGTATTTTCATCAATCTGGTCTTTGAAGTGATTGTCAATCTCTTGGGCAGTGAGTTAGTGGGTAGAGGGGGTGGGGGATGAAGCATAGAGTTAAAGGTTGAGAAGAGCCAATAGGGATTGGATGACAAGGTATTAATATGAGAGACAAAGTAGGTTTGTTTGGCGGCATTGTATATTGTAGTTGTGCCGTAAATCTATGGAAAAGGAGTCTCTGCCCACATCCCTAACTAGAACACAAAAATGGGAAGTTTTTTCCTCTGTTGGACTTGGAGAGGCAGAAAACCTTTTAAAACAATCAGAAATGCATCAAAAATATATTTTATTTGAACAAGTTGAATTTTGATATAACTTTGATAAGTCCAAAATTGGATGCATATATGTTTATACAGGTGAGATATCAGACATTTATACAAACAACCACTTGACTCTGTCCTGGTAGATAAACCGCCTGATGCGTTTCAAGGTTGATAGTGATAAAACCTCTTCTTCAGGGGCTAGTGGTTTTAGTGATTGGTTGTTGAAGATTAAATAAAAAGCATTGGCAGCATTGAGGCAGGAATTGTATTTTTGGAGGGCAGATTTATATCGGTAATGTCCTGCAGTTTTGCGCCATAGTTGTTCAAGAGCACGGCATTGTCTCTTGAGATTTCTAGTGTTGTCAGTTTTGCCATGGTTGTAATGGTCGAGGCCTGACTGTGCATGTAGTTAGCGCGTGAATTGTTGTAGACAGAGGTGGCCAGATCAGGACAGGGTAGAGATTATGTCATAGAGGTGGTCAGTAGCAGAATAGAGAAGAGAAGGGTTAAAGTGACGAAGGTTCCTACAAGTAATTGTTTGCTGCTTGGGATGGTTGGAGGCAAGACTACAGTGAAACTGATGGGGGTTGTGATCAGAGAGAGGAAAGGGGGTGTTGCTGAGGTTGCCAGGAGTGCAGAGATGGGAGAATACAAGGTCGAGGGTATTACCATTGGAGTGATTGGAAGTGTGCCTCAAAAGATGGTGAAGTTGAGCTGTAGCTGAACTGTTAACATTAACAGGGATGTTGAAGTTGCCAAGAACGATAGTGGGGTATTTCAGAGGAGAGAAAGTAGGGTAGCCAGGCAGCGAAGTCATCAAAAAAGCGCAATATTGGTCCAGGGGGATGATAAATTGCTGCAATCCTCAGAGAAATGGGAGAAAACCGATGAATATAGTGAATCTCAAAAGAAAGAGGGATAGGATGGACTTTGAAGGTGCTTTGTTGGGATAGAAGGAATTGCATTTGAAAAACTGCTGTGCAAATACAGTGTGACATAAAAAATTGCAATGATCACCATTTTATTCCCTAGGGTCTCTGCTAAAAATATGTTTGGGGATTTAATGTAAAGTTTCTAGCAAAAAAAAATGCTGTTTGTTTTACTTGTAAAAAAAGTATTGAATAGGCCTGGCCTTTAAGTGGTTAAACAATATTTTGCGTAAATGCTGTACAATCAGATTGTACAGAGATGGTGCAACCAGACCATTCCAATCTGAATAGGCAATCTATGAACAAATCTGATTGGACCATCTCTGTAGAATCAGACAGGACCTGTTCAGTTGGACAATCTTTGTGCAGTTTTATTGGACCAGTCTAATTTAACATCGCTGGACAATCTCTCTACAGTCTGATTTAGACCATCTCTGTACAATCTGATTGGACCAGTCTGATTCTACAGGGGCGGGCCCATCCAAGCTGTTAAAAAAAAAAAAAGGCACTTTAAGAGTGACCAGGCGCCGGACATGCGGCGGTCTATGGGAAGCTTCCCAGCCTGCAATTAGCTGATTGCAGGCTGGGAAGCTGATTTGCCTGTGTTTAGGGTGTGGTCGGGGCACACGCAATGCGCCCGCAAACACCCCGATCTACTGTGATTTGTTAGTATGCCATATTAACTGGCTAGGATTGGCGCAGCGGGGACTGGAGGAGAGGACAATGGGTGGTGTTTTCTTCGTCACTGACGTGTGGGGGTGGAGTCGACTGGGACCGGAGGAGAGGACACTTATCACTTCCAGTTTCCCGGCCACAGTGGGGATGGAGTCGACTGGTGTGTGCGTGGATTCAGACGAGTGGCGCCATTGAAGGTAAGTGCTGGCCTGGCGCTGCAGACCCCCAGACACTCTCTTCTCTTGGTCTCTCTGAGACCTTGCCGCCCGCCCCTCTGTTCCGCGCTGACAGTGACTCCCCTGTTTTGTATGAGTCGGGAGAAGAGTGGAGTCCACGATCTGTGTGTGGGGGGAGGAGCCGGCCGGGATCAGCACTCCACCAGCATTCTCTTTCCTGCCTCTCAATGCAAAGCTGCCAGCTGCTTGTTGCATGCCTTAACGCTGCAAATGGGGGCTCCTCTTCACTGCCTTAACAAACACACACAGCTGCTCCTCCTCCTCCACCACTTGTTTGATCCAAAAGAGGGGGGGGGGGACACTCAAAGGAAAAAATAATTTCATTGCAATATTTCTGGGTGTTACAATCACAGGCTCATTCTGCTAGAGCTAGACTGTGATCTGATGGAGGAGGACAAGCCCCATCCAAGTCAGGAGATGCTGAGAAAGAGACAGACGTTGGCCGTGCAATCCAAAAAGGGTACAGGAGGGCCAGCACAGTGGCTGCGTTTGATGGGCACAGTGAGGCTGCATTTGATAAGTGTTTTTTCAGAATTTTTCAGTTTCTTTGCGCCCCCCAAAAATTTTGAGCACCAGTCGCCACTGTATTTGTAAAACCATTTATCATTTTCCTTCCACTTCACAATTATGTGCCACTTTGTGTTTGTCTATCACAGGGGTCTCAACTGCAGCCTGCAGGCCGAATGCGGCCCTTTGCTTGTCTTTATCCGGCCCTCGAGGGAACCATCCCTCCCACTGATACCATCAAGGGGGCACTATCCCTCCCAATGACGGGGCACTATCCCTCCCAACGACACCAATGATGGGGCGCTATCCCTCCCAATGACACCGACATTGGGGCACTATCCCTCCCAACAACGCCAGCAATGGGGAACTATCCCTCCCAATGACACCAAAAATGGGGCACTATCCCTCCTAATGACACCAAAAATGTAGCGCTATGCCTCCCATGACACCAACAATGGGGCACTATTCCTCCCAATGACACCAACAATGGGGCACTATCCCTCCCAATGACACCAACAATGGGGCACTATCCCTCCCAATGACACCAACAATGGAGCACTATTCCTCCAATACCAGTGACAGAGATGCTATGTCTTTTTTCTTTTTTTAATCCTACTCATTCAGAAGCATTGTTTACTCCCACTGATTCTGGGAATTTTCTACTCTTGGGGAACCACAGTCCGTCCCCCCTAATGTCTGAAGGACAATAATCTGGCCCTTTGTTTAGAAAGTTTGGAGACCCCCCGGTCTATCACATTAAATCCCAATAAAATACATTGATGTTTTTTGGTTGTAACATGACAAAATGGGGAAAATGTCAAGGGGTATGAATACTTTTTCAAGGCGCTGTATATCATAGATTGTAGACTCTCTAACTTTCCTACAGACTAAATAATATACACTGATTTGGGTTATTTTTTTTACCCAAAGAATTGAAGCAGAATACATCTTGCCCATACACTCATTGTAAATCTTATTTTAAAACAAACCACTTGGAAATAGAGAGGCTGCCAATACTGACCCCTCCTTCAAAACACTATTAGTGTCCTGGCTTTCACTCCGATCCAGCGGTTTCAATGCTTCTTTTAGTCGCTAATCTAGAACGAGCATGCAGATCAGGAGCTCCAACTTCACTCGCTGCACTCTTTGTTCAGTATGGTGGTCAGGGGGCAGCCAGGCAAATAGCATTTTCAGAAAGAGGTCATAAAACTGGAGATCATTTCCCTCAGTGGTTATGAGCTTTCCTAAAAAAAATAATACCTGGCGATTCTGCCATGAAGGTCTCTGTTCAGGCACTTCCTATTATAGGGTGACCACTCTCTGTTTATGTCCCCATATTACTTACCCTGTCACATGGCTTCCGATGGAAACTACATATGGCAATGCTGGCGCACACTGCACAGGCTTGTCGCCATCAAGAATCCTGCCCAGAGGAATGCCATGCAGCGATCGCTGGAGTGCATGTAGATGACAGTGGCTGCAAAAGGGGGCGCTAAAGATCAGCAGCATCAAGATGCACCGCAGGTGAAAACAAGTGCTGGAAATCAGAATTAAACAAAGTGGTGATACATGAAATGTGATGTACTGGGATGAGTTTGCAGATTTCTGTACTGTTGTCACCCATGTGAGGCGTCTATAATGGAGATATTTATCTTCTCATTTCCATCTCCACACAGGGCTTTGTAAGCATGTTTTACGTATGTCACTCTTCCCCGATTACTTCTAGAGATGGAGTGTGACGTCTAATCCCACCTGGAGTGACATGTTCAGTGCTCGGTATTGCCAGGCTGTTATGTTGATCCAGTGACTGTAGTTCCAGGTCAGAAACTCCAACTTTACATTGACTCTTCCACACTCCAAATTTACAGCTCAGGAGTTGGCTTGCCTCATCTCCTCTGCAATCAATTCTATTGGCAACAGATACTTCTTTATTAAAATAGCCAGCAAGAATAACTGCTTCTGACGCGTTTCACACTAGGCATATTGCTTTCTATTTCAGAAAGACGTGGCTAGCACGGGATGTGTCAGACACAAGAGCCGAGCCAACCAGCAGCAGGAATACTTTTTCAGTAAAATAACCAGTAGTAACAAGTTCTGTACTGACGCATTTCACCATAGGCATAGTGCATTCTCTTTGAGCTATGTGCCTAGAGTCAGTACAGAAGAAAAATGTCAAGGCAGCACCTGGAATGTAACTTTAAAGGGTGGTGTCTAACCTCACCTGGAGCTGCAAATGACGCTCCTTTTTTTTTTATATATAATAGTCAGGAGGAACAGGTTCTGTCCAACACACTTTTGCACTAGGCACAGCGCTTTCTCCTTGTGCCTAGCACAAACCGTGTTAGTTCAAAGCTTGTTCCTGCTGACTATTTCAATAAGGTGTAGCACCCTGAAGTTTAGTCAGGGTTGCTCCTCAAAATTTACTCGCCAGGAATTGTCATCTTGGCTAATTGTTAGAGATCAATTGATTTCTCCCTAAGTTTGGCCTTGTTGCACTTTTCTCTTCTACAGCTAGGTGGCCGGGTACCTGGTGGTACTAAATACGAGAAGGGCAATGCAAGGTCAGGTTATGGGTATATGAGGTATATATGGGCAGAAAAACTGCTACAGCACACCTTAGGCCAGAGAGACCCGGAAGACGGTGTCTGTCCCTTAAGTACCCTCTCCCAGAATGCGCAGCGGGTGACCCACTCCCACTGAGCTGTTTCTGGGCAAGAGGTACCCAATACATCCAGCCTGCTGCATTTCCAACCTTGACCTGTGACCGCGACACCCACAGTCAAGTGAAATAAATGCACAACACAACTGGACTGGAACAGAAACCAGCAATTTACCACAATTATTCTGAGCTAAACTACAGCTGACAACTAAATTTACAAATAGCGCCTACCCAATAGGAGCAGGGCGCTACAGAAATAAAAGTCTCTTTTGCATTCAAGAAGTGTCTGGTGCCCAATCATTTTAACCACCTTGCACCCACCATGTGTGCTCTGCGCTGCCATGTGTGCTCTGTTCTGCGTGCTGTGTGCTCTGCACATAATATGTGTCCTGGATTAAAGGGATGATGTGGCAACCCAACCATAGACACACTCCTAAACCTTGTGGACAGCCTTCCCAGAAGAGTTCAAGCTGTTATAGCTAGGCCAACGCAATATTGAACCCTACGGACTATGACTGGAATGCCATTAAAGTTCATGTCTGTGTAAAGGCAGGTGTCCCAATACTTTTGACAATATAGTATATATGTATATGTAGCACTACCCCCTTGGGAGTTGCTGAAAATTTTGGGTCCTGCCGTTACACACACACACAGCGTCTCACGCAGCAGCAAGTAGTGACTCCTCCCACTTGCTCTTCTGATCACGTAGCTCCCGGGCTTTTATGGCTCCACCTGCAGCCCACGCAGTTAGAAATGTGATCTGCTATTAACTCCTGTTGTCCTGGAGAAAATGACAAAGTCCAGGACCCCTCTTTAGCATAGACTCTCGGGTTCTTCCCCAGTGAATAGTGCAACACTTTGGAAACAGTCTCAAAAGGCTTTACTTGCAGAAACAGAGCAACGGCATCCCAGACTACGAGCCCCCACGTGTAGCACTACCCCCTTGGGGGCTGCTGAAAAATTTGGGTCCTGCCGTTACTCTACCTTTCACCCCCAGTACTATGAGTCCATGACTATGATGGGAAATGCAGAACAGATGCGAGCACCAGTCACTTTAGTATTTTTCCAATGCTTTAATAAAAAAAACTTTGAAGCAGCAGTGGGATAGAGGGTTAGGGGAGGTTTCAGATACCTTTTAGCAGATCACTGATGTATTCCTTTAGATCCAAAGGACAAACCAGCTTCTTTAAAAGATCTTGGACACCCGGATAGGCCTCTCACACAGACCTAGCAGCCGGTAGGGTTTCTCTGGATAAGTCCCTCTCACAGACTTAGCAGCCAGTGGAACTCCTGGATAATCCTCTCTCACAGGACTTTGTAGCCAGCAGTTGGTTAATTGTAGAACAACTTCACAGTACCAGAACCTTTAAGCCATCCGGCAGTACTGTGAGGGTAGATTAGCTTAGGTTCATCCTCCAACCGAGTCACCAGGCCCTTCCTGAGAGACCAGCCTTCATCCTGGCTCTCTCCAGCAAAGGGTCCTCCCCTGGATCTCCTCAGCTTGGCTTAGCTTCTTCAACTCAGGCAAGACAGCCCAGGACCACCTCCAGATTAGTAGGCCCCAGACAGGCTTCTGGGCCTACTTGCATAACTTGCAGCAATACAGCCTCGGGCCAGCAAGTCCCGAGGTCAGAGAGAGTGAACACAGCCTCGGGCCAGAAGGGCCCTGAGGTAGAGAGAGACTGAAAACATGGCGTATGCCCCTTAAATACCCCTTTCCCAGCATGTACAGCAGCAAGAACCTCCCACTGTGTCGTTTCTGGAAAAGAGAATATTCAATACAGTTCAGTTTGCTGTATTTCTCATCCTGACCTGTGGTACCAGTGAGAAATGCACAACACAACCAAAGTTGGAACAGAAGCTAATTAAACTTTGTACAATCAATCTGAGCTGTGTACAGCCCAGGCAAAAAACTAATGTAGCGGGTATGTACTTTCCCGGGTGTAATTTTGAACTTGGCAGAGACATCAGTGATGTGTAATTCCCTGCAGCCCGGTGGGTGGCACTGTCGCCCTGGGCTGGGGTTGAATCATTGCTGTGTGCTGTGCCTCCTTTTTGTCCTCTCTCGGCAGCGGTATGGTGGGGCGGGGAACCCGCCGTGCTTGCTGGGAGAGGGTATAAAGGGGCGGCCATCTTTGTCACGAGGTCGAGTCCCAGGCACCTTCAGCCTGTGGGCGGTGGTTCGTGTCGGTCCTCTAGGCGGCCTAGGCCTAGAGGACAGCCGGAGGTCGTGTTCCATCCCAGGCACCTTTAGCCTGGGGTGAGGTACTCGGATGGAGGTCTGGAGCTCAGTGCCCAACACTGAGTTCCGTGAGGGAAGGAGATCCTAGGGTACCCTGGGAGTGGGTACCCGAATCCGGTAGGCGTAATGGACCGGGGGGAGCTCCTCACTCGAAGACCTGGTGCAGCATATTGCCAGTGACGGGTGAGTCTCTCGTCGGAGACCGCCTGGAAGGAAATCCCAAAATCCCCCCCCCCCCCCCGCTCGGAGACCGCAACCCACTTTCAGGGAGGAAAGTGGAGAACCAATTGTGTCTGGGCCTACTCGCATCCACACCTCCTTTCCTGTTCTGTTTCTACCAAGGGAGTTCAACTGATTGTGTTCGTTCGCAGAAGAATAAAGGAGTGTTGGACTTTAATGGTGTGGGGCTCATTTCCTGACAGACATTGTTCAAGGTAACTCTTGGTGGAGGATCCAGGTGCACAGCGCTGACCCGAAGGTAAAAGAAAAGAACTGTTGCTTATACTGCACTGACATCTGTGGTAAAGGCCAGGCGTGGTGTTCCCCGCTCCCTCCCCTCTAAGGTACCCCTAGACAAGAGACAGACGAGCGTGTGAAAAGAGGGGAGTGAGGAGGCCGCTACACTAAATTTAGAACATATCCCCTATTCGTTAGGAACAGGGCGCTACATACTCCCCCCCCCCCCCCCCCACTAAAGTAGACAATGTCCTCAGCGTCTGAAAAAAAAATGACTCTCAAGCCTGAGAGTAGGTATCCGACCCCACGGAAAACTTGGATGGGAAAAGGGCCAAGGGTAAGGCAGAAAAAGAACGTTACCATTTCAAACATTAACACACAGTATATTCACATTACACATGTTACAGGAACCTCACTATCTATCTAACCGCCCACCTCTAGCAGCTGGACAGGAGATCTTGTTTACCTGAAAAAGAACAAAGTTATACACACAAAAATATAAACAACATTACGGATCAATTGGAGAAAGGCCTCCCTCCCTGGAGAATGAAACTTTCCGCCACCATTTTAAATGCAAAGCCAACTAAAATGTAACTTGGAAGTCCATCCCTTGCTATAAGTAACTTCCACCACCTCAGTGTTAGAAATCAGTATGGCAGCGTCACAGGCAGAAGTCCTTAAAGACAAAGTATCAAAATGACTGTACACAGGTAGAAAACCTTGACCACGAAGTTCTCTAAACCTATAACTATCTGGCTATGTACCCCATAGTCCACTTAGAATAAAGAACTTTTCTCAGTCTCTTTTCAGAACTGAAGACTCTTCTCTGAGTTTAAACAGTAACAAACGGTTGCTTTTAGAGCAAAAACTGATATTTGCCAGCTGAACTATGACAGTCCCTTTAAATGGTTACCAGTAGAAACGAGGATCTGGCAAAGTGACTGGTTTCCCTTGTTTATCCACAGTAGTGACAAAGTAAACAACATTTTCTTTTCCAGGTCTGCAGATGACCACTTTGTCAGAGTAGATATGCCGGCCATAGTTCCATTGAAGCATGCATCCGTAATAACGCTCACAACAGTTCTTGTGACATGGTTTCAAACAGTTCATCATCACCAGATAAATCAGACAGGGAATCCAGCTCAGAATCCCTTAATTCTTCTGCAGGCCTATAGTTACACATTGACCCCACAGAAATGCTTTTCCCAGATTTCTCACCAGTTCCTGACGTGGATTTTCCAGGAGTAATGCCTTCCCCTGGCTCCGTTTCTGGTGGTCTCTGGGGTAGGCCTCGACCGCGGCCGCGGGATGCCTTTACATAGCCCACCTTCTTCTGGACAGGTGAAGCAGGCACAGTAGAAGTGGCGATGTCTGCTGATGGCACTTTAGAAACAGTAGCAGCGACATCATCAACTGGAACACTGACAGTAGCAGGCATGATGAGTGTAGATTTCCCAGCAGGAGAAAAAGCAGCAGCCTCCACTGTAGCAATACCCGTGGCCCAATCAACTCTGTAGGCACGGGGCGGCATGGTAGGGTGTTCCACAGCAATCAGGTACTCCCTGCAGTGCAAGCAACGAACAAATGGATGGGGATGTACGGCCAGTCCTTCACACATGTGGCATAACATACCCAGCGCTTCATGGTCTCCAACGGTATACAGCACAAAACAACCATGCGGCTTCAGGCGGATGCCGGTATCTGTTAGCAGGGTTCTGGACAGCACTTGCAGCGGTGCTGACAGGGAACATCTTGGACCCCACTGTAGTTTGCACAAGAGAAAATTCAGCCATAGCCAAGCTCTGATCCTCTCTGTAGTAACAGCAGCTCTCTCTCTTCAACGCCAGACACACACACAGCGTCTCACGCAGCAGCAAGTTGTGACTCCTCCCACTTGCTCTTCTGATCACGTAGCTCCCGGGCTTTTATGGCTCCAACCGCAGCCCACGGAGTTAGAAATGTGATCTGCTATTAACTCCTGTTGTCCTGGAGAAAATGACAAAGTCCAGGACCCCTCTTTAGCATAGACTCTCGGGTTCTTCCCCAGTGAATAGTGCAACACTTTGGAAACAGTCTAAAAAGGCTTTACTTGCAGAAACAGAGCAACGGCATCCCGGACTACGAGCCCCCACGTGTAGCACTACCCCCTTGGGGGCTGCTGAAAAATTTGGGTCCTGCCGTTACTCTACCTTTCACCTCCAGTACTATGAGTCCATGACTATGATAGGAAATGCAGAACAGATGCGAGCACCAGTCACTTTAGTATTTTTCCAATGCTTTAATAAAATAACTTTGAAGCAGCAGTGGAATAGAGGGTTAGGGGAGGTTTCAGATACCTTTTAGCAGATCACTGATGTATTCCTTTAGATCCAAAGGACAAAACAGCTTCTTTAAAAGATCTTGGACACCCGGATAGGCCTCTCACACAGGCCTAGCCGCCGGTAGGGTTTCTCTGGATAAGTCCCTCTCACAGACTTAGCAGCCAGTGGAACTCCTGGATAATCCTCTCTCACAGGACTTTGTAGCCAGCAGTTAGTTAATTGTAGAACAACTTCACAGTACCAGAACCATACCTCCCAACAGGCATGGATTCCGCGACAACAATTTTCGTTCTGTGGACGAAAAAAAACAATTCGATGTCCCGCCGCACAAAAATTCGATGTTTGACCTCGGGGCCAGCAGGCCCGAGGTAGAGAGAGACTGAAACATGGCGTCTGCCCCTTAAATACCCCTTTCCCAGCATGCACAGCAGCAAGAATCTCCCACTGTGTCGTTTCTGGAAAACAGAATATTCAATACAGTTCAGTTTTCTGTATTTCTCATCCTGATCTATGATACCAGTGAGAAATGCACAACACAACCAAAGTTGGAACAGAAGCTAAATAAAGTTTGTACAATCAATCTGAGCTGTGTACAGCTCAGGCAAAAAACTAAATTTACAACATAGCCCCTATTCGTTAGGAACAGGGCGCTACATATATATATATATATATTAGGGGTGCACCGAAATTTCGGCCGAAAACTGTGTTTTCGGTATCGGCCGATAGCAAAAATCAGCCGATACCGGCCTGGGTGCCGCCCATTGCAGGAGTCTTCTCCGCTCCCTCGTCCTCGATCTACGGGTGTGAGATCCCATAAATGACTGCTCCCTCCTCCTCCTCGCCACGATCCTCCCTCCTCCTCCCTACTTGTCACAGCAGCCAGGAGACCGCAGAGCTGTTTCACGGAGCTCTGTGAAATGTCATGCCGCGCTGTGACAAAAGTCCCTCCCTCCTCCTAGACCAGCTCGTGTGATAGACACAGTGTTCTGTCTATCACTCGAGCTGATCTAGGAGGAGGGCGGGAGTTTTGTCACAGCGCGGCATGACATTTCACACAGAGCTCCGTGAAACAGCCGGAGATGCTGCAACGATGGTGAGGCTGCAATGAGTGCACACTGAGGCTACAATAAGGAAACAGTAAGGCTGCAATGAGGGCATAAAGAGAGGTGGCAAGGAGGTGATGGGCACATTGAGGCGGCATGGATGGGCACGGTGAGGCGGCATGGTGAGGCTGCATGGACTGGCACAGAGGCTGCATTGATGGGCACAGTGAGGCTGCATTGATCTCCTGTATCATGTGTTCACTCTCTGACCATCTCTTGTATCATGTCTGCAGTCTCTGACCACCTCCTGTACCATGTCCCCAGTCTCTGACCACCTTCTGTACCATATCCCCAGTCTTTGACCACCTCCTTTACCATGTCCCCAGTCTTTTACCACCTCCTTTACCATGTCCCCAGTCTCTGACCACCTCCTGTACCATGTCCACAGTCTCTGACCATGTCCTGTACCATGTCCCCAGTCTCTGACCACCTCCTTTACCATGTCCCCAGTCTCTGACCACCTCCTGTACCATGTCCCCAGTCTCTGACCACCTCCTCTACCATGTCCTCGGTCTCTGACCACCTCCTGTACCATGTCCCCAGTCTCTGACCACCTCCTTTACCATGTCCCCAGTCTCTGACCACCTCCTGTACCATGTCCCCAGTCTCTGACCAGCTCCTGTACCATGTCCTCGGTCTCTGACCACCTCCTGTACCATGTCCCCAGTCTCTGACCACCTCCTTTACCATGTCCCCAGTCTCTGACCACCTCCTGTACCATGTCCCCAGTCTCTGACCACCTCCTTTACCATGTCCCCAGTCTCTGACCACCTCCTGTACCATGTCCTCGGTCTCTGACCACCTCCTGTACCATGTCCCCGGTCTCTGACCACCTCCTGTACCATGTCCCCAGTCTCTGACCATCTCCTGTACCATGTCCCCAGTCTCTGACCATCTCCTGTACCATGTCCCCAGTCTCTGACTATCTCCTGTACCATGTCCCCAGTCTCTGACTATCTCCTGTACCATGTCCCCAGTCTCTGACCATCTCCTGTACCATGTCCCCAGTCTCTGACCACCTCCTGTACCATGTCCCCAGTCTCTGACCATCCCCTGTACCATGTCCCCAGTCTCTGAACATCTCCTGTACCATGTCCCCAGTCTCTGACTATCTCCTGTACCATGTCCCCAGTCTCTGACCATCTCCTGTACCATGTCCCCAGTCTCTGACCATCTCCTGTACCATGTCCCCAGTCTCTGACTATCTCCTGTACCATGTCCCCAGTCTCTGACCATCTCCTGTACCATGTCCCCAGTCTCTGACTATCTCCTGTACCATATCCCCAGTCTCTGACCATCTCCTGTACCATGTCCCCAGTCTCTGACCATCTCCTGTATAAAAATATTTTTTAATAACAGTCATTTTCGGTTTCGGTTTTCGGGATCAAGGAAGATTTATTTTCGGTATCGGTTTCGGCACCAAAAAACCCATTCGGTGAATCCCTAAAATGTATTTCTTTTTAAACATTTAAAGCACTCTCATCACCCCCCATATAAAAAGCGCAGCACGTGTATGTAAACATCAATTTCGACATTTGGAGATGTGGAATCGTTGTGATCTTACCAAACAATTGGTATCATGTAAAAAAAGAAGTAAACGGGACTATAGCGGTGCTAGCGTTAGTATTTAAACAACAGTGGAAGACTCAATTCATTAGATTAAAAAAAGGGGATTAATCCATTTATTAAACAGGTAGTACAAAATATTTAATAAAATTACATATATATATATATATATATATAAGCGTTTTCACAAAATTTCAAAAATAGGGCATAGCTGATATGGTGGTTAGTTAGATGTTAAACCAAAGAGATCATACGTGGTCCCAACATGTTTCGCCCATCGGGGCTTCGTCAGGGGAAGTATGTCTCAAATGTGAGAGTACATCGAACATAGCTGTTAAAATAGACAACAAAAGAATTCATATTAACATATTGTAAATTGGTTTAAATAGAATTTAGAAGATCGATCTGTAAACAGGTCCACAGTTGGCAGAAAGAATAACGACTTACCACCATTAAAGCCCTAGATGAAATAAATGGGGGTGAAGACAAGAGAAACCTCTGCACGCTAATAGAGGAAGGAGAAGAGTCTCCTCCTCGGTGTAAGACGTAGACGGAGCTCCGAGCATACAAACCCTCACAGTGACCGCTTAAGAGACCTAGCCAAAATAAATCAAAAGAATATATATAAATAGATAAATTAAATCAAATTAGAAAAAGAACCCCATTAGAGTTTAATAATTTAAATTAATATAATTAATATGTAAAAGCAATATAAAGGTAATAAGGTAAAAATTATATATTATAATGGTCAATAAATTTTGATCTAATTGGGGTTAATGGTCCAGTTAGCCCGATCATTTAAGGGGCAGATTAAGTCACTATTGGGTTAAATATTCAGGTTATACTCACATTAAAATCAAAATTGGGAGAAAAAAAAGAAGAAAATAGAACGGATGAGATGATGCCTGATTATCCACTGGATACAAAATATCCGATTAAGATGCATTCATAGGACATGAACCTTCAGAGAACTTTAGTCCAGTGAAGAGAAAGTTCCAGAAGATGAAATTATTCTAAAAGTCAAATATATTGTATATTAATCAGTTATCCATAAAGGGACGTCTTGAGTAGAAACAGTAAGTGTATAATAAAAATAATCCAACATTAGGTATTGTCATAAATATGGAATTAGCATTATGCGGTTTTTATGTTTTTTCTCTATTTTTTCATATTATTTAAATTATGTATAGATAGAATAATAAAGGAATGATCACTCTGCATGTTAGACAAAAACAGATTGAAGAGCCAATGGCCCAAACCAAGCTGTTAGTGTTGAATGAGGAAATACATTGTCTTGTGTATTATTAAACATACAGCATAACAATGTTTTTCGTCTGAAAGTATGAAAAAAGGACATCTAATGAAGTAACAATCATATCAGTTTACAAAGCCCAAAGAGTAAAGGGACTAGTAACATAACGGAGACAGTGTGTCAGATTCTCAGATAAGCAGCAGATGGTTACCTTAAAACAGAGTTGTGGATAAATGTCAGGCTGCCTCACCGAACCGCTCTGGTTGGTGTGCAGTCTGATAATGCCGGCTTTTGAGCGATCACCAACTCGGCCGGCGTCTGACGTCACCGGCGGAGTGCGGACGTGACAACGTTAGTGCGCATGCGCCCAGGGTCCCGAAGCTGTGCCAAAACTACAAGACCCAGAATACCTAGCGCCCAGGGGAGGGGACTTGGTCTCACGCACCAACGTCATTAGAAACATAGTTTCCAATGAGGCGGAGCGGGATCATGTTGTAATGTATCATAGTATGGTAAAGCTTGGTGAGAATAGTAAAAACCAAATTTGGGGATAATGGGAATGCAGAAGCTGCAACAGAACGTGTGAGTTGGGCAGACCCAGCGATTGCCGGATATGCCCTGGGTGTGCGTATGAGGGCTGTAAGGAGCCCAGAGATTCCATCACAATCAGGCACCCTGTGCATGTTCTCATTGCAGACCCTCAGAGACCAAGGATGAAGTCGCTCTTTTGTCAATGATGGCTTTTGGGTATCATGTTGCGTTTGCTGTCAAATTCATTTTAGTATACTTTTCCCTGAAACTATTGTTTGATAAATACCTGCGCAAATATCGAGTAAAGTACACAATTGCCACTACCACCATTTTATTCACCAGGGTCTCTGCTTTCAGAAAATATATACTTTTTGGTTTACATTAATTTAATCATTGCTCCGGTAGCCAAATGGTTACACTTCAGCATTTATTAAACAAGATGGCAATTTCTCCTCCACTAAGCCCCGCAGGGTCAGCTTCTTATTCAGTGTAAAGTCATCCAGGCAGAATGCCAGACTTTTATTTTTTTAAAGAACCAAGTTTTTCGTTACACATTTCCTCCCCCATAATGGTAATGGTACGGTCTAAAAGTTGCATAGACACATGTGACAGGACGATACCACCTTACACACTTGGGAGTGGGGGAAATTGTGCTCCGAATCAGATGACTTGTCCCGTGACATACACTGCGGGTTATACCATTCTCTCCAGACCGATGGGGGGAGACACAGAGCCCTTCTGTTAATCCTCTTATCGGTTTTCTCGAATCTGCGAGTCGCAATTTTGTTTTATTGTCATAAAACTGAAAGTATGTACGAGCGATAGATTCGTATCTATTAGTAATTGGGATTATTTTTTGTAAGGAGTGAGCCCCTCCCCCTCCGCTGTATAGGATACATGTGATCGCCCAGTGAGAAGGAAGTCAGGGAATGTCATGTGATGTAAACATGGAGAGATGACAGGTGGGGCTGTGTGCTGTGTGTGTGGGAGAGAGCTGGGGGGCAATGAGGACTGGAGCGGTAGTTGGATAATCGGGTGCTGGAGTAGTTGAGGACATAATGGGGGGGGGGGGGGCTTGGGAGATAATGGGGCATTTGGGAAAGCGAGGGGGGGTTTGGGTGGTAGGGGGTATAATGGGGGGGGGGATGTTGGAGGGTTTAGGTGGTGGGGGGGGGGGGTATAATGGAGAGTTGGGATGGTAGGGGGGTTGGGATGGTAGGGGGATGTTGGAGGGTTTAGGTGGGGGGGGATGGTAGGGGGATGTTGGAGGGTTTAGGTGGTGGGGGAGGGGGGGGTAATGAAGGGGGGATAATGGAGGGTGGGGATGTTGGAGGGTTTAGGTGGTGGGGGAGGGGGGGTAATGGAGGGTTGGGATGGAAGGGGGGATGTTGGAGGGTTTAGGTGGTGGGGGAGGGGGGGGGTAATGGAGGGTTGGGATGGAAGGGGGGATGTTGGAGGGTTTAGGTGGTGGGGGAGGGGGGGTAATGGAGGGTTGGGATGGAAGGGGGGATGTTGGAGGGTTTAGGTGGTGGGGGAGGGGGGGTAATGGAGGGTTGGGATGGAAGGGGGGATGTTGGAGGGTTTAGGTGGTGGGGGAGGGGGGGTAATGGAGGGTTGGGATGGAAGGGGGGATGTTGGAGGGTTTAGGTGGTGGGGGAGGGGGGGTAATGGAGGGTTGGGATGGAAGGGGGGATGTTGGAGGGTTTAGGTGGTGGGGGAGGGGGGGTAATGGAGGGTTGGGATGGAAGGGGGGATGTTGGAGGGTTTAGGTGGTGGGGGAGGGGGGGTAATGGAGGGTTGGGATGGAAGGGGGGATGTTGGAGGGTTTAGGTGGTGGGGGAGGGGGGGGGTAATGGAGGGTTGGGATGGAAGGGGGGATGTTGGAGGGTTTAGGTGGTGGGGGAGGGGGGGGGGGGTAATGGAGGGTTGGGATGGAAGGGGGGATGTTGGAGGGTTTAGGTGGTGGGGGGGGGGGGGGTAATGGAGGGTTGGGATGGAAGGGGGGATGTTGGAGGGTTTAGGTGGTGGGGGAGGGGGGGTAATGGAGGGTTGGGATGGAAGGGGGGATGTTGGAGGGTTTAGGTGGTGGGGGAGGGGGGGGGTAATGGAGGGTTGGGATGGAAGGGGGGATGTTGGAGGGTTTAGGTGGTGGGGGAGGGGGGGGTAATGGAGGGTTGGGATGGAAGGGGGGATGTTGGAGGGTTTAGGTGGTGGGGGAGGGGGGGTAATGGAGGGTTGGGATGGAAGGGGGGATGTTGGAGGGTTTAGGTGGTGGGGGAGGGGGGGTAATGGAGGGTTGGGATGGAAGGGGGGATGTTGGAGGGTTTAGGTGGTGGGGGAGGGGGGGTAATGGAGGGTTGGGATGGAAGGGGGGATGTTGGAGGGTTTAGGTGGTGGGGGAGGGGGGGTAATGGAGGGTTGGGATGGAAGGGGGGATGTTGGAGGGTTTAGGTGGTGGGGGGAGGGGGGGTAATGGAGGGTTGGGATGGAAGGGGGGATGTTGGAGGGTTTAGGTGGTGGGGGAGGGGGGGGTAATGGAGGGTTGGGATGGAAGGGGGGATGTTGGAGGGTTTAGGTGGTGGGGGAGGGGGGGTAATGGAGGGTTTAGGTGGTGGGGGAGGGGGGGGGGGTAATGGAGGGTTGGGATGGAAGGGGGGATGTTGGAGGGTTTAGGTGGTGGGGGAGGGGGGGGGTAATGGAGGGTTGGGATGGAAGGGGGGATGTTGGAGGGTTTAGGTGGTGGGGGAGGGGGGTAATGGAGGGTTGGGATGGAAGGGGGGATGTTGGAGGGTTTAGGTGGTGGGGGAGGGGGGGTAATGGAGGGTTGGGATGGAAGGGGGGATGTTGGAGGGTTTAGGTGGTGGGGGAGGGGGGGTAATGGAGGGTTGGGATGGAAGGGGGGATGTTGGAGGGTTTAGGTGGTGGGGGAGGGGGGGTAATGGAGGGTTGGGATGGAAGGGGGGATGTTGGAGGGTTTAGGTGGTGGGGGAGGGGGGGGTAATGGAGGGTTGGGATGGAAGGGGGGATGTTGGAGGGTTTAGGTGGTGGGGGAGGGGGGGTAATGGAGGGTTGGGATGGAAGGGGGGATGTTGGAGGGTTTAGGTGGTGGGGGAGGGGGGGGTAATGGAGGGTTGGGATGGAAGGGGGGATGTTGGAGGGTTTAGGTGGTGGGGGAGGGGGGGTAATGGAGGGTTGGGATGGAAGGGGGGATGTTGGAGGGTTTAGGTGGTGGGGGAGGGGGGGTAATGGAGGGTTGGGATGGAAGGGGGGATGTTGGAGGGTTTAGGTGGTGGGGGAGGGGGGGGTAATGGAGGGTTGGGATGGAAGGGGGGATGTTGGAGGGTTTAGGGGGAGGGGGGGTAATGGAGGGTTGGGATGGAAGGGGGGATGTTGGAGGGTTTAGGTGGTGGGGGAGGGGGGGTAATGGAGGGTTGGGATGGAAGGGGGGATGTTGGAGGGTTTAGGTGGTGGGGGAGGGGGGGGGTAATGGAGGGTTGGGATGGAAGGGGGGATGTTGGAGGGTTTAGGTGGTGGGGGAGGGGGGGTAATGGAGGGTTGGGATGGAAGGGGGGATGTTGGAGGGTTTAGGGGGAGGGGGGGGTAATGGAGGGTTGGGATGGAAGGGGGGATGTTGGAGGGTTTAGGTGGTGGGGGAGGGGGGGGGTAATGGAGGGTTGGGATGGAAGGGGGGATGTTGGAGGGTTTAGGTGGTGGGGGAGGGGGGGGTAATGGAGGGTTGGGATGGAAGGGGGGATGTTGGAGGGTTTAGGTGGGGGAGGGGGGGGGGTAATGGAGGGTTGGGATGGAAGGGGGGGATGTTGGAGGGTTTAGGTGGTGGGGGAGGGGGGGGGTAATGGAGGGTTGGAATGGAAGGGGGGATGTTGGAGGGTTTAGGTGGTGGGGGAGGGGGGGGGGTAATGGAGGGTTGGGATGGAAGGGGGGATGTTGGAGGGTTTAGGTGGTGGGGGAGGGGGGGGGTAATGGAGGGTTGGGATGGAAGGGGGGATGTTGGAGGGTTTAGGTGGTGGGGGAGGGGGGGGGTAATGGAGGGTTGGGATGGAAGGGGGGATGTTGGAGGGTTTAGGTGGTGGGGGGGAGGGGGGGTAATGGAGGTTTGGGATGGAAGGGGGGATGTTGGAGGGTTTAGGTGGGGGTGGGGGGGTAATGGAGGGTTGGGATGGAAGGGGGGGGGGATAATGGAGGGTGGGGATGTTGGAGGGTTTAGGTGGTGGGGGGGGGGAATGGAGGGTTGGGATGGAAGGGGGGATGTTGGAGGGTTTAGGTGGTGGTGGGAGGGGGGGGATGATGGAGGGATGGGGTGGTATAATGGGGGGGGGAGGGGGTTGGAATGGTATAATCTTTCAGGGGGGCTCTTTATTCCAGTGACAACTAAGGCTCACTTAGACTTGTGGTTGGGGGGGGGGCAGTAAAACCAGGTGGCTGAGCTGCATTTTTATTGCCCCCTCTCCCTTAAGCTGAGTTGCAAAGTCAGTCAGACAGGGGTGTACACATGCCCTCTGTTGTGTTTGGCGGGGGGGGGGGGGCAGTACCACCATTACTGTGCTGTAACTTGATGCAATGCACACAGTTGATGCAGAGCGGTGCAGTGTTTTCGGGATTGAAGTACATGGTGTGAAGGAAACATATTGTCTCCTCTCTGCCTGTCAAACACCTCTGAAAAGCAATCCACCTCAGATCGCAATAACAGCCGCACATCTAAACATACCTCAAGGTCCGTTCTGACGGGCATTTCGATGGGCACAAAACTGTACGCATCTAAATGCAGCATTTTATTTCTGCCTGTGTGAATGAGCCGGAGGAAGAGCTTGTATTGAATGTTGGAGAAACGGTTCATGTTTGTATTTGTCTGCTGACTTCCTTCCTATGATCCCCCTCTAGATCTTTGTAGCTTGGCGGATTCCAAGCAGTGGAAATGAACGCCATCGTAGCTCTGTGCCACTTCTGTGAACTCCATGGACCGCGCACCCTTTTCTGCACAGAGGCTCTGCACTCTCCCATCCCCCAGGGAGCCGGCTGCGGGGACAGCTTGGGGCTGGGGGAGCCGGTGGAGGAGGAGGAAGGGGGGATCCAGATGAGCAGCAGGATCCGGTCACACAGCCCCGCGGATGGAGCAAGCGCCGGATCCAACAGCCCGAGGCTTAGGAAGTCTGAAATGTGTGAAGTGAGTAACAATAAAGGAAATATGGACCTCTACTACGGCAAGTATAGTAAATGCGCCTTTCCTAAGAGAAATACAGTGATGGCTGAAAATGTTAGTTGCCTGGCTGTTTCTGGCTTCAGTACTTTGGATAAACTGATGCAGAACCAGGACACAGCAGGTGAAGTCTGATCCTTATACTTGTTCTGGATCTGTGGCTCTGCTCTTATACCTCAACTTCAGGAAAACTGCTAATACAGAGATGACATACACAGTGCCTTGAAAAAGTATTCATACCCCTTGAAATTGTCCACATTTTGTCATGTTACAGCCAAAAACTTAAATATATTTTATGTGATAGACCAACACAAAGAGGCACATAATTGTGAAGTGGAAGGAAAATTATAAATGGTTTTCAATTTTTTTTACAAATATATAAAAAGTGTGGCGTGCATTTTTGTATTTAGCCCGTTACTCTGATACCCCCAACTAAAATCGAGTGGAACCAATTGCCTTCAGAAGTCACCTAATTAGTAAATAGAGTCCATCTGTGTGTAATTTAATCTCAGTATAAATATGGCTGTTCTGGGAAGCCCTCAGAGGTTTTGTTAGAGAACCTTAGTGAACAAAGAGCATCATGAAGGACAAGGAACACACCAGACAGGTCAGGGATAAAGTTGTGGAGAAGTTTAACCACGTCAGCCCTGGAAGAATTTACCCCCTTACTGACCAGAGCACTTTTTGCAATTCGGCACTGCGTCGCTTTAACTGACAATTGCGCGGTCGTGCGACGTGGCTCCCAAACAAAATTGACGCCCTTTTTTTCCCACAAATAGAGCTTTCTTTTGGTGGTATTTGATCACCTCTGCGGTTTTTATTTTTTGCGCTATAAACAAAAATAGAGCGACAATTTTTTAAAAAAAAGCAATATTTTTTACTTTTTGCTATAATAAATATCCCCCAAAAATATATTAAAAAAAACAAATTTTTTCCTCAGTTTAGGCCGATATGTATTCTTCTACATATTTTTGGTAAAAAAAAATTGCAATAAGCGTTTATTGATTGGTTTACGCAAAATAGGGGATAGTTTTATGGCATTTTTATTAATATTTTTTTTACTAGTAATGGCGGCGACCAGCTTTTTTTTTTTTTTTTAATATCGTGACTGAGACATTATGGCGGACACATATGACACTTTTGACGCTATTTTGGGACCATTCACATTTATACAGCGATCAGTGCTCTAAAAATGCACTGATTACTGTATAAATGTGACTGGCAGTGAAGGGGTTAACCACTAGGGGGCTAGGAAGGGGTTAAGTGTGTCCTAGGGATGTGTTCTAACTGTGTGGGGGCGTGGCTACGAGTGACACGACACTGATCGCTGCTCCCGATGAGAGGGAGCAGACGATCAGTGTCCTGTCACTAGGCAGAACGGGGAGATGCTTTGTTTACACTGACATCTCCCCGTTCTGCAGCTCTGTGACCCGATTGCGGGACACCGGCGGACATCGAGTCCGCGGGTCCCACGGGCACGGTCACAGAGCTCGCGGCAGGAGCGCGTGCCCGCACGGCGCAGAATTCAAAGTAACGTAAATATACATTACTTTGCACAGCCGTGCCATTCTGCTGACGTATATGTACAGGAGCCTGTCGGGAACCGGTTAAAGCAGGGTTAGGTTATAAAAAAAAATATCCCAAGCTTTGAACATCTCATGGAGGCCGGACAAGGAGAGCATTCATCAGAGAAGCAGCCAAGAGGCCCATGGTAACTCTGGAGGAGCTGCAGAGATCCACAGCTCAGGTGGGAGAATCTGTCCACAGGACAACTATTAGTTGTGCACTCCACAAATCTGGCTTTTATGGAAGAGTGACGAGAAGAAAGCCATTGTTGAAAGAGAGCCATAAGAAGTCCCATTTGCAGTTTGTGAGAAGCCATGTGGGGGACACAGCAAACATGTGGAAGAAGGTGCTCTGGTCAGATGAGATCAAAATTGAACTTTTTGGTCTAAAAGCAAAACTCTATGTGTGGCGGAAAACTAACACTGCACATCACCCTGAACACACCATACCCACTGTGATACATGGTGGTGGCATCATGTTGTGGGGATGCTTTTCTTCTGCCGGGACAGGGAAGCTGGTCAGAGTTATTTGGAAGATGGATGGAGCCAAATTTTTGTTGTTGTTGTTGTTGTTGTTATTATTATTCAGGCTTTATATAGTGCCAACAGTTTGCTCAGCGCTTAACAAAATGAAGGCAGACATTACAGTTACATTACAATTTGGTACAAGAGGAATCAGTGGGCCCTGCTCAGAGCTTACAATCTAGGAATACAGGGCAATATTACGGGAAAACCTGTTCGAGTCTGCAAAAGACTTGAGACTGGGCGGAGGTTCACCTTCCAGCAGGACAACGACCCTAAACATACAGCCAGAGCTACAATGGAATGGTTTAGATCAGGGGTCTCCAAACTTTTCAACACGAGGGCCACATTGTAGATTTTACAAGTATTCGGGGGCCGAAAAAAAATCAGTTATGTACAAATGAATGAATCGTCATTCCCATCATCAGTGTCCCCAGCAGAGTTTTCCCCATTATCAGTGTCCCCTGCAGAGTTTTCCCCATTATCAGTGTCCTTGGCAGAGTTTTCCCCATCGGTGTCCCCAGCAGAGTTTCCCCCCCATCGGTGTCCCCAGCAGAATTCCCCCCCCCATCGGTGTCCTCAGCAGAATTCCCCCCCCCATCGGTGTCCCCAGCAGAATTTTCCCCATCGGTGTCCCCGGGAGAATTCCCCCCCCCCATCGGTGTCCCCAGCAGAATTTTCCCCATCGGTGTCCCCAGCAGAATTTTCCCCATCGGTGTCCCCAGCAAATTTTTCCCCATCTGTGTCCCCAGAAAATTCCCCAGGGTTCAGGGGTGAGCTATGTACAGAGTTCAGGGTTAAGGGGTGCGCTACATGCAGAAGGTGAGTTGGGTGCAGGGTGAGGTGGGTGCAGGGTGAGGTGGGTGCAGGGTGCAGAGGGTGAGGTGGGCGCAGGGTGCAGAGGGTGAGGTGGGCACAGGGTGCAGAGGGTGAGGTGGGCGCAGGGTGCAGAGGGAGGGTGCAGAGGGTGGGTGCAGGGTGCGAGGTGGGTACAGGGTGCAGAGGGTGGGTGCAGGGTGCGGAGGGTGAGGTGGGTGCAGGGTGTGGAGGGTGAGGTGGGTGCAGAGGGTGAGGTGGGTGCAGGGTGCAGAGGGTAAGGTGGGCGCAGGGTGCAGAGGGAGGGTTTAGCAGCAGAGGGTGGGCGCAGGGTGCGAGGTGGGTACAGGGTGCAGAGGGTGGGTGCAGGGTGCGGAGGGTGAGGTGGGTGCAGGGTGTGGAGGGTGAGGTGGGTGCAGAGGGTGAGGTGGGTGCAGGGTGCAGAGGGTAAGGTGGGCGCAGGGTGCAGAGGGAGGGTTTAGCAGCAGAGGGTGGGCGCAGGGTGCAGAGGGAGGGTGCAAGGTGCAGAGGGTGAGGTGGATGCAGAGTGCAGAGGGAGGGTGCAGAGGGTGGGTGCAGGGTGCAGAAGGGGGGAGGTGGGTGCAGGGTGCAGAGGGTGAGGTGGGTGCAGGGTGCAGAGGGTGAGGTGGGTGCAGGGTGCAGAGGGTGAGGTGGGTGCAGAGGGTGAGGTGGGCGCAGGGTGCAGAGGCTGGGTGCAGAGGGTGAGGTGGGTACCGGGTGCAGAGGGTGAGGTGGGCGCAGGGTGCAGAGGGAGAGGTTGATGCAGAGTGCACTGCTCTCCCCCCCCCCAGCCCCCAGATTCCAGTACAGTCAGAGCTCCACACTCCACTCCAAGGCAAGACTCTCCTCCCACAAAGCTTCCCCCCCATTCCAGTGCAAAGTTTTCCTCATTTTACTTACAGTATTTTCTCCTCCGATCTCCGTGCAGCAGTTCCACAGGCATCTTCCTGTTGGCAGATTCCCCGCCCCCTTCCTCCTCTGCTCTAACTCTGACTCCAAGTGCTCTCATAGAGCGTGTGTACAGTACACAAGGATGGTCAGAGCGGCTGCGGGGAGAGGAGCGCGCTGTCACTTGGAAATGCACAAGCAGAGCTTGTGTATTTCCAAGTGACAGTAGCGCGCAGCCAGCATGCAACCAGCACCAGAGGTGGCCGAACTCCGGCGGTCAGCATGGGGCGAGCAGCGCAGGGCCAAAGACGTGTGGCAGAGCCTGGATAAGCTGCGGGCCGGACAAATCACACCCGCGGGCCGGATGTGGCCCGCGGGCCGGGGTTTGGAGACCCCTGGTTTAGATCAAAGCATATTCATGTGTTAGAATGGCCCAGTCACAGTCCAGACCTAAATCCAATTGAGAATCTGTGGCAAGACATGAAAATTGCTGTTCACAGACGCTCTCCATCCAATCTGACAGAGCTTGAGACATTTTACAAAGAAGAATGAGCAAAAATGTCCCTCTCTAGATGTGCAAAGCTGGTAGAGACATCCCCAAAAAGACTTGCAGCTGTAATTGCAGAGAAAGGCGGTTCTACAAAGTATTGATACAAAGACACGCCACACTTTTCACATTTATTTGTAAAAAATGTTGAAAACCATTTATCATTTTCCTTCCACTTCACAATTATGTGACACATTGTGTTGGTCTATCACATAAAATCCCATTTTTACGTTTTTGGTTGTAACATGACAACATGTGGAAAATTTCAAAGGGTATGAATACTTTTTCAAGGCACTGTATATGAGAGGTGTTTTACCTGCCAAAAGATTTGCATCGGTGTCCATCAAGCTGTGCGATTTACAGCTCTGCCACATAATACAACCCTGTCTGGCAGGGTAACGGACCTGATTTTTCTCTGCTGCAGTTCGGTAACACTTGAGCTGCATTCACACCTGAGCGTTTTTGAGCGTTGTTCTGGTGTTTTGTTGCACATTTTTATACATCGTTTTTTACATGTTTTTGAGCTCCCCCCCCAGCAAAGTTCCCCCCCCATGTTGAGGTGACCTGCTATGGTTCAAGCGGGGGGGCTGCTCACTCGTTCCGTTTCCTGGCCTGCCATGCTGCATGTTCAGAGAAGGGTCTTTTATGGATTTTGAGGGGGGACTCCATGCCGTGTTTTTGGTGTGCAGTTCCCTTTAAAATCCATACCAGCCTGAAAGGCCTGATATGGATTTTTGGGGGAACCCCACGCATTTTTTGATTATTTTTTTGGCCTGGGATCCTCCTTAAAATCCATACCAGATTCCATTTTTTTTTTTTTTTTTTAAACCTGGCTCTTTTTGTTTGTATTCTGCTAGCAACGGGGAATCCCATGCTGACAGCAGGGGTGACTCATTGTTGTTAGGAAACTGATGGGTGCCGGTGTCTTGTCGAGCTGGTTCCCCTATCGGATAGGGTCCGCCCTCGACTGCGCATGCGTACTCCGATCACACGGAAATCTACGAACATCTACAGCTGTCCGCTAGCTGTAGACGCGCTCGCTCCCGAGGATACACGCCGCGCAGCAAGGGGTGGGGGCGGAGACTGTGACATGCCGCTCTATAGGGCGGGGTTAAACATATTGATGGGCGGATGACAAGCCGCTCTGTACTTTTTTAAATGCTGATGGGCGGGCACAAGGGGCGGCAAAAGGGGCGGGGCCGGAAACTGAGACACGCCGCTCTATAGGACGACAATGTCTCAAGGGCGGGTTTTTCTAAAAGAGCGGATCAGTGAGTGTGCGCTCCCTGCAATGTTACACGCTAAGCCTAGAGATTTATATGTACGACACTTCTCATGTTCTATTCATCAGCAAATGCAAGAGAAGTGATATACATATAAATCTCTAGGCTTGGCGTGTAACATTGCAGGGAGCGCACACTCACTGATCCGCCCCTTGCTGTATAGAGCGGTGTCTTGTCGAGCTGGTTCCCCTAGCATCGGGAGCGAGAGCGTCTACAGCTGCCGGGCAGCTGTTTACACTCAGAGAATTCCGTCGCCTCGGATTGTGCCTGCGCAGTCCTGGGGGAACCATATCGATAGGAGGAACCAGCTCGTCAGAACACCGGCTCCTTAACAACTGATGACTCATCCCTACGGATGACAGCAGTGATGGTTCACTGGTTGTTGGGTCATCAGCGAGTGCCGTCTCCTAACAACCAACACAAAACACTCCAAAACGCATGACAGCGCTAAAATTGTGCATTTCAATGCATTGCGTTAATATCATGTGACCTGAAAATCTGGAATTACCACCTTTTTTACTATGTAGGGTTTCTGCTTTCAGAAAATATCTGTCTTGGGGATTTTGGGTAATCATCAGGCCTAAAATGAGTTTTTTAAAAAGTGTGCAAAATAAATAAATAAATAAAAATGCTCTGGCAGTGAATAGGTTAAAACGGGGCCCTGTAAATGCAGGAAAAAGTGATCTGAGAAGTATAAAAGCTGTTAATAGCTTTTCCTGTGGAGCGCCTGGGTGAATGGGGCCCAAGAACTGGTGAGCTGAAAGGGGTTGTAAACGCAGAAGGTTTTTTATCTTCATGCATTCTATGCACGATGATAAAAAGCCTTCTGTGTGCAGCAGCCCCCCTAATACTTACCTGAGCCCCAGCGATGTCCACAAGTGTCTGAGCCGTCCGGGACTCTCCCTCCTGATTGGCTGAGAGACAGCAGCAACGCCATTGGCTCCCGCTGCTGTAAATCAGGAGAGCGAGGGGGCGGGGCCGAACCGCACCTCCGTGTCTGAATGGACTCGCGGAGCTGCAGCTCGGCTTGGGTGCCCTCATAGCATGCTGCTTGCTGTGGGGACACTCGACAGGAGGGAGGGGCCAGGAGCGCAGAAGAGGGACCCGAGAAGAGAAGGATCTGGGCTGCTCTGTGCAAATCCACTGCAGCAGAGGAAGTAAGTATAACATGTTTGTTATTTTTATAGAAAAAAACGCGAGACTTTACAATCACTTGAACCATATTACATTTTGTTTTTGGGTAGAGATATACTTTATTCTAATCTGCTTCTAGCAGCTAATCTGGAAAGCGCTGCAATTAATACAGTAATAAAAGCCAAGAATCAAAAAATTTGAAAATTGCATAAAATATACAGTGGAACCTTGGATTACGAGCATTATAATCTGTTCCAGGAGAATGCTTGTAATCCAAAGCACTCGCAGATCAAAGCGAGTTTCCCCATAGAAGTCAATGGAAACTAAGATAATTCGTTCCGCATTGACTTCTATTGCATGAAATACCAGATGTGTCCAGAGGTGGGGGGAGGCGCCGGAGAACCTCGGAAATAGTCGGGGACAGCTCGGCTGAAATCGGGAACTGAGTATTTCTGAATGGCGCCGAACCGTTCCGAGTGTCACCGCCCCTGCACCACTGGCCAAATGCGGTGCTGCACACCCCATTGGCTTGAATCCTGCTAGTTTTGTGAGACAACACTCGCAAAACAGAGTCAGGATTTAAAAAAAATAAGTTGCTCATCTTTCAAAACGCTCGTTATCCGCGTTACTCGTTAACCACGGTTCCAAGTATGCGTACAAATACTTTCCTCTTAATACGGTCTTTCTTCTGGTTTCTGTTTTTAGGGTTGCCGGTCTTTGGCTGCAGAACATCCTGGGTACATTAGCCACGACAAGGAGACGTCAATCAAGTATGTCAGCCATCAGCACCCCAATCACCCGCAGCTGTTCAGTATCGTACGCCAAGCCTGTGTACGCAGCTTGAGTTGTGAGGTAATGATACACTGAAAGGTGTTCAGGAAAGCGGCACTCTGCAATCTGGGTTTAGCAGCATCAAGGAGCACACATTGAAGTTTGTAAACACAATTGATGTAAAAATTTGATTGGTTAGAATGCAGTCGACTTGTAAAAAAAAAAAAAAACATTCAAAACAAGTAAATATAATATACCTTCCTTTCTATTTACTAAAGTTAGCAGAGTAAGGAGTACAAATCATTGTTTGTTAATATACAGGATTTATTATAGCGCCAACAGTTTAAGCAGCGCTATACAATACAAAAGGGAGACAGTACAGTTACAATACAATAAAATACAAGAGGGTTAAGAGGCCCCTGCTCAGAAGAGCTTACAATCTAATAAATGTTGATTAGTTTAGTTCAGCTTTAACGTGGTTCTAAAGCCTAAGGTTTCTTTCTACCTTAATGCATTCTATACATTAAGGTAAAAAACCTTCTGTGTAACAGAATCCCCCGCCCCCTTTATACTTACCTGAGCCCATTCACGATCCAGTGCATGAGAGCCGAGGCTCTCCCGGTTCTCTGTCCTCTCTGAGCAGATTGATAGCAGCAGGAGCCATCTGCACCCGCTGCTGTCAATCAAATGCTGTGACAAGGAGTTGGGGGCGGAGCGGTCCCGCTCAGTCTGTGTCAATGGATGCAGGCAAAGCGGCTCGGGAATGAGCCTGCACGAGTGCACCCATAAGAAGCTGCTTCCTATGTGGGCATTCGTCGAAGAGGAGGAGTCAGCAGCACCAGCGGGGGACCAAAGAAGAAGAGGATCGGGGCTGCTCTGTGCAAATCCATTGTAAGTATAACCGGTTCCCGACTGGCTCATGCAGATATACTGCGGCAGAAGGGCTCTCCTGGGCGAAATCCCATGTGTATATATACGGCTTTGCCCAGGAGAGCCACCAGAGGGCGTGCTGAGCGCCGCTGGAGGCACGCGCCCGCTGCACAGCGGGGGACCCGATGCGGGCGTGATCGCTGCCGGCCACGTGCGATCAGGTGCATGAGAGCAAGCATGGGGATTTGTGTGTGTAAGCGCACAAATTCCTGTGCTGTTAGAGGAGAGGAGACAGATTGTGTGTTCCTACAAAGTAGGAACAGCGATCTGTCATCTCCTAGTTAGTCCCATCCCCCCACAGTTAGAACACAGTGAGGGAACACAGTTAACACCCTTGATCGCCCTCTAATGTTAACCCCTTCCCTGCCAGTGACATTTATACAGTAATCAGTGCATATTTATAGCACTGATCGCTGTATAAATGTCACTGGTCCCAAAACTGTGTCCGATCTGTCCGCCGCAATACCGCTAAAAATCGCAGATCACCGCCATTACTAGGAGAAAAAAAAACGCTATAAAAGTGCCATAAATCTGTCCCATAGTTTGTATACGCTATAACCTTTGTGCAAACCAATCAATATACACTTTATTGCGTTTTTTTTTCGTTTTTTTTTTTTTTTTTTTACCAAAAATATGTAGAAGAATATATATTGGCCTAAACTGATGAAGAAATTTGTTTTTTAAAAACAATTTGGGGGATATTTATTATAGCAAAAATTAAAAAAATATTGTTTAAAAAAAAATTGTTGTTTATTTTTTGTTTATAGCGCAAAAAATAAACCACAGAGCTCCATTTGTGGGGAAAAAAAAGGACTCAAATTTAGTTTGGGTACAGCGTTGTATAACCGCGCAATTGTCAGTTAAAGCGACGCAGTGCCAAATTGTAAAAAGTGCTCTGGTCAGGAAGGGGGTAAAATCTTCCGGGGCTGAAGTGGTTAACATGTTTATTTTATTTAAAAGAAGAAAAAAAAAAGGTAACCTTTTAATATCTCTCTAAATCTATTTTATAATCTGACTGCTTTCTCTGCATTGTCCAGGTCTGCCCCGGCCGCGAAGGTCCCATTTTCTTTGGAGATGAGCAGCATGGCTTCGTCTTCAGCCACACTTTCTTCATAAAGGACAGCTTGTCACGAGGCTTCCAGCGCTGGTACAGCATCATCGTCGTCATGATGGACAGAATCTACCTGATCAATTCCTGGCCCTTTCTGCTGGCTAAGATCAGAGGGGTGATAGATGAGCTACAGGGGAAGGCATTGAAGGTGAGTCCAAGCTTAATTTCAGGGAAAACAGTATGGAGATTAGGGGGGTGGGCCATGTGGTCATGGGAAGGAGGGAAATGATGGAGGCGAGAGGGGGGAGCCTTTGCAGAGTTTCTAGGACACCCGGTCTCTCCGCCAAGGCCTTTAATCTAGCTAAGCTGGCCATGTACATATTGATTTCTTTGGTACAAATCTCTTGCTGCGTCTATCTATATTTGGACAGCTAGCCCTGTCAGCTGTTAAAATATCCTAACAGTACCTGCTTCTGATTTGGATGCAGGCGCTGTTCAGCAGCAGATTTTCCAACGGGGCTCCTTTTGATTTTTTTAATCAAGGATTGTCGGGCGGGAGGTAGCCTACAAGGCATACCACTCAACGCATTTCATCTGGTTCAGAAGGAACCAATCATCATTTGCTCTGTGTACGGCCAGCTTTATTAGAACAGACTGAGAGAGGGAGGACTAATCGAATCAGAAGAGGTGGAAGATTTAATCCGTTCATAGTTCTAAGAGTTTTTTTAAAGTCATTCCAACAGACCCATATGGGCGATGTGTATGAGTTCCGCCATTTCTTGATTCTGGTGAACCAATCTCTTAACATGGCCTTGCGTGCTTCAAACAAGAGAAATCCAGTGATATCCCCATCCAAGGTCAGCTGCTGGATATTGTATTGAGCAGTAGTTAAACACCTGAAAAGTGGTCGCATGTAATTGGATACAGGTACTGTATGTTGAAGATGGGTCCAACATGGTATTGGTAATTTCTCAATCTATTGAGGAACTTACCAGCGCAGAAAAAGATTCAGGTAATAAGTCTTGTCTGTTTGGGCCAGGAGTGGAGAAAGTCAGAGTGCATGCCTGGGGCTGGCTTGTTCCCTATAGCAGTGATCATCAACCCTGTCCTCAGGGCCCACTAACAGGCCAAATTTTATGTATTACCTTGGGGAGATGCAGACTAGAATACTGCAATCACTGAGCAGCAAATGATATCACCTGTGATGTATTTCAGTTATTTTGCAAACCTGGCCTGTTAGTGGGCCCTGAGGACAGGTTTGATGACCACTGCCCTATAGGAGGCGTTATCTGGCTCAGTTGCAAAGACAAAGCTAATTTTCTTCTGAGGCTGTGGTGAAGAATTTGTATTTCTATCCATCCAGTCCTGAGATATACACAGCTCTGTTTGGCAGGGCAGGAGACCTTTTATTTTCTCTGCTGCAACCCAGTAACTCCCTTCCCCAGCCTGTGATTGGACATTGAAAAGAGAAGCAGCAGACTGATGAGCTCATCTGTCATATCATATCACTCTGCAGTCTCCTCCTCGTTGGCACACAAGCACTGCAGCACACCTGATTTATTTCCTCTCTGTCTGTGCTCTGCTGTACAGGGGAATGAAATGGGCTCATACCAAAGCAGTTTGGGTACTTGCACTGCTTACATTTAACAAATCGGTAGTAATGAATACAAAGCTGTATCCCTTCCCGCCAACCTCGGCGTCCCTTTAAACAGTTCTGGGGGCAGGAAGGTTTGGTGATCACATGACCACTGTCACAGTGGTCACATGACCGTAAGCCAGTTCCGCCGGCTACTGATTTTTGGCACAAAACGAGAGGAGCTGTCTTTGTGTGGTGAGCACGCTCTCAGCACATAAACATCATCTGCCACCTCACATACAGTATGTGTTGGGCGGTTGTAAAGGGGTTAGTTTGTCATTTTTATATCTGCCTCAATTTTAGCTTTAGTCTCGGTTCACACTGGTGCGATGCGTGAACCCTGCGAATCCACTGCTGGTTCCCGCATCGCACCCGACTCGCACTGCAGTTCACACTGCCATATGAGAACTGCTGGGAGTGTCAATACAACGTTAATGACACCCTCGTTTCAGCTCACATATCGCAATGCGAACTGACAGTTCGGGCATGAATTGGATCGTGTAAACACCCATGCAATCCGATTCTGGTGCGGACCAAAAAAAGGGTCCTATGCGAGTTTGGTCTGAATGCGATATCAGCCATAGGCCATAGGCCCCTTTCACTCATGCGGACCGTATGTCCGCTTTTTCATCCATCCATTAACGGATGAAAAAGTACATACATTGGTCCCTATGAGATAGCGGGTATCAGCGGATGAACATCCGCTGACACCCGATCTCATCCGTGTCCGCAATCCTCCGATTCTGCAGACGGAGGAAAATCCTATTTTTCAATCCGTCTACAGAGCGGATCGGATGAACACGGACAGACGGTCCGTGTTCATCCGATCCCCCCCATAGGGGAGAGCGGAGATCTGACAGGGCGGTCCCTGCACAGTGTGCGGGGACCGCCCTGTCATCCGCCGGCTCAGCGGAGATCAGCGGAGCGATCCCCGCTGAGCAAGCGGAGGTTCACTGGGCGGATCATCACGGATCCGTGCCGTGTGATAGGGGCCATACTATCTATATGGCTGATATCGCATCGCACAGACATCCCATGAGATTTTCACTGCGGTGCGGTGCGAATCACATGTGATCTCGCCGAGCCCACTGATGTGAACCGGCACTTAAAGCTGAACGCCCTTCTTGTTAAAAAAAAAAAGCTGAACGCCAGCTTTTGATACACTTTACTCACACTAACGTGAGGCCGCTGGACGTGCGGTATAAACTGTATGTACCTGAGGCTACACACACAGCATACCGCACTGTGTTCCGGGTGCGAGCCGAGACATCCTGTCTCATACCCGAAACACAAGAGAGTCTTATCTGATCTCAGCTATTCAGAGAAAGCAATGTATTCTAGCATTGAGTACAAAGCTTCCTCTGATTGGCTGAATGAGAGGCTGTGACATCAGCCTGCCTCTTTGATTCACTTTCTCTGAATTGGCTGAGCGATGATCAGATAAGACTCTGGGGGTTATTTACTAAAGGCAAATCCACTTTTCACTACAAGTGCACTTGAAATTTCACTGGAAGTGCAGTCGCTGTAGATCCGAGGGGGACATGCAAGGAAAATAAAAAATGGCATTTTAGCTTGCACATGATTGGATGATAAAATCAGCAGAGCTTCCCCTCATTTCAGATCTACCCCTCAGATTTACAGCGACTGCACTTCCAAGTGCACTTTCAGTGCAATTTCAAGTGCACTTGTAGTGCAAAGTGGATTTGCCTTTCGTAAATAACCCCCTCTCTTATGTTCCAAGTATGAGAATGGAAGTCCCGTTTCAAACCTGAAACACAGTGCTGTATGCTGCCTCAGCTACATATACAGTTTATACAGCACATCCAGTGGCCTCACATGTTAGTCAGGGACATAGTTTGGTGTAAATCAGGGGTCTCAAACTGGCGGCCCTCCAGCTGTTGCAAAACTACAAGTCCCATGAGGCATTGCAAGGCTGACAGTTACAAGCTTGACTTCCACAGGCAGAGGCATAATGGGACTTGTAGTTTTGCAACAGCTGGAGGGCCGCCAGTTTGAGATCCCTGGGTAAACTGTATCAAAAGCTGGAGTATAGCTGTAAGAATCATGGCGGTTTGCTCGCGTTGTCTCTGAGCTGAGTTATCACAATGTGTTGATAGCCAAGTACAATTTTTATTGTTTCTTGAGTTATTTATTAGGAAATCTTTTGCCCACACTCTTGCAGGTGTTTGAAGCAGAGCAGTATGGATGCCCACAGCGCCCTTTAAGGATTAACACGGCCTTCACACCATACATGCACCAGAGGAATGGAAATGCAGCTCGCTCCTTAACTTCGCTCACCAACGACGACAACCTCTGGGCCTGTCTGCACACTTCTTTTGCATGGTACATTGCTTTCTGAATGTCTTCCCTGGCCATACACCTCAAGATCCTGCAGATACCAGTCAGCAGGCAGTTTTTGCTTATAATGCCAATTGTAAAGCTCAGTGTGTGTTTTAGTGCCGGTGCTGCCTGAAGTGTACTTATTTGTTCCAATGGTAAAGTTTGTATCTAGTCTGCAAAACAATATGCAGTATGCAGGATGCCGCTCTCCTAGGGCTGGGCGATTTTTTCCCCCCCAAAAAAATCTGCGTTTTTTTTTTTTTATTTATAAAAAAACTCTATTTTCGATTCGATTTTTTTTTTTTTTTATTATATTAATTGAAGTGCATCAACAAACAAAATTTCAAAGGCAAACCCTTTCTCTAACTGCAAAGTCAGTGTGCAACAAAGATTGTTAAACATCCAAATTATTAATACTGTATTTGGCTTTAGCTAATAATACAACCAAAAATCTTGGTTACTCTTAGTTGAATTGAACTGTGCCCGTGCCTCACTGTGCCCAATGCCTCACTGTGCCCGTGCTTCAATCACTGTGCCCGTACCTGATGCAGATTTTCATGGGATACGGATTTTACTGCTACACCGGCGGCCATTCCAGTATTCAAAAGCCGCGCCTCCTCCTCGTCTGTGATAGGCGGAACACTCAATTTCCCAGCATTCAGTGTTCCGCCTATCATGGTCATCCTCATAACACAGACGAGGATGAGAGGATGTCCGTGATAGGCTGAACACTGCCTGCTGTGAAATTGAGTGTTCCGCCTATCACAGACGACGAGGACTCGGGAGGCGCGGCTTTTGAACACTGCAATGGCCGCCGTCTGTCTGCATGACACGCTGATCAGGTAGGCAGACGGCGGCTTGTGGTTAGTTAGTGTTACATTACTACGGCGAGTAGATGTAATTGGGGTAACGCCGTCCAGTGCCATTCCGGATACGCCCCCTGCAGCCCTGCTACGGAAACTTTGAAGAAAAAAAAATAAAAAATATATAATTTCTTTCTCGTACATCACGGGACACAGAGCGACATAGTCATTACTATGTGGGTTATATAGATTACCTTCAGGTGCTGGCACTGGCAACTTCCAAACCGGAAGTACCCTCAGTTTTTTGCCAGTGTCTAAGGTGTTGGCCAAAGGTTAACATGGATTTTTCATCTGGGCTTGTGTACAGGTTCTTTTGGGCCTCAGCAAGCTATTCCGGATCCGACCAAAAAAGCTTCATAGCTAAACGGTCGGTACCCGGGCCTTGCAAAGAAGAGCAAGGTTTTGCCTGTAATGCCTCTCTTAGGAGGGCTGGACCCTGGGATCCAGAGCTCTGGTCATACCCACGACCAAGATGTTTTCTGTGCAGGGTGCTATACAGGTCCAGGGGAGTGGAATCCTTGGGAACCCGGTCCCTGAAGGTTTAATTACAATGCCTGCCGTGAGAGGTGAAGTTTGGGCTTCTGTGGACCAAACAGAGTCCTGCGGCGGGGAAAAGGTAAGTGGGGGCCCCTCAGGAACTTGGTTCTATTGGGGGGACCCCCAAGCCTAATATGTCTTTCTGCCTGTTACCTAACGGTATTCCCGCTAAATATCTGTGCATGCCTGTAACTACTAAAAAATGTAATAATTTTAATAGTGGTCAAAAAAAAATGGACAAACCGCGGTACCTGTGTTAATCCACTAGAGGCCGCTGTGGAACGTTTTCTTGTCATGTGGACTTTTTCTTTTCATCTGAGTCAAGTCCAGGCAGATGGTGAGTTCTCTTGTGGGAAACTGCTTCCTCTGCCATGTTGCAATGCTCGTCCATCCCCCGGCCTGCAGCAAACAGGGCCCTGTCTCCTGTCCCTAGTTCTTTTTTTCAAAAAGAGCGCCGAAGGCGCGCGCGTGCGCGTGCACGCGCCTCTATATATAGAGGTGAGCTGGAAAAGGGGGCGGAGCTTGGTGGATGACGCTCTGTGCGCGCCGCAGCGCTTCTGCGCATGTGCGGGCGTCCCAGCATGTTAAAAGGCACAATTATGTGTTGTGAGCTGGCTATGGAGTGCAGAGACAGAGCTGGCAACATTTAAAAAAAAAGGCATACAGCAGGCGGTTGATGCAGGCATCCCCATAGAAAGGCACATTAGTAGACACCAACTGTTTATATAGCAGCAATTGTGCTAGACTATTGTCAGTAAGTGGTGTATTACGGCTGGAATACCTCAGCTTTGGGCTTAGGAATATGCCGTCCAAAGTCTCCGAGACTAAGACTCCCAGGAAGCAAAGGGGGTCTCCATCGGGCTCTGAGGATCTTGGGCATGCTTCGGCTGCACCAGTCTCCCCTGAAGAATCAGAGGTTAGTGACCATAGAGCACCCTCAGGAGTACCTGGTACTGTGGCTGTCCTCAGTTCACCTGCTCCTGTGTATGTAACAGAGGAGGTTTTTTCCTCAGCTCTGGGAGGACTGGAAGAGAGATTGACAACATTGATCGCTGCTTCCCTGTCAGAGGGAAAGCACGCCCGATCTCCGTCTCCTCCCTCAGAGTGCCTGTTAGCGGAGCAACAGTCCCATACAGGGATCGACCTACCTGAAGGGGATCAGGATGAGGTTGATTCTGTTATAGAGGAATCAACAGTGGAAGAGCCATTTTCAGCATCACATGCTGAAAGATTATGGGTTCAGTCCCTGACTGATATGGTCCGATCAGCATTTAAAATGCACCTTGCGGAGCCATCAACCACTTCTGTCTCCTCGTTGGGGTCACTAATAGCTCCACAGACTGTTTGTTCCTTTCCAATCCATCCTTTACTGGAAGGACTCATTTATCAGGATTGGGTACATCCTGATAAAATATTTACTCCCCCCAAGAGATTTCCGGTGGTCTATCCCATGGAGGATAAGTTCATCAGAAAATGGAGGGTGCCTACAGTGGACGCAGCCATCTCTTGTGTGAATAAATCACTGACATGTCCAGTAGATAATGTTCAAATGTTTAAGGACCCAATAGATAAAAAATTGGAGTCCTTATTAAAATCTGCTTTTTCGAAGTGGATGGTCGACATCCCTGGGCTTTCAGAGGAGGGGTGGGAGGAGGCCTCTGGGGCCTGTTTCTTGGATATTGTTGGGTCTAACGACCAATATATACAGTTCAAATTTATTCATCAACTACACTACACGCCGGCTCGTCTGGCTCGCATGGGTTATGATTCAGGGGCCCTCTGCCCTAGATGTAAGTGCACCAATGCTGGTTATGTACACATGTTTTGGTCCTGCCCGGCCCTCTCGGGGTTCTGGGTGGACCTATTTTCTTTTTTTGAAAACAACCTACGCCTAGTGACCCCCCGCACTGTTGAAGTGGGGCTCCTGGGCATCCTTAATGACCACATACCCGGGACCCACAAATGGACCCTAGCCCGCTTGATACTCTTTTATGCTAGAAAACTGATATTACTACAATGGAAGTGTGTATCTGCTCCCAATATCCAACTGCTGTATCGCATGATAAACAAAGTCGTACCAATCTTTAAACTAATCTATAAAGGAAGGGCCTGTATAAAGAAATTCTACAAGATCTGGCAGCCTTGGCTGGATATAGACAGCTCCTTTTGGAAGGATACCCCTCTGTCTCAGCAGTAGTGGGCCCTAATTCATCCCCTCTGTTTTGACGGGGGGGGGGGGGTGAAGAACTACCTACTATCCTACATGAAGAAGCTAGGGACATGAAACATATCACACATAAATGTGGGGGGGAGTAGGAGGAGTGCCCCCCCCCCCCAGCTGTAGTATCGGCTGGGGAAATGGGTGGAAGTGACGGGTGAATGGGTATGAGTGTTGTGTGAGTGAATGCAAGCACTTAAGTATTACTGGATATTGATAACCGAATGAGTCCTGTGAAAATCACAGTTAAATACTCTCGATACACCTTTGGTATTAGGGTTTTGTTTTTTGTTTTGTAATTTTTCCTCCGTTGAGGAACTGGGACACCTATGTGGCCATGCGGCCACAAGCGGTAAGCCTTATTAGGCTTGAATGTTATTTCGAGACTATATTGTTTATGCTCCCGCTTCACGGTGTAATACCGGTAAATTGCTACTGAATACAAGAAAATATTGTGCAAGCGTATATGTTGATATGTTCTGTATTTTTTTTTTTTTTCTCTGTTTAATGGAAAAATCAATAAACATAAATTGAAAAAAAAAAAATCTGCTTTTTCTACAGCAAGCTTGGTGACACAACCAGCAGTAGCAGCTATTGGGGTCTGCCAAGCAGTGAAGGATCAGTTAAAGCAGGTCTTAAGGGACTTACCAGATCAGCAGGCCCTTGCCCTAGCTGATCTACCTAGAGCCTTATGCTTTGCGGTTGACGCCATCAAGGATTCAATCCATCAGTTCTCCCGCCTTACGCTGTCTGTAGTACATATGCGTAGGCTTCTATGGCTCAAGAACTGGTCTGCTGAAGCTCCCTGTAAAAAATTGCTGGTTAGCTTCCCATTTCATGGTGACCGCTTATTCGGGGAAGACCTGGACAAATATATCCAGAAAATTTCCAGCGGTAAAAATCAGGGACAATCGCAGGGTAATAAGAAACCCTGGGTCAGGAGAGGTACAAAACCTCCCCCCAAGTCAAATTCATGAAGGGTTGCCCCCACTCAATCGGGTGGGGGGAAGACTCCAGTTGTTCGCAGAGACCTGGCGGGACACGATCAGAGACAGATGGGTGCTCTCCGCAGTAAGTCTGGGATACAAATTGGAGTTAAAAGACTCTCCTCCTTCCCATTTTATGAGGTCAAACGTGCCAAGGGATCCCCGGAAGAGAGGATCCCTCCTGTTGGCACTAGAACAACTATTGCTCCAAGGAGTAATTATGGAGGTTCCCCTGGAAGAATGCGGGTTCGGGTTTTACTCAAACCTCTTTACAGTCCCAAAGCCAAACGGGGACATGAGGCCCATATTAAATCTAAAAGGGCTAAACAAATTCCTACATATCAGGACTTTCCGGATGGAGTCGATCCGATCGGTGGCCACTGCCCTACAAGGGGAGGAATGGCTAGCCTCGATCGACATCAAAGATGCTTTTCTTTCTCGTACATCACGGGACACAGAGCGACATAGTCATTACTAATGGGTTATATAGTTACCGTCAGGTGCTGGCACTGGCAACTTCCAAAACCGGAAGTACCCTCCCCTATATAAGCCCCTCCCATCCGGGAGCACCTCAGTTTTTTGCCAGTGTCTAAGGTGTTGGCCAAGAAGAAACATGTGTTTTTCACTGAGCTTGCGTACAGGTTCTTTTGGGCCTCAGTAAGCTATTCCGGATCCGACCAAAAAAGCTTTATAGCTAAACGGTCGGTACCCGGGCCTTGCAGAGAAGAGCAAGGTTCTGCCTGTAATGCTTCTCTTAGGAGAGCTGGACCCTGGGATCCAGAGCTCTGGTCATACCCACGACCAAGATGTTTTCTGTGCAGGGTGCTATACAGGTCCAGGGGAGTGGAATCCTTGGGAACCCGGTCCCTGAAGGTTTGATTACAATGCCTGCCGTGATAGGTGAAGTTTGGGCTTTTGTGGACCAAACAAAGTCCTGCGGCGGGGAACAGGTAAGTGGGGGCCCCCAGGAACTTGGTTCTATTGGGGGACCCCCAAGCCTAATTTGTCTTTCTGTCTGTTACCTAACGGTATTCCCGCTAATATCTGTGCATGCCTGTAACTACTAAAAAAATGTAATAATTTTTAATGGTGGTCAAGAAAAAAAAAAAAAAAAAAGAATGTTTTTTTATATATGTTTAGTATATTAAACTGCGGTACCTGTGTTTGTCCACTAGAGGCCGCTGTGGAATGTTTTTCTTGTCATATGGACTAGTTTCTTCTCAGAGAGCAAAGTCCAGGCAGCTGGTGAGTTCTCCTACAGGAAACTGTTTCCTCTGCCATGTTGCAGTGTTCGTCTATCCCCCGGCCTGCGGCAAAGGGGGCCCTGGCTCCTGTCCCTGGTTTCCATGTTTGAAATTAGCGCCGAGGCGCACGTGGCCGCGCGCGTGCGCGTGCACGCGCCTCTATATATAGAGGTGGCCGGAAAAAGGGGCGGGGCCTGGGGGATGACGCTCTGTGCGCGCCGCAGCGCTTCTGCGCATGTGCGGGCGTCCCAGCAGGTTTTTAAAAAGCCACATTATTGCAGTAAGCTGGCTATGAAGTACAGAGACAGAGCTGACAACATTTAAAGGCATACAGCAAGCGGTTGATACAGGCATCCCCTAGAAAGGCACATTAGTAGACACCAACTGTTTATTATAGCAGCATTTATGCTAGACTATTATCAGTAACTGGTGTATTTTCGGCTGGAATACCTCAGCTTTGTGGCTTAGGAATATGCCGTCTAAAAACTCCGGGACTAGAAATTCCAGGAGGAATAGGGGGTCTCCATCGGGCTCTGAGGATCTTGGGCATGCTTTGGCTGCACCAGTCTCCCCTGAAGAATCAGAGGTTAGTGACCATAGGGCACCCCCAGGAGTACCTGGTACTGTGGCTGTCCCCAGTTCACCTGCTCCTGTGTATGTAACAGAGGAGGTTTTTTCCTCAGCTCTGGGAGGGCTGGAAGAGAGATTGTCAGCACTAATTGCTGCTTCCCTGTCACAGGAGAAAAGCGCTCGATCTCCGTCTCCTCCCTCAGAGTGCCTGTTAACAGAGCAACAGTCCCATACAGAGGTCGACCTACCTGAGGGGGATCAGGATGAGGTTGATTCGGTTGTAGAGGAATCAACAGTGGAGGAGCCGTTCTCAGCATCACATGCTGAGAGGTTATGGGTTCAGTCCCTGACTAATATGGTCCGATCAGCATTTAAAATGCCACTTGCGGAGCCATCCTCCTCTTCTGTCTCCTCGTTGGGGTCGCTAAAAGCTCCCCAGACTGTTTGTTCTTTCCCGATCCATCCTTTATTGGAGGGGCTCATTTACCAGGATTGGGAGCATCCTGACAAAATATTTACTCCCCCCAAGAGATTTCCGGTGGTCTATCCTATGGAGGATAAGTTCGTCAGAAAATGGAAGGTCCCTACAGTGGACGCAGCCATCTCTTGTGTGAATAAATCACTGACATGTCCGGTGGAAAATGTCCAAATGTTCAAGGACCCAATAGATAAAAAATTGGAGTCCTTATTGAAATCTGCTTTTTCTACAGCAGGATTGGTGACACAACCAGCAGTGGCAGCTATAGGGGTCTGCCAAGCAGTGAAGGATCAGTTGAAACAGGTCTTAAGGGACGTGCCAGATCAGCAGGCTCTTGCTCTAGCTGATCTACCTAGAGCCTTATGCTTTGCGGTGGACGCTATAAAGGATTCAATCCATCAGGCCTCCCGCCTTACGCTGTCTATAGTACATATGCGCAGGCTTCTATGGCTCAAAAACTGGTCTGCTGAAGCTCCCTGTAAAAAATTGCTGGTCAGCTTCCCATTTCATGGGGAGCGTTTATTCGGGGAAGACCTGGACAAGTATATCCAGAGAATTTCCAGCGGTAAAAGTACACTCTTGCCGGTCAAAAATAGAGTTAGAGGTCCCTCTTTTAAGAGGCCGGCTTCTCCAGTCCCTAGGACATCGGCTGTGAAACAGTTCCGACGGCCTCCCCGGTCAAATCCCGGAGGTAAAAATCAGGGACAGTTGCAGGGTAACAAGAAGCCCTGGAGCAGGAGAGGTACAAAACCTCCCCCAAAGTCAAATGCATGAAGGGTTGCCCCCACCCAATCGGGTGGGGGGAAGACTTCAGTTGTTCACAGAGACCTGGCGGGACACGATCCGAGACAGATGGGTGCTCTCCGCAGTAAATCTGGGATACAAATTGGAGTTAAAAAACTCCCCTCCTTCCCGCTTTATAAGGTCGAACGTGCCAAGGGATCCCCAGAAGAGAGGATCCCTCCTGTTGGCACTGGAACAATTATTGCTTCAAGCAGTAATTATAGAGGTCCCCCTGGAAGAATGGGGGTTCGGGTTTTACTCAAACCTCTTTACAGTTCCGAAGCCAAACGGGGACATGAGGCCCATATTAAATCTAAAAGGGCTAAACAAATTCCTGCATATCAGGACTTTCCGGATGGAGTCGATCCGATCGGTAGCCACTGCCCTACAAGGGGAGGAATGGTTAGCCTCGATCGACATCAAAGATGCGTATTTGCACATCCCCATCTTTCCAGCCCACCAGAAATTTCTACGCTTTGCGATAGAAGGGCGCCATTTTCAGTTCAGAGCCTTACCCTTCGGTCTGGCCACAGCACCAAGAGTGTTCACAAAAATTCTGGCCCCATTATTGGCCAATCTAAGAACACGAGGTGTAACGATAATGGCATATCTAGATGACTTGTTGCTGATAGACCACTCAGTGGAAAAACTAGAAGTGGTTGTTCACGAGACAATCAAGTATCTGGAATATCACGGTTGGATTATCAACCGAGACAAGTCAGCCCTAAAACCAGTCAAAAGTCTGGAATACTTGGGGCTAAGGCTGGATTCAGACCAGAGAAAAATTTTCTTGCCTCAAGGAAAGGGGTCGTCTTTGAGAGATTTGATCCACTTAGTGGGTTCAAAAAGACAGCCATCCATACGCCTATGCATGAGGCTGCTGGGAAAAATGGTGGCATCATTCGAAGCAGTACCCTACGGTCAATTCCATTCAAGGAAGTTGCAAAGGGCCATACTGTCAGCCTGGAACAAAAAAGTTCAGGCTCTGGACGTACCAATGTCCTTGTCCCCTTCCGTTCGCAGAAGCCTCCGTTGGTGGTTGGTTCCCCGGAATCTGGAAAGAGGGAAATCCTTCAGTCCGATTTCTTGGAAGGTGGTCACTACAGATGCCAGCCTTTTAGGCTGGGGAGCAGTACTGGAGCAATGGTCTCTCCAGGGCAGATGGTCGGATGCGGAAAAGGCCCTGCCCATCAATCTCTTAGAGATACGAGCAGCCCGGTATGCCCTAGTAGCATGGACATCCAAACTCCAAGGGTCCCCTGTCAGAGTTCAGTAAGACAATGCCACAGCAGTGGCATATATCAATCGTCAGGGGGGCACCAGGAGTCGTGCAGCCCAAAGGGAAGTAAATTACATCCTGAGATGGGCAGAAAGATATGTCCCAGCCATATCTGCGGTATTCATTCCAGGGGTGGAGAATTGGAAGGCGGACTTTCTAAGTCGCCAACAATTATGCCCAGGGGAATGGTCCCTTCATCCCGAGGTTTTCCGGACAATATGTCAGCGGTGGGGAACACCGGATGTAGATCTGCTAGCATCCAGGTTCAACACGAAAGTGGACAGGTTTGTCTCTTGGACAAGGGATCCCCTAGCGTGCGGCTCGGATGCCCTAGTGTTCCCTTGGGATCAGTTCAAGCTGATATATGCATTCCCACCGCCACAATTGTTACCTCGATTACTCCGCAGAATCAGGGTAGAAAAGAAACCAGTGATTCTGGTGGCTCCAGTGTGGCCCCGAAGAGCATGGTACGCGGAGATTGTAAAAATGTCTGTGGGGAGTCCTTGGACCCTCCCACATCGTCCGGACCTGCTTTCGCAGGGACCGATATACCACCCTTCCTTACCAGCCCTAGGTTTGACGGCCTGGCTATTGAAGCCCACATTCTAAAAAGGAGAGGGCTCTCTAATGCTGTGGTGTCTACCATGATCAATGCCAGGAAACCGGTATCCAGGCAGATCTACTATAGAATCTGGAAGGCGTACATCGCCTGGTGTGAGGCCAGGAAATGGCATCCACGTAAATACGTAATAGGTAGAATTCTGGACTTCCTACAATGGGCTGTAGATAGGAAGCTTGCCTTGAGTACTATCAAAGGTCAGATTTCGGCCTTGTCAATATTTTTTCAAAGGCCCTTGGCTTCGCATTCACTAGTCAAAGCCTTTATACAAGGAGTGATGCGTATTAGTCCTCCGGTTAATATTCCCATATGTCCATGGGATCTAAACTTGGTTCTGTCGGTTTTACAGAAACAACCATTTGAACCATTACAGCATATTTCCTTAGTGCTTCTCACCAGGAAATTGATTTTTCTAGTAGCCATTTGTTCGGCTAAAAGAGTATCGGAATTAGCAGCTATGTCCTGTAAGGAGCCATATCTGGTTATCCATAAGGACAGAGTAGTGTTACGTCCTCATCCAGCCTTTCTTCCTAAGGTGGTATCGAGTTTTCATTTGAACCAAGATGTGGTTCTTCCTTCTTTTTTCCCCAAGCCTACTTCGGTAGAGGAAAAGTTATTGCATTCTTTGGATGTAGTAAGAGCAGTTAAAGCTTATCTAAAAGCCACTGCTCAGATTCGCAGAACGGATACTTTGTTTATTCTGCCGGAAGGCCCCAGAAAGGGTCAGGCAGCGTCAAAATCTACTTTAGCCAAGTGGATTCGACAGGTCAGAATACAAGCCTATGGCTTGAGAAGGAGACCGCCTCCGTTCAAAGTTAGGGCGCACTCCACGAGAGCAGTTGGAACTTCATGGGCAGTGCATCACCAGGCCTCCCTGGCTCAAGTCTGTAAGGCCGCAACATGGTCTTCAGTACACACGTTTACTAGGTTCTACCAGGTGGACGTTAGAAGTCAGGAGGATGTCGCCTTTGGGCGCAGTGTGTTGCAGGCCGCAAAAGATCCTCATGTCTGATAGCGCTCAGCTTATATATGGTGTATCCCCCCCCTCATTTGGCATTGCTTTAGGACATCCCATTAGTAATGACTATGTCGCTCTGTGTCCCGTGATGTACGAGAAAGAAAATAGGATTTTTATAACAGCTTACCTGTAAAATCCTTTTCTTGGAGTACATCACGGGACACAGAGCTCCCGCCCCTCTTTGGGGACACTTATTGCTTTGCTACAAAACTGAGGTGCTCCCGGATGGGAGGGGCTTATATAGGGGAGGGTACTTCCGGTTTTGGAAGTTGCCAGTGCCAGCACCTGACGGTAACTATATAACCCATTAGTAATGACTATGTCGCTCTGTGTCCCGTGATGTACTCCAAGAAAAGGATTTTACAGGTAAGCTGTTATAAAAATCCTATTATTTGCACATTCCCATCTTTCCAGTCCACCAAAAATTTCTACGCTTTGCAGTAGAAGGGCGCCATTTTCAGTTCAGAGCCTTACCCTTCGGTCTGGCCACAGCACCACGAGTGTTCACAAAAATTCTGGCCCCATTATTGGCCAATCTAAGAACACGAGGTGTAACGATAATGGCATATCTAGACGACTTGTTGCTGATAGACCACTCAGTGGAAAAACTAGACGTGGTTGTTCACGAGACAATCAAGTATCTGGAATCTCACGGTTGGATTATCAACCGAGACAAGTCAGCCCTAAAACCAGTCAAAAGTCTGGAATACTTGGGGCTAAGGCTGGATTCAGACCAGAGAAAATTTTTCTTGCCTCAAGAAAAGGTGTCGTCTTTGAGAGATTTGATCCACCTAGTGGGTACAAAAAGACAGCCGTCCATACGCCTGTGCATGAGGCTGCTGGGAAAAATGGTGGCATCATTCGAAGCAGTACCCTACGGTCAATTCCATTCAAGGAATTTGCAAAGGGCCATACTGTCAGCCTGGAACAAAAAAGTTCAGGCCCTAGACTTACCAATGTCCTTGTCCCCTTCCGTTCGCAAGAGCCTCCGTTGGTGGTTGGTTCCCCAGAATCTGGAAAAAGGGAAATCCTTCAGTCCGATTTCTTGGAAGGTGGTCACTACAGATGCCAGCCTTATAGGCTGGGGGGCAGTACTGGAGCAATGGTCTCTCCAGGGCAGATGGTCGGATGCAGAAAAGGCCCTGCCCATCAATCTTAGAGATACGAGCAGCCCGGTATGCCCTAGTAGCATGGACATTCAGACTCCAAGGGTCCCCTGTCAGAATTCAATCGGACAATGCCACGGCAGTGGCATATATCAATCAGGGTGGCACCAGGAGTCGTGCAGCCCAGAGGGAAGTGAATTGCATCCTGAAATGGGCAGAAAGATATGTCCCAGCCATATCCGCGGTATTCATTCCAGGAGTGGAGAATTGGAAGGCGGAATTTCTAAGTCGCCAACAATTATGCCCAGGGGAATGGTCCCTTCACCCCGAGGTTTTCCGGACAATATGTCAGCGGTGGGGAGCACCGGATGTAGATCTGCTAGTATCCAGATTCAACGCAAAGGTGGACAGATTTGTCTCTCGGACAAGGGATCCCCTAGCTTGTGGCTCGGATGCCCTAGTGTTCCCTTGGGATCAGTTCAAGCTGAATTTATGCATTCCCACCGCCACAATTGTTGCCTCGATTACTCCGCAGAATCAGGGTAGAAAAGAAACCAGTGATTCTGGTGGCTCCAGCGTGGCCCCGAAGAGCATGGTACGCGGAGATTGTAAAAATGTCTGTGGGGAGTCCTTGGACCCTCCCACATCGTCCGGACCTGCTTTCGCAAGGACCAATATACCATCCTTCCTTACTAGCCTTAGGTTTGACGGCCTGGCTATTGAAGCCCACATTCTAAAAAAGAGAGGTCTCTCTAATCCTGTGGTATCTACCGTGATCAATGCCAGGAAGCCGGTATCCAGGCAGATCTACTATAGAATCTGGAAGGCGTACATCGCGTGGTGTGAGGCAAAGAAATGGCATCCACGTAAATACGTAATGGGTAAGGATTCTGGACTTCCTACAGTGGGCTGTAGGTAGGAAGCTTGCCTTGAGTACTATCAAGGGTCAGATTTCGGCCTTGTCAATATTTTTTCAAAGGCCCTTGGCTTCGCATTCACTAGTCAAAGCTTTTATACAAGGAGTGATGCGTATTAGCCCTCCGGTTAATATTCCCATATGTCCATGGGACTTAAACCTGGTTCTGTCGGTTCTACAGAAACAACCATTTGAACCATTACAGCATATTTCCTTGGTTCTTCTCACCAGGAAATTGATTTTTCTAGTAGCCATTTGTTCGGCTAAAAGAGTATCGGAATTAGCAGCTATGTCCTGTAAAGAGCCATATCTGGTTATCCATAAGGACAGAGTAGTGTTACGTCCTCATCCAGCTTTTCTTCCTAAGGTGGTATCGAGGTTTCATTTGAACCAAGATGTGGTTCTTCCTTCCTTTTTCCCCAAACCTAGTTCGGTAGAGGAAAAGTTATTACATTCTTTGGATGTAGTAAGAGCAGTTAAAGCTTATCTAAAAGCCACTGCTCAGATTCGCAGAACGGATACTTTGTTTGTTCTGCCGGAAGGCCCCAGAAAGGGTCAGGCAGCATCAAAATCTACTTTAGCCAAGTGGATTCGACAGGTCATAATACAAGCCTATGGCTTGAGAAAGAGACCGCCTCCATTCAAAGTTAGGGCGCACTCCACAAGAGCAGTTGGAACTTCATGGGCAGTGCATCACCAGGCCTCCCTGGCTCAAGTCTGTAAGGCCGCAACATGGTCTTCGGTACACACGTTTACTAGATTCTACCAGGTGGACGTTAGAAGTCAGGAGGATGTCGCCTTTGGGCGCAGTGTGTTGCAGGCCGCAAAAGATCCTCATGTCTGATAGCGCCCAGCTTATGTATGGTGTATCCCCCCCCCCCCCTCATTTGGCATTGCTTTGGGACGTCCCACATAGTAATGATGTCGCTCTGTGTCCCGTGATGTACGAGAAAGAAAATAGGATTTTTATAACGGCTTACCTGTAAAATCCTTTTCTTGGAGTACATCACGGGACACAGAGCTCCCACCCCTCTTTTGGGGACACTTATTGCTTTGCTACAAAACTGAGGTGCTCCCGGATGGGAGGGGCTTATATAGGGGAGGGTACTTCCGCTTTGGAAGTTGCCAGTGCCAGCACCTGAAGGTAATCTATATAACCCACATAGTAATGACTATGTCGCTCTGTGTCCCGTGATGTACTCCAAGAAAAGGATTTTACAGGTAAGCTGTTATAAAAATCCTATTTTTTTTTTTTAATAAAAAAAATAAAAATCTAAAAAAATCGATTTTCTTCAAATCTGAATCGATTTGAACTCGAAACTTGATTCAAGATTAAAATCGATTTTTTTTCCCAGCCATACGCTCTCCTGATCCAGCCAGTGTGCAGTGTTAAGCAGCCTCAGCCAGCACTACCCCACTAACCACGTCCCACTGATGCGTTTTAACCCCACCCACCAGGGCTTAGCCAGAGGTGGGTGGGGTGAAACGCATCAGGGGGCATGTTTAATGGAGTAGTGCTAGTTGAGGCCACTTAACACTGCACACTGGCCGGGTCGGGAGAATGACGTCCCGGATACTGCATATTGTTACTACTGGATACGTTTTATTGGATGACTAGCACCCCCATACCTGATGACCAGGGGAAGAGTCTCCTCCTGATTGGAGCAGCACTACAAGCTTTTTTCGGTCCTAGTCTGTAGAACTGTTATAAAGCAAAAGCTGCTTAAAGCAGAATTCGAGTCCAGAACTTTTTTTTTTTTTAGTGGGGATGAATTAGAACTCGGTCTGCTTGTTGTTGTCACCTACAGGAATATTCACCCTGATTATTTGATAAAGTTTTGCTTTATTATTGGGACAGAGGGTTAGGGGACATACATAATTTCTACTGAAGAGGGCTAGAGGGAATATCTTCCAATGGGGACACCTTTTGGTCAAAGATTGGATTCTCTTTTCATGAAAGTGGATCGCACTTTTTTTTTTTTTTTTCATTCTACTCCTCTCCCCCCTTTACTCTCACAATCAGAATTTTTTTAAAACCTTTTTTGAGGAACGCATCCCCACACGTTTTGAATTCTTGCCTAGGCAGGAATGACATATTCAGCTGCCCGTACCCTCTTGGGATAACCCACATCATGCATCCCAAGAGGACTTGGGCCACCCTAGAGCATGGTGTGTCATGAGGGGGCTGGCTGTCTCTTTCTGGTTCTTGCAGATGATACACTATAGTACATGTGTGTCATCAGGGGGCCAGCTGAAAGTACACAGAAGAGACAGCTGGCTCCTCATGATTTCAAAGAAGGAAATGGCAGCATAGGTGTGCAGCAGAAGACCATCAAATACCTACAGAACCCCGCTGGATGTACGGGAAGGGGTGTGCAGCAGAAGACCATCAAATACCTACAGAACACCGCTGGATGTACGGGAAGGGGTGTGCAGCAGAAGACATCAAATACCTACAGAACACCGCTGGATGTACGGGAAGGGGTGTGCAGCAGAAGACCATCAAATACCTACAGAACACCGCTGGATGTACGGGAAGGGGTGTGCAGCAGAAGACCATCAAATACCTACAGAACACCGCTGGATGTACGGGAAGGGGTGTGCAGCAGAAGACCATCAAATACCTACAGAACACCGCTGGATGTACGGGAAGGGGTGTGCAGCAGAAGACCATCAAATACCTACAGAACACCGCTGGATGTACGGGAAGGGGTGTGCAGCAGAAGACCATCAAATACCTACAGAACACCGCTGGATGTACGGGAAGGGGTGTGCAGCAGAAGACCATCAAATACCTACAGAACACCGCTGGATGTACGGGAAGGGGTGTGCAGCAGAAGACCATCAAATACCTACAGAACACCGCTGGATGTACGGGAAGGGGTGTGCAGCAGAAGACCATCAAATACCTACAGAACACCGCTGGATGTACGGGAAGGGGTGTGCAGCAGAAGACCATCAAATACCTACAGAACACCGCTGGATGTACGGGAAGGGGTGTGCAGCAGAAGACCATCAAATACCTACAGAACACCGCTGGATGTACGGGAAGGGGTGTGCAGCAGAAGACCATCAAATACCTACAGAACACCGCTGGATGTACGGGAAGGGGTGTGCAGCAGAAGACCATCAAATAACCTACAGAACACCGCTGGATTCTCTTGGCATGTGAATTTCTTTTGTGGATAACCCAGCAAAAAAGTAAGGTGGGGGGGGTGTAACAAAGGAGAAGAATAAAGCTCCTCTTTAGGGAGATTTCCACTCGCTTCCTGTTACATCTGTGGAAAAATAAGGGACATGTCCCTAGTGAGAGTACAGCATTAAAATGCCCCAGAGGTTCTTATCTTTCCCCAATTTTCCAAAAACAATACTGCTGCATCGGCTGAAATCTAACCTGTGGGTGACCCTGCCCATGTCATCCGGCTTGACAAACTTTAAAGAAATTGGAGCCGGGTGGAAGAAAAGTCAGCTTGAAAAGTGACTGCAGCCGATCAGACAGTCATCTGCTGTTACTATTCAGGTGTTCTGACAGCCAAGGGTTCTGGCTATTGGAATACAATAGCCTGCAACAGATATTTCCTCATCCATAGCATGCATTTAGGATGCTCAGCCTAAATCTCTCTTGGTGGGAAGACAGTCTTTAGATGAATTAGTAATATACAGTATATTATCATCATCATCATCACCATCATCATCATCTTCCAATAATGACACGCTGACTGTTATCTCTAGATTTCTTGCACTGCATTTTAGTGTATTGATGTACTACACTTTCATATGTCTTCTGCAGGTTGTTAAAGGCTTGTGGGTGTCGCCTTACTGAAAAGCTTCTTGAAGGGGCCCCAACAGAGGACACTCTGGTGCAGATGGAGAAGCAAGCAGGTAAGGGTCCAATCTTCCTGGCCGTGTTAAAAAACTGCTATATGTTAAACAATTTTTTTTCCTTGTTTCTGCTTTTTGTTTATTTAGGTGGGTTTCAAAAACTTACCTTTTAAGAAAGTGCATGGTTTGTAGGTCTGCACATGATTTAGCAAATCGTGTGTGTGTGTGTGTGTGTGTGTGTGTGTTTTTGGGCACACCTTGCACAGCTCTTGGTAAACCTCTCGTCCCTAAAATCGTTGTGAAAGCCCCGAGGTGTGAATCACTCTTTTCTTGATATGAAGTCTCTTTTGTTCTTCTGTATTTTCGAGCCTGTTCGGTAGGTAAATGAAAGTTAAAGCGACACTCTGGGCGAAATTTAAAAACAAATAATTCATAAATGATGCAGTCTGTCAGTATTAACACAGCAGGTTTTTCCTGGGTCCTCCTTTTAACATAGTTTTATTACCTGTTGATCCTGCCAGCAGAGCTTTTAGGTCTCATGCACACGGAGCTTAAAGTGGTTGTAAAGGCACAAGGGTTTTTACCTTCATGCATTCTATGCATAAAGTTAAAAAACCTTCTGTGTGCAGCGTCCCCCCAATACTTACCTGAGCCCCCTCTCAATCCAGCGATGTCCACAAGAACCTTGCCTCTCCAGGGGACTTGCCATTGGCTCCCGCTGCTGTCAATCACAGCCAGTGAGCCAATCAGGAGATGGAGGGGGTGGGGCCAGGCCATGGCTCCGTTTGTGAATGGACATACAGAGCCTCGGTTTGAGAACGTACCTACTTGGGGGGGGGGGGGGGGGGACCCCATAGCAAGCTGCTTGGCACCCAGCAGGAGGGACCCGAGAAGAGGAGGGTCCAGGCTTCTCTGTGCAAAACCACTGCACACAGCAGGTAAGTATAACATGTTTGTTATTTAAGAAAAAAACAAGGCTTTAATATCTCTTTAAAAAACACAGGTTGGAGCTCATTCACATAAAAAAAAAAAAAAAACAGTTTTTCCCCCATCATACTTACCTAGGTGGATGCTGCATCTGTCCCCTGCCGTCTCTGCACTGAGAACCGCGCGATCGAACACCGCCGATTGCTCTGTTCTCTCAGCTCCCCAAGCAGAAAGCTGCTGACTGTCAATCAGCATCTCTCCGCTCTCCCCCTCCCCTGCTCATTGGAGCGCTGAGCTGTGGAGGGGCGGGGAGCGGCCGTCTCAGGCTCTCAGTGGGGAGCTGGGAAGCTCAGACAGGCATCAGTCCCGGAACCTGGCGGATCCAGAGTTCATTGTCAGGATGCTGCGGTGCCTGGACTGATTCCTTTAATGGGCCCATACACACAGCTGCGTGAAAATGTATAAACAAACAGTAACTGCCCCAACCTATGACCGGCTTCAACAGCAAGGAGCACATGGAAGGGCAACGCATGTCAAACAAGAACAAAGAATAATTCCCAGCTCAACTTGCCATCCAGCCTGCAACAACTGGAATTGTCCTAACAGTTCATGTTCAAAACAGGGCTTTTTAAAGGGGCAAATACCAGCTTTTTTTTCAACCACAAAATACAGACTTCTATGTTCTGATTGGCAGTCTTTTTTTTCCTGTGTGGGGGCTGTGTTCTTCTAATCCTGGGAACAAGCTACATGTAATGCAAACTTTTATAGCATAGATATATGCCAGTTCTCCCTGAGGAAGCAGGCTTTGTCCTGCAAAACATGTCGGTGATGAAGATATGTATATGAGATCTTCTTTATAACCAACCTGGGATATAGTCATCAATTACTGGCATGATATGTAACTGCGTTTTATTTTTGAAACAACACCTGGAGGTTTTACATTTTATATTTTAATCTTTTGTTAATGTTTTGTACAAATAAAGTTTTTGGTACTAGTACTTTTTCATGTTAGAGATTGAGTTACCTTTTAGGCCCCTTTCACACGGGACGGATCCGTGAAACTCTGCTTGCTCAGCGGGGATCGCTCCGTTGATCCCCGCTGAGCCGGCGGATGACAGGGTGGTCCCCGCACACTGTGCAGGGACCGCCCTGTCAGATCTCCGCTCTCCCCTATGGGGGGATCAGATGAACATGGACCGTCTGTCCGTGTTTCATCCAATCCGCTCTGCAGACGGATTGAAAAATAGGATTTTCCTCCGTCTGCAGAATCGGCTGACACCAGCTATCTCATAGGGACCAATGTATGTCCCTTTTTCATCCGTAAACGGATGGATGAAAAAGCGGACATACGGTCCGCATGTGTGAAAGGGGCCTAAGTGTCTTGTAGTAGAGGACGTGGTACAGGCAAAGCCTTTGGAACAAGTTGAGACTTCTGTGTTGAGTCTCCTTCCCAACCTTTTTAGTTTACCGCATGGATTTACATGCAGTACGCATCTAAACGCCAGGATTTGGGTGCATTTTTTCTGCATGGTCATCTGCTAGCTCTGGCAGCCAAAACCTGAATCCTGTGCAGAAAATACACATATATGCTCGTGTGAATGAGACCTTATACAGGCGTTCAGCAATTTTTTTTTTTCGCCTGTAAAAGCACCTCTATATTGGCCTATGTGGCCATGCACTTGTACGCGTTTACAGGTGTATTTGAAGAGGAATGTTTACAGGCAGAAAAAACCCCACCAAAGGCGTGTCAAGAGGAGTTTTGAGCAGAAAAAACACGTGCCTGCGCCTCTGAATGCATCTCAATGGCCAGAACAAATTCATATCTGGCCAGTAGTATGCATTTACGCTCAAACGCTATACATGTATAAACGGACGTACATATTGGACACGTTTTGGCAGAAAAAACACTGCTCATTTTCATATAATTAAAATGGTAAACATGTTCTACTTACCTGCTCATAGCAGTCTTGATTCTCCTCTTCTCAGGTTCTCATCGGTGCTCCCTGCCGAATGCCCCCATAGCAAGCTGCTTGCTCTGGGGGTACTCGTGCGTGCTCGTTCCCAAGCCCTGCTCTGTGTGTCCATTAACACACATAACAGGGCTTGGGGGGCCCCCCCACCCTGCTCCATCCTCACTGGCTGTTAATGACTGCCTCTGAGCCAATGAGGCGGGAGAGAGCCTCTGCTCTCATGTACATGCTGGATCGAGATTGGGCTCAAGTAAGTATAAGGGTGTGTGGGTGGGTGTGTGTTGTTTGTTTTTTTTTTCGTTTTTTTCACATACCCCCACAGCAGTAATCTTCTGGTGCTCTAGGAGTAATACAAGCCTCTGGACCTGTCATAGGCACTCGTCAACAGTTCTGACTATGCCCACCCTTTCTGCCCCCCTTCAGCATTAATAAAAGCTTTACTATATGATCCCACATGAATGGAGGAAAAGGCCCATCATTGGATCTGCCTGTCCTCCATTCATAGATCGCTTTTCATTGCTGGAAGCTGTAGTACAGTTTCTATGAATGGAAGGAGAGGCAGGCATAGTTGGCATTCTTAAGGATTGCCTATGACAGGTCGAGCGGCACTTATTCATTCCTGCGGCAATGGAAGATTAGTGGTATGGGGGGAGTGCAGAGGACTGTAGATTTTAATGAAAAAAAGCAGCCACCAGGTCAAGGCACACATCTTATTCAATGAGTAGTGTTCCTGGTGCCAATTAAAAAAATAAAACGAAAATGAACTAAACTTAGTGTTACTAAACCCAGGACCCTGCATTCACTATATCTGGTCTCCCACAGTACACAAAACATGGGAATGCAATTATTTTAGTAAATATAAACTGCTAAATACCTTTTCTCATCAACCGTATATCGCAGTCTTGTGACTTCTATCAATGTCTGGTTAAAGCTTGTAGGAGGAGTTTTCATTCTCCCACGATTGTCCTATGAGAATGCAGGACCCCTGACCCTCTGTCTGGACAGTGCTGATTGGCCCTGTGCTGATCACATGCATTCTCCCAAGAAAAAAAAAAAACTCTAGTAATACGCACCAAACTGAGCATGTGCAGCTCAGAGAAGACAGGATCAAACAGCCTTTTTACACAATGCGGAGGATTAACTCCCTTAGGTTCCACAGTGAGTATAACAAGCATGCTTTACTGCATATACAGACTGATTTTACTGTTGTGGGTTTAGTAACACTTTAAGCTTTAAACCATATGAATATAAGCGGATTGTTTTAAGTCTCCCCCAGCAGTGTTATTTGGTTTTCCCAAACCCTGAAATCTTTGCTGGACAGCCTTGCCTATGCTATGTATGTTGCTTTTAATTATGCCCATAGTTTTTTCATTTCAACCTTACCCTTTTTCTTGCAGACTTGGAGGAAGAATGTGCAGTCTGGGAAAGCCGTGAAGAAGAAGAGGGAAGGCCATGTCCCATACCTGATGTCTTGGAAGGCAGAGAACTGTTAAAGTGCCCCACAGAATCCTCTGTGCTATCAGATTGTAGCTGGAGTCACAGGACAGCCGAGTTCAGATCTCTCCGCCACATGAGACAGGTGCTATATCATGAATAGTAACAGTAGAGGGAGAGATTTTATTTGTTTTGAAAGTTCTACAAGATAAAGGGAATATTGACCACACTAAGGCCACTTTCACACTGAGGCGCTTCTAAACTGCCAGTAAAAACACTGAGCACTTTTGAAGTGCTTTTCAGGCGCTTTTGAAGAGCTTTCCATTAATTTCAATGGAGAGGGGAATTTTTCACAGCCCTGCCAGCACACTGCCCCAGTGTGAAAGCATTCATTGATTTTAATGGAAATATGTTTTCGTGAGCTTTTTAGGCGCTGTTTTTGGCGGAAAGCACCTGAAAAGCTCCTCGGTGTGAAAGTGGTCTTAAAGTGGAACTATTAGGAATCTGTGAACAGGCTAATGCCCCGTACACACGATCCGAAAATCGGACGACAGATCGTCCGACTTTTTTCGTTTACTAGTCGCAAGTAGAAATTGAATAGGTTACTAAAGTCACGAAAATTCTCGTACGACAGAAAAAAAAAATCGGAAGTGATGTCATGTGTTGTAATGTATTTGTATTGTATTTTCGGATGACAACTGTACTGACTAAACGAAAATCGTACGATTGGGTGACGTACGAGGAAAATTTTCATGCATGTCCGACAAAATAATATCGGATGAACTGTCATGATCGGCTCTCGGAAGCCCTGTACTAACGGTCCGATTATCGTACGATTCTTCCTCGGACGACATTTTTCGTACGATATTCGGATCGTGTGTACGGGCTAAAAGGGGTCCAGTGGAGCTAGGGCAGGGTGAGCTTTCTATTCATAGATTTGGGAAATCTGTGTTTCCTTTTAGCGTGTGGGCTAGGTCCAGATTCATCCCACCCCATGGCTCCTTTTTTTTTTTTTTTTTTGTACTTCTTTCTCATTAATTGGGGACAACTGCCTATTGAGAAGCTTGTGATGGGCTAGCCCATTGAGGGGGTGATAAATATTTGTGATTGTTATGCACTCCTTTTTCCCCCAAATTGGGATTAGATTGGTAACCAAAGAAAATGAATAAGCAATTGGGTTGACTAGGCTCCAACCGTCATTTAACAGGGCACATACGAGGGCCAGGAGAGAATGGTAGGGAACATCAAGTGAAGTGGATGCAGCTGCTCTGAGATTAGATCTTCTTCTTTTTTATTTTTTTATTTTGTTTCATCCTTAATTAGAACTTTACATGGTCATGAACATTCTTTCTTTTAGACCCCTTTCACACTGGGGGGTTTTTCAGGCGCTTTAGCGTTAAAAAAAGCGCCTGTAAAGCACCTGAAAGAAGCTGCATCTGCAATCCCAATGTGAAAGCCTGAGTGCTTTCATACTAAAGCGCCTGAAAAACGCCCCAGTGTGAAAGGGGTCTTAGTGTAAAAAAAAAAGCGCCTGTAAGAACCCTCATCTGCAATCCCAATGTGAAAGCCCGAGTGCTTTCACACTGAGGCGCTGCGCTGGCAGAGTGTCAAAAAAAGTCCTGCAAGCAGCTTCTTTGCAGCGCTTTAGGAGCAGTGAATATACCGCTCCTAAAGCGCCCCTTCCCATTGAGGCACTTTTTTTAACGCCAAAGCGCATGAAAAACGCTCCAGTGTGAAAGGGGTCTTAGCGGAGCTTTACCAGCGTTTTTTGGGCACTGGCAGTGTGAAAGGGCTCTGAAAGCACTCGGGCTTTCACATTGGGATTGCAGATGAGGCTTCCTTCAGGCTCTTTTTTATAACGCCGAAGCGCCAGAAAAACGCCCCAGTGTGAAAGGGGTCTATTATGTATGGTATAGAGATGAAAAACAACAATATTAACAAAGGTTTCGATATAGCGTATGCAAAATTGGTTTTATAAGATATAGATACGGCACTGCGTTACTTTAACTGACAATTTCGCTGTCATGCGATGCTGTACCCAAACAAAATTTGTGTCCTTTTATTTATTTTTTTCCCCACAAATAGAGCTTTCTTTTGGTGGTATTTGATCACCTCTGCCGTTTTTTTTTAATTCTTTGCAATATAAACAAAAAAAAAAAGACATTTTTGAAAAAAAAAACAACAATATTTTATACTTTCTGCTATAAAACACATCTGACAAATCGGACAAATCTGACACTAAGCCCAGGTTCACACTGGGCTGCGGGAGTGAAGCCGTGCGAGTTCAGCTGAACTTGTGCGATTTCACTCTCGCTGGCAGTCCCGATTTCGGCCGCGATTACAAAGACATCTGTGCGGGTTTCTGCACAGATGTCAATGTAAATCGCGGCCGAAATCGCAAAAAGTAGTACAGAAACTACGTTTTGAAATCGGTGCAGTGCCACAGATGCGGCGTCGCACCGATTAGGATGGTGCCATTGTCGGCAATTTGCGGCAAATATCGCCGTTTTGACATGCGATTTGACATGCCAAATCGCATGTCAAAACGCACCAGTGTGAACCAGGGCTAAGTGACACTTTTTTGGGGACCAGTGACACCAATGCAGTGAGCAGTGCTAAAAAAAAAGCACTGTCACTGAATAAATGACACTGGCAGGGAAGGGGTTAACATCAGGGGCTATCAAAGGGTTAAGTGTGCTCCTAGGGAGTGATTTCTAACTGTATGGGGGATGGACTTACTGCAGAAAGAGAGACACCTGTGTTCCTGATTAGAAGGAAAACAAGATCTCTCTCCTCTCTGACAGAACAGCGGTCTGCCTCGTGTTTTTTTTTTTTTTTTTTAGTAATCTTATGTAATCTGGGGCTCCGGCGGCGTGCGTGTGTGCCCCAGAGCCGATGAAGGGGATGACGTACAGGTACGTGGTAATGCACTTAAGGGGCTCCTTGCCACAGTACATGTACATGGGGGCGGTCCTTAAGTGGTTTAAAAGAAAAAACAATAAAAATGCACTCACTATTTAAAAGTGGATGAAGGCTTGTCATAAATCCAATTAAACCTCCACAGGATTTCTGCGAGGCTGCAGAGCTCTGCAGGTAAGCGGCTGGCTGAAGAAGAGTTCTTGGTGGGTCAGGCTTCAGGCTGGAACATAGGCAACAGCAGCTTTTGGGTATAGCAGGAAGGCTGTGGCTCCAAACAGCATCTCTCTCGGCTGGGTGATGGTGACAGGAAGTGGAGCGGGCGTGGCTACATGTTTCAGGACAACAGGACCGCCCCTTTATCAAACCATTGGAAGTTTTATTTTTATTGTGTTTTTTTTATTCTTTTTAATAAATTGCTACACCTAGATTTTTTTACAGATTGTTACATCACAAAAGGGTAACCATAACTAATCTCTTGTATATTTTTGAAAAATGTCAAACTTCTTATGGAAGAAATAATCTACGAACAGGCAGCTCTTTATTGCAGGAGATGCATGCTATGACTTTTCTGCAATGGCAAACACTTCCCAGCCTTCTCACAATCTTCTATTGAAAACACACTGAGCTGAACGCGCAGCTGGGTGTGTATTTCCGGAACACTCCTGTGCACATGCACAGGATTACATCATTCCCCAATCAGCCAATCAAGAGGCCAAAAATCTTGAATCTGGAAATACTTGGGCAGGAGATGACAGCAGCTGGTGAGGCATTTAATCCGCTGCATCGCTGGAATGAGGAAGAGCGCATTTCTGTGAGTTTAGTCCCGCTTTAAATGTAAAAGATCTTGCCATCCAAAGAGTGTTAGACCGGGAGTGTTCAAACCACTGTGTATGTGTGATACTATATATATATATATATATATATATATATATATATATATATATATATATATATATATATATTGTAAGTGGAGCAAAGGGGGAGGTAACAGACCTCTGGACTTTAAAGGTGTTCAATGAAAAAATGTAATGAACAATTGCAAATAGATAAAATTTGATATTTTATTACAATGATAAAAAACTTGAGAGAAATGTTCCTTCCTTTTTCAAAGTCGTTTTTGTTCTATTCAAAGGCATATATACACACCCTACCACCCAACATGTTTTGCTTTACAGAGCTTCTTCAGGAGATTCAGGTGTGCTGTATTAAATGCTATAGACAACAAAACTCTGTATAATTTTATATAATATAGTAGCTTTATTCAGAGAGATTTTGATCGCGCTGATGTCTTTGATTTAGGTGCTCGGTCCGCCTGCTTTCCGTATGCTGGCCTGGCATGTTCTGATGGGAAATCAAGTCATATGGAAGGGGCAGAACCAAGAGCTCATCCAGTCTGCCTTCGATGTTCTCCAGGTCTGTCTATTGTTCTGTTACAGATGTCTGAGTGTAGGATATTTGCTATGACTATTATTGTTAATACTGATTTTATATAGCAGGGTTGATTTACTAAAACTTAAGCACTTAGAATCTGGTGCAGCTGTGAATGGTAGCCAATCGGCTTCTAACTTCCGCTTGTTCAAATAAGCTTTGACAATAAAACCTGGAAACTGATTGGTTTCTGTGCAGAGCTGCACCAGATTTTGCACTCTCCAGTTTTAATAAATCTATATCTGTGCCTATGTTGTAGTAGAAGGAAGCCATAAGGTGATAGGAGAGGGATATTGTGTGTCATTCTGAAAAGCTGAGTTCTAGGCAAACATTTTGCTATACAGTAATACCTCGGACTGTGAGTAACGCGGTTTACGAGCATTTCGCAGTAAGAGCTGTTAAAAAAAATACTGACTCGGTTTGCGAGAGGGGTTTCAAGCCTCTGGGGTGTGTAGAGGTGGAGGGGGGGGGGTTGCGGTGACGCTCGGAGACACCACTCGGATACGCTTGGAAACACTTCGTTCCCAAGTGTCTCAGAGTGCATCTGAGTGTCTCCAGCGCCCCCCCCACCTCTGGCCACATGCGGTACTGCATACAATAGCCATCACTGTGGAACGTATTATCTGAGTTTCCATTAACTCCTATGGGGAAACTCGCTTTGGATTACAAACATTCTTCTGGAACAAATTATGCTTGTAATCCAAGGTATTACTGTATTTGTTCAAAGGTTAGCTGGTAACTTACTGTGCTTTCTGCCTCTACTACAGACTCCCCCTCCTCATTTTATTTAGAAGAGGAGAGGGGAAGCCATTCTTTATTCCTCTCCTACGGTGACAACACTGCTCCTCTGTAGATGCAATACAGCGAGTGAGTGTTGTCACCCTAAGACAGGAAGAATGTTACCAAGTGAAAATAATCTAATGCAGCCAGCACATGTAAGGACTAGTAAGCTGCAATATATTACATTTTTGTTGTTGGGTTTAAATAAGATTTAGTGATCAGAAGGGAAGGTGAATGCCTAATGACAGGCTGAAGGGGGGCTGCAGAAAAATAGAAGTTTCTATACATATTTTATTAGTTTATGAACATAGTAGCTAACCTTTTCTCCTATTGGTGTCAGGCCATGCTTCCCGTAGGCTGTGTTCGTATAATCCCGTACAGCGAGAAGTACGAGGACGCCTATCGCTGTAACTTTTTGGGATTAAGCCCACAAGCTGAGATCCCCCCACATGTGCAAAGCTCTGGTAAGTTTAGTCCTACAGTACCATCTTATCTAAGACAACACATCCTATGGTGCAAAACAAAAAAATATTCTTTGTGGATGCACCGCCATTTAAAAAAACATAATCGGTGACTGTCCTTATTTTCCTTTTTCTGTGCTGGCTCACCACACTTGATCTTGCGTATGTGCCACAGGTCTAACACGGTTTGCTATAGAACAATAGCAAACCATGCCATGTCGCTTATGGCACCAGTCGTGTGTACTTCCAAGGCTCAGCTGTGAGGCCCTGGCTGCATCAACAGTGCCAGAGTTATACATCAAATCTGTAGAGACAAACCATTCCTAGAAATGAGGGACCATGTGAATGACAATGAGTAAGCTCATAAAGTCTTCCTTCTCTGTGAATGGATGACAGGTACACTTGCATGCCACAGTGATGTCTCTAGTGGTCCCGAAGTATGACGCGTGTGCCAGTGGTGGTCCATGGCAGGGCTTGGAATGTCAATGGATGGCGGCTGTATATGAATATTATCTATTGGGAGCCGTCAAGCACCACAGGAAGAAAATGGATCCAAAGCAAACCTGTCACAAAAGAAAAATTTCAGCTACCATTACTGACCTGACCAGTGCTTGGCTGTAATGCTGATCCACTGGCTTCCCTTCTTTCTTTTTCGTACATCACGGGACACAGAGCGACATAGTCATTACTAATGGGTTATATAGTTACCGTCAGGTGCTGGCACTGGCAACTTCCAAAACCGGAAGTACCCTCCCCTATATAAGCCCCTCCCATCCGGGAGCACCTCAGTTTTTTGCCAGTGTCTAAGGTGTTGGCCAAGAAGAAACATGTGTTTTTCACTGAGCTTGCGTACAGGTTCTTTTGGGCCTCAGTAAGCTATTCCGGATCCGACCAAAAAAGCTTCATAGCTAAACGGTCGGTACCCGGGCCTTGCAGAGAAGAGCAAGGTTCTGCCTGTAATGCTTCTCTTAGGAGAGCTGGACCCTGGGATCCAGAGCTCTGGTCATACCCACGACCAAGATGTTTTCTGTGCAGGGTGCTATACAGGTCCAGGGGAGTGGAATCCTTGGGAACCCGGTCCCTGAAGGTTTGATTACAATGCCTGCCGTGATAGGTGAAGTTTGGGCTTTTGTGGACCAAACAAAGTCCTGCGGCGGGGAACAGGTAAGTGGGGGCCCCCAGGAACTTGGTTCTATTGGGGGACCCCCAAGCCTAATTTGTCTTTCTGTCTGTTACCTAACGGTATTCCCGCTAATATCTGTGCATGCCTGTAACTACTAAAAAAATGTAATAATTTTTAATGGTGGTCAAGAAAAAAAAAAAAAAAAAAAAGAATGTTTTTTTATATATATGTTTAGTATATTAAACTGCGGTACCTGTGTTTGTCCACTAGAGGCCGCTGTGGAATGTTTTTCTTGTCATATGGACTAGTTTCTTCTCAGAGAGCAAAGTCCAGGCAGCTGGTGAGTTCTCCTACAGGAAACTGTTTCCTCTGCCATGTTGCAGTGTTCGTCTATCCCCCGGCCTGCGGCAAAGGGGGCCCTGGCTCCTGTCCCTGGTTTCCATGTTTGAAATTAGCGCCGAGGCGCACGTGGCCGCGCGCGTGCGCGTGCACGCGCCTCTATATATAGAGGTGGCCGGAAAAAGGGGCGGGGCCTGGGGGATGACGCTCTGTGCGCGCCGCAGCGCTTCTGCGCATGTGCGGGCGTCCCAGCAGGTTTTAAAAAGCCACATTATTGCAGTAAGCTGGCTATGAAGTACAGAGACAGAGCTGACAACATTTAAAGGCATACAGCAAGCGGTTGATACAGGCATCCCCTAGAAAGGCACATTAGTAGACACCAACTGTTTATTATAGCAGCATTTATGCTAGACTATTATCAGTAACTGGTGTATTTTCGGCTGGAATACCTCAGCTTTGTGGCTTAGGAATATGCCGTCTAAAAACTCCGGGACTAGAAATTCCAGGAGGAATAGGGGGTCTCCATCGGGCTCTGAGGATCTTGGGCATGCTTTGGCTGCACCAGTCTCCCCTGAAGAATCAGAGGTTAGTGACCGTAGGGCACCCCCAGGAGTACCTGGTACTGTGGCTGTCCCCAGTTCACCTGCTCCTGTGTATGTAACAGAGGAGGTTTTTTCCTCAGCTCTGGGAGGGCTGGAAGAGAGATTGTCAGCACTAATTGCTGCTTCCCTGTCACAGGAGAAAAGCGCTCGATCTCCGTCTCCTCCCTCAGAGTGCCTGTTAACAGAGCAACAGTCCCATACAGAGGTCGACCTACCTGAGGGGGATCAGGATGAGGTTGATTCGGTTGTAGAGGAATCAACAGTGGAGGAGCCGTTCTCAGCATCACATGCTGAGAGGTTATGGGTTCAGTCCCTGACTAATATGGTCCGATCAGCATTTAAAATGCCACTTGCGGAGCCATCCTCCTCTTCTGTCTCCTCGTTGGGGTCGCTAAAAGCTCCCCAGACTGTTTGTTCTTTCCCGATCCATCCTTTATTGGAGGGGCTCATTTACCAGGATTGGGAGCATCCTGACAAAATATTTACTCCCCCCAAGAGATTTCCGGTGGTCTATCCTATGGAGGATAAGTTCGTCAGAAAATGGAAGGTCCCTACAGTGGACGCAGCCATCTCTTGTGTGAATAAATCACTGACATGTCCGGTGGAAAATGTCCAAATGTTCAAGGACCCAATAGATAAAAAATTGGAGTCCTTATTGAAATCTGCTTTTTCTACAGCAGGATTGGTGACACAACCAGCAGTGGCAGCTATAGGGGTCTGCCAAGCAGTGAAGGATCAGTTGAAACAGGTCTTAAGGGACGTGCCAGATCAGCAGGCTCTTGCTCTAGCTGATCTACCTAGAGCCTTATGCTTTGCGGTGGACGCTATAAAGGATTCAATCCATCAGGCCTCCCGCCTTACGCTGTCTATAGTACATATGCGCAGGCTTCTATGGCTCAAAAACTGGTCTGCTGAAGCTCCCTGTAAAAAATTGCTGGTCAGCTTCCCATTTCATGGGGAGCGTTTATTCGGGGAAGACCTGGACAAGTATATCCAGAGAATTTCCAGCGGTAAAAGTACACTCTTGCCGGTCAAAAATAGAGTTAGAGGTCCCTCTTTTAAGAGGCCGGCTTCTCCAGTCCCTAGGACATCGGCTGTGAAACAGTTCCGACGGCCTCCCCGGTCAAATCCCGGAGGTAAAAATCAGGGACAGTTGCAGGGTAACAAGAAGCCCTGGAGCAGGAGAGGTACAAAACCTCCCCCAAAGTCAAATGCATGAAGGGTTGCCCCCACCCAATCGGGTGGGGGGAAGACTTCAGTTGTTCACAGAGACCTGGCGGGACACGATCCGAGACAGATGGGTGCTCTCCGCAGTAAATCTGGGATACAAATTGGAGTTAAAAAACTCCCCTCCTTCCCGCTTTATAAGGTCGAACGTGCCAAGGGATCCCCAGAAGAGAGGATCCCTCCTGTTGGCACTGGAACAATTATTGCTTCAAGCAGTAATTATAGAGGTCCCCCTGGAAGAATGGGGGTTCGGGTTTTACTCAAACCTCTTTACAGTTCCGAAGCCAAACGGGGACATGAGGCCCATATTAAATCTAAAAGGGCTAAACAAATTCCTGCATATCAGGACTTTCCGGATGGAGTCGATCCGATCGGTAGCCACTGCCCTACAAGGGGAGGAATGGTTAGCCTCGATCGACATCAAAGATGCGTATTTGCACATCCCCATCTTTCCAGCCCACCAGAAATTTCTACGCTTTGCGATAGAAGGGCGCCATTTTCAGTTCAGAGCCTTACCCTTCGGTCTGGCCACAGCACCAAGAGTGTTCACAAAAATTCTGGCCCCATTATTGGCCAATCTAAGAACACGAGGTGTAACGATAATGGCATATCTAGACGACTTGTTGCTGATAGACCACTCAGTGGAAAAACTAGAAGTGGTTGTTCACGAGACAATCAAGTATCTGGAATATCACGGTTGGATTATCAACCGAGACAAGTCAGCCCTAAAACCAGTCAAAAGTCTGGAATACTTGGGGCTAAGGCTGGATTCAGACCAGAGAAAAATTTTCTTGCCTCAAGAAAAGGGGTCGTCTTTGAGAGATTTGATCCACTTAGTGGGTTCAAAAAGACAGCCATCCATACGCCTATGCATGAGGCTGCTGGGAAAAATGGTGGCATCATTCGAAGCAGTACCCTACGGTCAATTCCATTCAAGGAAGTTGCAAAGGGCCATACTGTCAGCCTGGAACAAAAAAGTTCAGGCTCTGGACGTACCAATGTCCTTGTCCCCTTCCGTTCGCAGAAGCCTCCGTTGGTGGTTGGTTCCCCGGAATCTGGAAAGAGGGAAATCCTTCAGTCCGATTTCTTGGAAGGTGGTCACTACAGATGCCAGCCTTTTAGGCTGGGGAGCAGTACTGGAGCAATGGTCTCTCCAGGGCAGATGGTCGGATGCGGAAAAGGCCCTGCCCATCAATCTCTTAGAGATACGAGCAGCCCGGTATGCCCTAGTAGCATGGACATCCAAACTCCAAGGGTCCCCTGTCAGAGTTCAGTCAGACAATGCCACAGCAGTGGCATATATCAATCGTCAGGGGGGCACCAGGAGTCGTGCAGCCCAAAGGGAAGTAAATTACATCCTGAGATGGGCAGAAAGATATGTCCCAGCCATATCTGCGGTATTCATTCCAGGGGTGGAGAATTGGAAGGCGGACTTTCTAAGTCGCCAACAATTATGCCCAGGGGAATGGTCCCTTCATCCCGAGGTTTTCCGGACAATATGTCAGCGGTGGGGAACACCGGATGTAGATCTGCTAGCATCCAGGTTCAACACGAAAGTGGACAGGTTTGTCTCTTGGACAAGGGATCCCCTAGCGTGCGGCTCGGATGCCCTAGTGTTCCCTTGGGATCAGTTCAAGCTGATATATGCATTCCCACCGCCACAATTGTTACCTCGATTACTCCGCAGAATCAGGGTAGAAAAGAAACCAGTGATTCTGGTGGCTCCAGCGTGGCCCCGAAGAGCATGGTACGCGGAGATTGTAAAGATGTCTGTGGGGAGTCCTTGGACCCTCCCACATCGTCCGGACCTGCTTTCGCAGGGACCGATATACCACCCTTCCTTACCAGCCCTAGGTTTGACGGCCTGGCTATTGAAGCCCACATTCTAAAAAGGAGAGGGCTCTCTAATGCTGTGGTGTCTACCATGATCAATGCCAGGAAACCGGTATCCAGGCAGATCTACTATAGAATCTGGAAGGCGTACATCGCCTGGTGTGAGGCCAGGAAATGGCATCCACGTAAATACGTAATAGGTAGAATTCTGGACTTCCTACAATGGGCTGTAGATAGGAAGCTTGCCTTGAGTACTATCAAAGGTCAGATTTCGGCCTTGTCAATATTTTTTCAAAGGCCCTTGGCTTCGCATTCACTAGTCAAAGCCTTTATACAAGGAGTGATGCGTATTAGTCCTCCGGTTAATATTCCCATATGTCCATGGGATCTAAACTTGGTTCTGTCGGTTTTACAGAAACAACCATTTGAACCATTACAGCATATTTCCTTAGTGCTTCTCACCAGGAAATTGATTTTTCTAGTAGCCATTTGTTCGGCTAAAAGAGTATCGGAATTAGCAGCCATGTCCTGTAAGGAGCCATATCTGGTTATCCATAAGGACAGAGTAGTGTTACGTCCTCATCCAGCCTTTCTTCCTAAGGTGGTATCGAGTTTTCATTTGAACCAAGATGTGGTTCTTCCTTCTTTTTTCCCCAAACCTACTTCGGTAGAGGAAAAGTTATTGCATTCTTTGGATGTAGTAAGAGCAGTTAAAGCTTATCTAAAAGCCACTGCTCAGATTCGCAGAACGGATACTTTGTTCATTCTGCCGGAAGGCCCCAGAAAGGGTCAGGCAGCGTCAAAATCTACTTTAGCCAAGTGGATTCGACAGGTCATAATACAAGCCTATAGCTTGAGAAGTAGACCGCCTCCGTTCAAAGTTAGGGCGCACTCCACGAGAGCAGTTGGAACTTCATGGGCAGTGCATCACCAGGCCTCCCTGGCTCAAATCTGTAAGGCCGCAACATGGTCTTCGGTACACACGTTTACTAGGTTCTACCAGGTGGACGTTAGAAGTCAGGAGGATGTCGCCTTTGGGCGCAGTGTGTTGCAGGCCGCAAAAGATCCTCATGTCTGATAGCGCTCAGCTTATATATGGTGTATCCCCCCCCCTCATTTGGCATTGCTTTAGGACATCCCATTAGTAATGACTATGTCGCTCTGTGTCCCGTGATGTACGAAAAAGAAAATAGGATTTTTATAACAGCTTACCTGTAAAATCCTTTTCTTGGAGTACATCACGGGACACAGAGCTCCCGCCCCTCTTTGGGGACACTTATTGCTTTGCTACAAAACTGAGGTGCTCCCGGATGGGAGGGGCTTATATAGGGGAGGGTACTTCCGGTTTTGGAAGTTGCCAGTGCCAGCACCTGACGGTAACTATATAACCCATTAGTAATGACTATGTCGCTCTGTGTCCCGTGATGTACTCCAAGAAAAGGATTTTACAGGTAAGCTGTTATAAAAATCCTATTTTTTGAGTCACTGGCCCAGAACAAGCATGCAGATCAGGAGAGTCCGAGCAAAATAACTTAAATTACAAATTCACCTAATGATGTTATCCTTAAATAGAGCCCACCACCCCCCAGTGCAGGCAGCCTGGGCTTGTGGGTATCTTTAGCCCCAATCCAAGGATCTTACCACCAACATAGACCTGCTTTATTCTGTGCATGCATGCCAAGGCTAGTTTATCTCTATGGGGATAGCCATGCTTTATGCAACCACTGGAAGGAGCCATAAGTGAAGGGGAAAAAAAATGTAAGTTGTGTGTTTTTTAATAACTCTTCTCAGATAAATTAATGATGTTGGGAGATGTGAATGAAGAGCTGCATGCAACATGGAATTTTGTGTTTGGACGGGTAAACGTCCGTTTTAAGCAGTAACGAGTCCGGCCCTGTAATGCTGGATCCTGGGTCAGGGTATCCAAAGTTCTGGGTTTCCTCTGAGTACTCTTGTGTCTACACAGTTTCAAAGTGGCATTCCTTTCAGATACATACATGTTTACTGTTTTACCCAACAAAGGATTTATTTTTTTGCGTTTTGGCAACTCATCGCCATACACACGCTTCTGCCAATCAGGACGACCACTTTGTTACTTCTACTATAAGACCCCTTTCACATTGGAGGTGTTTTTCAGGCGCTTTAACGCTAAAAATAGCGCCTGTAAAGTGCCTGAAAAATCTGCTGTCCCAGTGTGAAAGCCCGAGTGCTTTCACACTGGGGTGCTGCGCTGGAAGGATGTTAAAAAAAAAAAAAAAAGTCTGAGGCGCTTTAGGAGCAGTGTATACACCGCTCCTAAAGCACCCCTGCCCATTGAAATCAATGGGCAGCGCCACCAAAGTGATTTTAACCCTTTATTCGGCCTCTAGCGGGGGTTAAAAGCGCCCTGCTAGTGGCTAAAAAGCGCCTCTAAAATGACGGTAAAGCGGCGTTAGAACTAGCGGTACTTTACTGCTAACGTGGCCGCGCTGTCAGTGCGAAAGGGCTCTTACTGTTTCCCGAGTCATCTTGGGCAGAGCCATGGTGTAGAGACTGCAGAGATTTCTTCTTATTTGAAGAAGAAGGCTCTCCTGCTGCTGGCTTTTTATTTATTCATTTCATTCACTTTTCTTTTAACCCTTTCACTGCCAGTCATTTTTGCGTTTTTTTGAACTCATGTTTAAAAAAATTATTTTAGGCCTGAATGTTAGTTTAAACCCCCCAGATATGTTTTCAGATAACCGAGACCCTGGAAAATGAAAATGGTGATAGTTCCAAACTTTTATTATGTTGGTGCAACGGTTTATTCAGTGTATTTTTTACTGAAAATTAACGCTTAAGTCTATTTTAGGGCACGCAGACAAATATATTGCCCATTTGTCTTGTAAAATATAAAAGATGAGGTTTTGCCGAGTAAAGAGATGTAACATTGTGCATGTCTGCACAGCAACAGTGAAATTCTGTACCCTATATCTACCCTATATCTTCTATAGGCAATGCTTTAAATACCCCTACAGCTCATTACTTTAGTGCTAGCCGTGAATATCGGCTCTACAATTATTGCTTTCACTCCGGTACACACATCGATATGCATGTGTAGCACAAGCGACATTTTTGTACATGGTCACCCCTGACAAGTGCGTCTACATTGGGGTTTTTTTTTTTTTTTTTATTATTCGTATCACATGGGGGAGAGAAAGTCCCCTCCTGTGGTATAAATTACGGTATTTGTTACAGGTTCTCTTTAATGAGACATCGGGGGTCTTTTAGACCCCTGAAGACTCGCCTGTCTTCCATTGAAGCCAATGGAGCGTAGATCAACTCCATTAGCTTCTTACTTGGCCACAGTGGGCAGGGGAAGTGACAACAGAAACCAGAAGTGATATTGTACACATTACTTTTGGTTTCTTTACAGAGATCCGTGAACGGATGTTTGCTGGTCTCTCTTCACCCACCAAAACCCACCATGCTGGTCTCAGGTCTATAGGTGGGACGTAGTTCCAGGGGTCACAGAAAGCGATCAGCAGCTGTATAGAAAGCCCACAGTTGGATGGTGGAATGCATACAGCAGCTGGGAGTGTGTATAACCCCCCCCCCCCCACACCCACACACCCACACACACACACTGCCACCATCATATGACATACGACCGTGCCAGTAAAGGGATTAAAGCAGTGGCATGTCCATGGTAAAGCCATGCTGCTACTTTATAAATGGAGCCCATAGGAAGCCAGAAAACTGAATCAAGCTGCATTGCTGAACCAGGAAATGTCGCCTGTCTGGCTGTGCAGTGTGCAAAAGGTGCAGAAATCGCAAGACCAGCTGTATAGAAGTATAAATCCTTTCGCTGGCTAAGCAGTAAACTAAGATATATTTACTATATCTGTTTGGCTCACCAAAAAGGCCCTAGCATGCGAGATTCTGTTGTAGCAAAAAGGATATTAGTCTAGTAATTTCTTTGGGGGAAGCAATTGTGTGGCATTGTGTGTGTATGTGTGTATATGTATATATATATATATATATGTATATATATATATATATATATATATATATATATATATATATATATATATATATATATATATATATATATATATATATATATATATATATATAAAAATTTTTTATTTTTTTTCAGTATTCAGATGGGACAAAGTACATGTATTACTTTGTCCCATCCTCCTAGATGCTGTATAATGCTGGCTGCCTTGTTGCACAAGGAGAAAATGCCCCCCCCCCATTTGGTGCACGACCGTCACAAGCTGTAGCTAGCATGAAGAAGAGAAGACCTCTGCTTTGTAAGTAAACGCCTGTCACTCGCTAGCAAACCAGCTGTATTCTTGATAGCTGTGGTGTCTGGGGGCTGTGCACTGGGGGGACGTGCCCTTGTTGACATTGCAGCTGGTATTACAGGGCACCAAGGAAGAAGGTACAAAGTATTACATGTATTTTGTCCCATTGGGAACTGAATAATGTAAAAAAAAAAAATGATGCCTCTTTATTGTCAGCATTCTATAAATTGTGAGAATGTTATTGTAGTGTTGGTCCTTTCTATATGAATCATTGTCAGCAAACTAATCAGAACTCTCTCCACGGGTCTCTTGCGGTTTCTTTGTGATGCCAGAATTTGCAGTCATGATCGACGTCCGTACTGCCCAACGCAGCAATCTCTATCCTGTTTTGTTTGATGACGAGCCTCTCAGCAAGTATGAGTTTTCGGTGGCCAGCGGGAGCCCAGTAGCTATAGACCGTGGTAAGTACACAGGCTGGGTAAGTCAGGGGGTCTCTAAACTTTCTAAACAAAGAGACAGTTTACTGTCCTTCAGACTTTAGGGGGGGCTGGACTGTGGCCAGTGGGAGTAGAAAATTTCTTGACATAAGTGGGAGCAAACTATGCCCCATCTTTGGTGTCAGTGGGAAGCATAGTGCTCCATCATTGGTGTCAGTGGATGGAATAGTGCCCCATCATTGGTGTCAGTGGATGGAATGGTGCCCCATCATTGGTGTCAGTGGATGGAATGGTGCCCCATCATTGGTGTCAGTGGATGGAATGGTGCCCCATCATTGGTGTCAGTGGATGGAATGGTGCCCCATCATTGGTGTCAGTGGATGATGGAATGGTGCCCCATCGTTGGTGTCATTGGGAGTAAATATGCCCCATTGTTGGTGTCAGTGAATGGTCCCCAAGGGCTAGATAAAAGAAAGCAAAGGGCTGCAATTTGGAGGCCAACTGTTACTAGAGCTGAGATGAAAAACAAAAAAGCACTCCTCCTTTTGTGAGCTGTACTTCAGGTTCCCAAAGAATACATGATTGGGGGGAAAATCCCTGTTTACATTATTACCCCATCCGGCCAACAAAGGCCAAACTGTCCTGTGTACCAGAGAGGCTAAAAAAAATGAAAGCTTATATCTTTGAGCAACACAGAGTCTATCGCTACCCATGGGAAAAGAAAAGAGCCCTGGACTGCCGCACTCTGTATAAACAATTTTCTTTTTCAAAAAATTATAAAAAATCAAAAATTAATCCATAAGTCCAAAAACAAGCAAAAAACAGAAAGTTGACATGCAGGGGTGGGTGGCTGATGCGTTTCACATCAGAAATTAATGCTTACTCGCTACCCACTGCTTACTCGCTACCCACCAATGTTCGTAGGTCAGCCCTAATGTTAGCCTTGACTTTTGCAACTCCCTCTTTGGCCTACCTCTACACAGGCTACCATGAATGCTGCTGCCAGACCCATCCACCTTACCAGCTCCTCAGTATTCACCACCCCTCTGCCATTCTCTCCATGTGGCTTCCATTTGCCCAGCGAATAAAATTCAATACATAACATATTACGTCATCCATAGCGCTGCCCCAACTACATATCCATCCTCATCTCAAACTATCATCCACTTTGCTTCTCCCAAGACCTCTTGCTTTTTAGCCCCCTCATCTCCTCTCTTATTCTCTGGAACTCTGTTCCCCAGTTTGCCTGACTGGCTCGTACTCTGTCCACCTTTTGTAGGCGATTCCTGAAAACTCGTCTCTTTGGGGGGGAGCCTATCTCGCCTCCACCCAATAACTCTATCTTAGTTTCTCCATCAGCTCATCCCTCCTAGTTATCACCTTTTTGTATCGCTTGACCCTCTCTTTTGGAGGAGCTCTGTCCCGTCAGCGGAAATGTGCTGGATTTTGTTTCCCTGCAAAGCACTTCTCCTAGTAAAAGCAACACATGGTAAACACGCTGGCTAGGCACGCATTTAACCCTTTGATCACCCTAGATGTTTAAAGCGGAGCTCCACCCTAAAGTGGAACTTCCGCTGATCGGAACCCTCCCCCCCCCTCCGGTGTCACAATTGACACCTTTCAGGGGGAGGGGGGATGCAGATACCTGTCAGATACCTGCGCCGTAGGGAACCGGGCATGAAGCTGCAAGGCTTCACTTCCTGGTTCCCTCACCGAGGATGGTGGTGGGGGCAGCAGAGTGACGAGCGATTGCTCGTCCTCTGCTGCGGATGTCGCTGGACTCCAGGACAGGTAAGTGTCCATATATTAAAAGTTAGCAGCTGCTGTATTTTATTTTTTATTTTTTTTCGCGGCACCTTTGCTTTAACCCCTTTCCAGACAGTGCTATTAGTACAGTGACAGTGAATATTTGTAGCACAAATCACTGTATTAGTGTCACTGGTTCCCACAAAGTTTCAGTGTCAGATTGTCAGCCGCAGTTGCTGATTGCTGCTCGTAATCCAAGGTATTACTGTATTGTAAAGCTCTGCACAGACTGTTAGTGCTAAATAAATCCTGTGTAATAATAAGTAACATTCTGATCATTAGTTTAGATCTTTACCCTGATGAAGTATCTAAAGGGTATTTTTTCTTTCGACAGTGGGACTGACCATCTTGAACAAGATTGAAGCTGCCCTGAGCAACGAGAACCTGTCCATGGATGTAGTGGACCAGTGTCTGGTTTGCCTGAAGGAGGAGTGGATGAAGTAAGACTAATACTTGTCTAATACATAGGGACAGCCGCTGCTTCCCTATAGGATAACATAGTGTGCCAGCCACACGAACAAGCGGCCCATGCATGCAGAACAAGCTTGTGTGAATGAGGCCTCATTTAAAAAAAAAATGAATATGTTTTTTGTTGATGCCACTTTATTAGCCAGAGTCTGCTTTTTGTCTGAGTGCTTCCATCTATGACAGACGGCCAGTGCCGGCTTGTTTTGTTTCTAAACAATGTCATGTGGTCACTCTGCCCTCATACAGCCATGATGAATGTTCTCTGACTGTTCTATCTGATAACGTGGCTTCCAGGTGCTCATTCTTCTATGGGACCTTTATTAACATATCCTCAGCACAGGGCATTGATAACGGGGGATAGGGTAAAATGGCAAAAATGAAGGAAACATTATATTAAAAAATCCGAATTTTTGGAGTTTTTGATCTTCCAATGTAGTTAACAGGGTCAAATTGACAATTGTTTTCAACCGTAGTGATGAAACAAAAAAAAATCAAAAGAACAGGATGGAAATTTTTTATCAAACAAAATTCCACTGTGAATGTGGTTTTCATTCAGGAAATTCCATGCCTTCCAAAACTGAATGTAAAACGCAAACTCAATTTTGAAGTACTTTCAACCGACATTAGTCAAGGCATGACAGCACGGAATGTTATGACGATGCTTTAGTGTGATACCTAGTATTACAGGAATGCAGGGGGGGGGGGAGGGTTAGTGTTAGAGTCACAAGGAGAATGTTAGCAGGAAGGTTAGTGTTAGGGTTACAGGAAGGATAATAGCGAGAGGGTTAGTGTTAAATGGAGGATAATAGTGGAAGGGTTCAGGGCTGGACTGGGACAAAAATTAGGCCCTGGACTTCATCCAGACCGGCCCAGGGCACAACACATCAGGGTACAGTGTACATCAGGGCACATTATGGGGCACATCAGGGCACATGGCACATTAGGGCACATGGCACAATATGGGGCACATGATATGGCACATTATGGGGCACATCGTTTACTAGCCAGCATGCAGAGTAGCGCAGGAAGCGTCTGTAATAAGTTCTCTCTCATGTCACGCTGCTCCCCGGTGGCTCCTCCTCTCTTCTCGTCCATCCCAGATGATGTCACAAGCCAATGGGGATGGACCAGAAGAGAAGAGGGGCCACCGGGGAGCAGCGTGACATGCTGTTGGCGATTGACATTTAGCATGCTGGCTAAATCTCGATCTACCCGTCAGGCAACAGCTGTCGGCGATTGACTGGTAGATCGCCGTGGACCTCCGATCCAATAGGCAGATTAGGCGCCCGCTGAAACCGGCCCACTGAGCCATCGGCCCACCGGGAAACTCCCGGTAGTCCCGATGGCCAGTACATGCCTGGAACGGTTAGTGCCGGTTCGCACTGGGGCAACACGACTTCCAGTGCGACTTTTCAAGGCAACTTGGAGACGACTTGAGCACGACTTCAGCGCTACTTGGAGCGACTTACAACGCGACTTCAAGTCGCCTCCAGGACAGGCGACTTTGCCAGTGGCCAATCACATAATTATCTGCTCTGTGGGAGGGAGGGGTTTGCCTTAGAAAACAATTTTCACTTCCTGGAAAGTTGCTTCAGTTAAGACGGGGGATCCGACTTGGAGGCGACATTCATTGAAATCAATGGGTACAAGTCGCTTAGAAGTCGCCTTGAACCTTTTCTGAAGTCGGAGCGACTTCAGTAGTGTACATTAAGACGGCTCTCATTGACTAACATGTAATTTCTCATGTCGCGCGACTTGGGGCGACACAAGTCGGATCCCAAGTCGCGGTAGTGTGAACCGGCACTTAGGGTTACAGGGAGGATGTTAGCAGAAGGGTTAGAGTTACAAGGAGGATATTAGCGGGAGGATTCGTGTTAGGATTACAGGGAGGATATTAGCGGGAGGATTAGTGTTAGGATTACAGGGAGGATATTAGTGGGAGGATTAGTGTTAGGGTTACAGGGAGGATATTAGCGGGAGGATTAGTGTTAGGGTTACAGGGAGGATATTAGCGGGAGGATTAGTGTTAGGGTTACAGGGAGGATATTAGCAGGAGGATTTGTGTTAGGGTTACAGGGAGGATGTTAGCAGGAGGATGTTAGGGTTACAGGGATGGTTAATGTTAGGATTATAGGGGAGGTTAGTGTAAGGGTTAGGGTTAAGAGTGCAAGGAAGGAAAGTGTTAGAACTACAAAGGGTTATCATGAGAAATAGTTTTAGGGGTACAGGAAGGGTTCACGTGTTGTGCAATTTTAAATTGGCCATACGCACTTCAATTTTTTTTTTTTTTTTTTATCTGATTGTTGTGCAATTTATTCAAAACAATCAAATCCACAATAGAATAGCTGTAACTTCTCTTCTGCTCGATTCAGACTCCATTTCAATCAGTTTCCATTAAACTGACTTGGTAAGCCATGACTGAGTATGATTGATCATTTGACATCGATCGGCAGCACTAAGATACTTTTGTTTATGAAAACAATCCTACTTTGCTGAATCAGATCATAAATGAGATTACCTTGTGAAAACAGAGATGTGATTAGTCATTTATGATTGTAAGCTAGGACTGTATATTAACCGTGAATTCCTGTGTGTGGCATAATAATCGAAAAGGGTTGTTGACTATAGATCGATTATTCCTATTGGAAGAGATCAATCGGAAAATAAATCAATGAATTATTTATTAATGTGTGTATGGCCACCATTATTATGGGACAGGGGTCTTCAAACTACGACCCTCCAGGTGTTCAGGAACTACAATTCCCATCATGCCTAGTCATGTCTGTGAATGTCAGAGTTTTGCAATGCCTCATGGGATTTGTAGTTCTGCAACAGCTGGAGGGCCGTAGTTTGAGGATCCCTGTTATAGGACATCGGTCTCTCTGTGTAAAGAAATGACGAGCTCCACTCTTCTGGCACTGAAGCTATTTTATCGATATTTCGGAGGCCTTTAATATCGGATGCCTTCCTATCTCTTGGGTTTTGAAGCCGATGTGTGTATGTCTGGTAACTGGGTTTCTTTCTCTCCTCAGTAAAGTGAAGGTCCTGTTTAAGTTCACCAAAGTGGACAGCCGCCCTAAAGAAGACACCCAGAAACTGCTTGGCATTTTGGGGGCTTCAGAGGAGGACAACATCAAGCTACTAAAGTTTTGGATGACGGGACTCAGCAAGACCTACAAATCGCACCTGATGTCCAGTGTCCGCAGCCCCACTTCTTCTGAATGTCGCAACTGAGGTTCTCGGATCCATCTGGAGCCTTCAAAGACTGAGCTCCCCCAAGCAAATTCAAAGCAGTATTTTTACCCACCGAGCATGTTTATACTCTGCCTTCCAGAGGCCGAATGCCAGGTTTTATTTATTGCTGTGAACATTTTAGAAAATGTTCTCTTGGCTACCTGCTTCTGATCATGATTGGAAAGAGAATGAACCACACGGTGGACTCAATAATTTTGGTTTCAGCATTTGAAATACACAAATCTCCTCGATTAGGAGATGCTAGGACTACAAAACGCAATGTGTAGCCTATGTCTGCAAGGACACGCTTGTATTGAAGTCAAGTGCCAGGACCTCCTTAAACTGCAAGGACTATATATCGGATTATGAACTACTCTATTCCCCCGTTCTAGAGCTTGTTTCCTATTGGACAACATGAAGTATATGTAAACCCCAAGGCTAGGTTCACACTTCTGCGTGTGGCCATGGGTGCAAGAATCGCAGCGATTCCCCCCCCCCCACCTGCAGAGAAAACGCACTGCTCAGTGTAAAATACGCGGGGCTGCCATTCATTTTGAATGGCACAACCATGCGATTTCCCTTGCAGCTGTGTTTTGGAAAAGCTGCATGCACCTTTTTTCTTGTAAAAAACGCAGGTGCAGCGGTCTATTCATTTGAATAGGCTGCCGTGCCCACACAAACGCGGCACGCAAAAACTCATAGGTGTGAACCTAGTGTAAGGGCTCATTCACAGGGGCATACCGATCCATACCCTTGAGCAAGGGATTGCTGCAACCCCCCAGGTGTGCGCAGGTGTTCAATGCAGGGGTGTGCAGGCAGATTGTGCAGCCGGCAGTGTGTTGTTGATTTCAACAAACTACCACACCTATCACAGAGTGTATATCCTTGTGGGACTGATGCATGGATCAGAATGCTGACGAACTGCGTTCCAATCTGTGCGTCAAACCCAGGTGGATGTACATTCTGGAATGCACTTGCAGGTCCACCTGTCACTGATTTCAGCAGGCTTCCTGCATGGCAACACTTGTGCATCCTGGGCACCTGCAGGTGGCAATTTTCAAGGCCGTATGGATTGATGCACCTGTGTGAATGAGCCCTAACAATTAACTTTTCTTGGAGAAAGAGCCAGCTGCACTCCAGAAAGATTCAAACGCTGGCAACTTTATTGTTTCTGACAAACAAAGTCGCAAACCAAACGAACAACCTCCTGCGCTCAAGATGGATGTTCCGGCAATAATGTACCTTGGATCTTCAACGGCTCAAGTTTTGGCAAAACTTTGCAGCCCCCCCTAAGAACTGAGAAAGCCCAAAAGAAACACTGGGAAAAATAAAAACTGAGGGTGCACTAGCACTATTGAAGTAATAAAACAAATGTGTACTTATATGATCTCAAGCTCATCAATGTCCACAGTGTCCCACATTGCCTGGTCCACTGTGTGGATGCCAACATAGGGAAGACACTTAAGCCTCGTACACACGATCCGATTTTCCGCAGACACAGCCTCTGACTTTTGTTCGAAGGGCGTTGGCCAAAAACTTGTCTTGCACACAATTGGCGGCCAACAAACACGAACATAGTTACGTACTACATGTTTCTTCAGCTCTTTAGCGCCACCCTTTGGACACCTGCTAATGACGTGTTTGGTGAGCATTGATTCTGAGCATGCGTGTTTGTACTTTGGACTTTTGTCCGACGGAAAATGTACACGGAAAGTGTACACACGCTCGGAAAATCCATCAACAGACCGTTGTCCGCGGAAAATTTTAAAGCCTGTCATCCAACATTTGTCTGTGGAAAATCCTACAACAATTGTCCGATGGAGCGTACAAACGGTCAGACTTTCCGCCAACAGCCTCTCATCACACAATTCCCGTCGGAAAATCTGATCGTGTGTACGAGGCTTTAGAATTACTGACGCGCTTAGAGCCACTTGAAACGTGTCATTAATTCTAAGTGTCTTCCCTATGTTGGAATCCGCACAGTGGACCAAGCGATGCGAGACACTGTGGATATTGATGAGCTTAAGATCATATGATGTTTGTGAGTATACATCTGTTTTATTACTTCAATAAAAGGATTTATAAAGGTAATGCGCAAGGCTGGTCCGCCCTCTGTTTTTGTTTTTCCATACAAAAAGTCGCGCCTGGATTTTCCTCTGACGTCTTGCACCTAAAAACTGGGCTTCATGATAGAGGTGAGGAGGAGCAGGAATGAAGGGATATACATGCAGTGCATAGTTGTGATGGGTAAATAATGACATTTTAAAGCAACAAACACAATCCTATTTCATCTGGCTCCATCAATGCTGGAATTAGGACATCATTTTTATGTGTTTTAGTCATTTCTTGATTCTAAACTTTGTAATAAAAGCAAATATTTTTATTATAACGCTTGCACCAGAAGAGGTTACAATGTAATACTTACTAGGAGAGATGTTTCACCTATATACCCTTCAGTAATGATGGTGGGTGGGGCAGAGGAGGAGGTCCCAGATGGGCAGTCTTTGTATGTCCAGCATTTGATCCTATCCAAGGTACAGTCAGCTCCTTCCTCTCTCCTAGACTTGTGAGATACCGGGGTTCATTTGCGAAAACTGGAGATTCTGCCACAGCTGTACATGGTAGCCAATCAGCATCTAACTTCTGCTTCTTCAATTAAGCTTTGACAATAAGCCCTGGTTCACACTGGTGCGATTTGACATGTCAAATCAGCGGCAATTGCACTGATCTAATCGGCGCTGCATCAATTTCAAAAAGTAGTTTTGTAATAGATTTATCCCTGGTCCAATTCCAGGATGTATGTTCTATTCTGCCTCTGACCCAAATTCAAGGTGATGTGAATGCATGCATGCAAAAAGGATCACACTGGCACACACTGTTCAGTATGAGCTCTTCTCATCAACAGGAGTTTATTCATGGTCACAGCCCGTCATATAAATAAAGTGACATGAGCAAACGTCATCACATGTGTGTATATCATTGGTTCATCTGTATTTGGTCCTTTTCCTGTGACGTCTGTTCTTGGCCACGATGCTCCACATTCCACAGCTCATCGCCATCTTGCATTGCACGGTGGGAGGGGTAGAAAGGAGTGAGTGAAGAAAAACATCTGTTTCTCGTTTTGAATAAGGAGTGAATACCTCCTGTCATATTTTTTTTAGTCAAGGAAAATACTTCTTCTCTTGTTACATGAATACTAAAACACACACACACACACACACATATATATATATAGCAACAAGAAAGAATAAAAATAATAAATAAGAAAAGAAAATAACAATATTTGAGTGGTTGGAAGAGAGAGATAACAGACATAACCTAGTCATTCTATCAACTCTATCACAGTTTCTGTACTACTTTTTGCGATTTCAGCCCGCGATTTACATTGACATCACGGCCGAAATCGGGACTGACAGGCGGGAGTGAAATCGTGCGAGTTCAGCTGAACTTCGCACGGCTTCACTCCTGCAGCCCAGTGTGAACCTGGGCTAAAACCTGGATGCTGATTGGTTTCTATGCACAGCTGCACTAGATTTTGCACTCTCCAGTTTTAGTAAATCCCCCCCCCCCCCCCAATAGTATGAGCCCCTGTTGAAATGTAGAACCTGCATTTATAACCTGATTCAGGGTTTAGGAGCAGCGTCCTCTGCATTTCTGCCGATGAATGTCTCTTATTTGTACCTTTTTGTGTGGTCTGTTACATCTACCATTGAAAGTGTCAAGTTTTGTTTGTCCTGTGCTCACTTCCTGTGTAATTTAACAGAGTCTAATTAGCCCTCCTAGTTCTTATCTTGGATTACAGAATAAAGCAGGCGATACACTAATCAAACTACAGCAGGAACCGGCCTAGGTTTGATCAGTGTGCGGCTGTCCTCGCTCTACAGAAATCAGTTTCTGTCGAAGGGACAGGTTGGGAAATTTGCCACCAATTAACAGCTACAGCCGATGATCAGACTATTTCTAAAA